>VZSV01000157.1:749556-776663 GCA_013398735.1 Nothocercus julius
TGTGTCTGGAGCAATGCTGTGCCCAGTCCTGTGAGCCCAATTCAAGAACACGGCCTTCCTAACACCCCTCTACTATGTCAGTGCTCCCACTGAAGTCAAGGGGATGGCTACCACTATCCAGGGATTCTGTAACTGACTCCCAGATGTGATGGGAATAAAGATCAATGCCAGTGCTTGAGTCTGTGGTGAATGTCAGCCAGTGCAGCCTGTGTGTGGTTCTTTGTATTTTAATTGCCATACATGACATAGCAATCACTTCAAGGTTTAGAAATGATAGGGAGGTGCATGGACAAGCAGCTCTTTACAGCTGTGCTTGGAGGGGGCTTACTTTCAGACTGTCAGAGGGCCCTTAATGAGTGGGATAGCGGTAGTTCTGTGCAACTGATTTGTGTGTAATGTGAAAACTGCCTTAATTCATACAGAAATGGAGCTGCATTCTCCTGTCCTGTGAGCCCACATGGAAGGGAGGTGATTTGTGGCTCTTTACAGGCAGTGTCCCTTTTTCCCCTGCTCCCCTGTGGGGAGAGGCCGACAGCGGAGCATGAAATCCTGTGGAAGTGACAGGCTCTTCCAACCTCCTACCTATAACAACCTTTTACAAAATTGCTGATGTGAAACTTAATATGGCTAATTGGAGCATTAAGACCATTGATCAAGCGCACAACAAAACAACTTTTCTCAAAGCCTTAGGTCTGTGATGTGGATGAGAAGGCGCCCAGGGGGTTGTACCTGTCACCAGGAGAGCTCCGTTTGCAGCGTTCTGCTGCTGTGCTTGGCTGCTGAGAGCAGCCCAGCTGGGGCAGCAGTGGCGGGCAGTCGCTGGGCCTGCTTTGCTCTGTGCAAGAGGGGCTAATGCGTCCCCTGCACCACGGCCCGCTGGCGCAGCCTACACAGTGCTGAAAAAGATGTTGTGCAAAGCTGGACCTGGCTGTGTTGGGACGTGGCGCTTTCCACGGACGGTGCCTTTGCTTCCCTGGTTGAGGATGAAGGACCTCTCGATCTGTCCCCTGAAGCCTGTGTGTCTACAGTGGTAGGTGACTTTCTGTTGACACGCTTCTGTTAGAGTGAGACTGGAAAGGTTGTTGAGCAGGGTCCAGTGGCCAGAGGAACGTGGCCTATGGCTCCAAGATGGAGAGGAGCACTGGAAGAGTGAAGAAAGAGACAGGGATTTTTGACACTATCCTAAACCCAATGTGAATTGCCTTGCTCTTATTAGTCTTAGTATGCCTATGAAGCATGTCTTGCAATTTGTTATCTTGTTTACAGAATTAGATGAAGATCTGAAGCACTTGTAGAATTAAACAAAAGAAAAAGAACAGAAAAATCATGTCTATTCACACATCTATATACTAGTCATATATATATATATATATATATACACGGTATAGATACAGGTATATGCTGAATGGGACTGTAATGAGCTTTTTGAATATTAGTTGCTATAATACCACCACTACTACTTAAGGACAAGATGCTGAATACACAGAAAATGCAAAGCTTTGCTATTATAAGACATGTTCTACCATTGTATGGATCTTCAGATTGTACTGCTACTTGTTGAAAGGTGAAGGAGGAGGAATGTAATGGCATAGCACAGCTTTCTGTCCCCCTTACTCCTTTTCTGACCAACTCTCTTTAAGCAATGCATTGCTGGAAGTTGCACTGTGTCTAAAGAGACTGTATGACTAAGCCGCTGCCAGGGCATTTGTTTATGAGAAGTCCCACCTTAAATATCTGTCTCCTCTCTTCCTGGAGCCAGGTTTTGATATTTTGTTCTGCAGAATCTCACCACGGGCATGTGGAAAGTGCCTCTGGACTTCAAATGAGTCACTGTAATCTGTGTGCTGGGGGAAAACGCCAGTGTGTCATAACCCCTTTAAATAATGAAGCTCTTTTGGCTTTTAGAAAGAAATGTCCTGAACAGTGACTTGTGGCCATGCTCCTGTCGCCTGCAGCATGGCCCTGAGGCACTGGCCCTTTTTTTTTTTTTTAAATTGGAAAACTTGTGTAAGTATGGATGTGTGTGTGCTTTTAAAATAAAATCAATGCTGTTCATGGCTTGTATGTGCTATAAATGGGGTTTGAATCTCAAATAAGAGAAACAGGAATTAGTCTGAAAAGGCGTATTCTGTTTTTTCAGATGCATAATTGGAAAAAATTAACCTTGAGACTTGCAGTACTTTCATGCTGGTTGTATAATGGTCTTTGGAAAGGATCCTGCAAGTAACCTTGTGGGAAACCAGATGAAAATACAGGGCTGAGAAAGCTATTTCATATGAACGCTTTTTTTCCTCCCCAATTTATTTCATTTCTGTATGCTAGGACAATGGGAAGATATGAATTCTTAATGCTCTTGATGCTGCGTGCTTGTCAAATGTAATTTCACTGCTGTTTCTGGATGTATCTCTGGAAAATATCAGAAATTTCTTTTGCATTTCACATCAGGTCTTTACTTGCTCCACATTTTAAAAAAAAAAAAAAAAAAGGTCTGTGTGTGAGAGAGAAAAGAAGGAAAGAAATAATGTGGTTTTCTATAATAAGAAAGCTGTTTGCTTGATCACAGTCACCTGTGTTGATCCTCAGGCCAAATAATTGCTGCTCCAGGTGTGGATTTTCCTGCTGTGGTACATAATGCTGGAGCTGGGGCCCCTGTTTATCGCAGGGATGGTGCACACAGTTGTGCATCAGTGATGTCTTTTGCCTTCAGTACCTATGGCTAAACTCTGCTCCTGTCACGGCCGTTTTAGAACAGTCCAGTGGCACAAATTCCAGCTCCCATGTTTGCAAAGGCCTGAGGCAAGTGCAGGCTGTGTCCTGTTGGGAATAGCTGCATCGGCTGCAGTCTGTGCCTGCCCTAGTTGCTGATGCACACCCCAGCTCTGCTGGATTGAGCAGTCCCATGCTGTGTCCAGAGAAGAATAATTCCCTTAGTGTCACCTGGTGTTTCCCAAGGCCTCCAAACTAGCAGGCTGTAGAATTCCTTCTGAATTGCACTTCCCTCTGTCCACTGCCACACACCTCACCAAGGAGCTAGTAGGGAGAAGGCAGTGGAACGGAGCACAGTAGAGAGGGAGGAGTGGTATTGGGAATGGCTCTGGTTTGGTGTCAGCAGCTGCGTCCAGCTGGAGACATTCCCGTCACCTCCGGGGGCCTCCATGCCTGCCTGTCTGCAGAGAGCCTCAGCTCAGCAGCCTCCGTGGGGAGGGAGCCAGCGTGAACCCCACGGCGAATGTTCCTCCCCTTTATCGTGTGCTTATGTTTTCCTGGAGCCTGATACCTGAATTTAATGCAAATACCTGTTAAAAATATATATTATGGCTTGGAAACTTTTGGCAGAAAAGTAACTTAGAAATGTCTGGGAAATTTGCAGCCCTGTCAAAGTACTAGGAGTCTGAGGCAGTGGCACTTACATGTAAGATAGTTGAAATAAGTAGTCTCTTTATCACAGTGACTCTAAAGGAAATGAAGATTTTGAGTTTAACAAGGATTTTGTTGTGTTTTTTAAACTGAGAGATGTCCTTTGGTAGAAGTTCTTAGTTTTCAGATCCACTGCGTGGTTTTCTTCCGTTTGATACGGTTCTTCCAGAGCTTTGGCTTTGGTCTGTTACACTCGGTCTCTATCTTCTTTAGCAAATAATCTGCAGTTCTAGAAAGCAGTAAATTGCTGGTGATAGTCTGTTTTGGTGGAATTATGAACCTTCTACAGGTTTGTAATGCTAGCACAGTATATGTGCTGCCTCCTCAGCTATGCCTATATGTGTTCCTTGTGCTGCCTCCTCAGCTAGTTTTCTTTCTTAACCGGGGGATTGCAGTTACTGTTTCTGTTATGGGGTGTTTCCATATGATGATTTTTGACAGAGATGCTTTAGAGCTGCAATGCCTTGATTTCTCCCTGACAAGCCAGACTCTTCCCAACTCTTACTGGGACGTCAGAAAGTCCTTCAAGAATTTGATGGTGTTTGAAACAACGTACGTAAGTGAGGATTTCAACTCTCTAGCCTTCTAACGTTTTATTCGGAATAACCGAAAGCAGATTTTACAAGCCACAGAACTATTTTATGGAGGCCTCGACTTTTTTTCTTTAGTACTTAACGTTCAACAATTTATTTGGTTAATCTCTTTGTCTGTGCTTAGTTCTGTAGGCAAATCAGGAATGGAAGCATTTCTAAAGTTGTGGCATAACCTATAGGGCCATTTATAGGATCCTTTGAATAAACTTAAGGAAGGGAAAAGAAGGAACTTCAACTGCTGTAAGGTATGAAGAGCATTTTATGCATAGCTGTCTTGCACGTGTGCACTTAAAATGTTATTAAACGTGTTCATTAGATGCAAAGTAGTCCTGCAGGAGAAGAGCGTAAGTCTGAAAAAAATCCAAAAATAAGGACGCTGCAGATTTATTTAAACCTGGTGTTAGACAGAATTTGAGTGTTCTGTGTAACTGTGGTAAAGAGCACTAGCGTGCAGCAGTGTGGCCACTTCTCCCAGATTGCAAATGCAGCTTCATATTCATACGACTGAAGTCTGTGCTAATCACTAGCTCTGCTCAGTAGCTGGCCTGAAGGCTCAGAGCCTTAAATCTCTACTGACTTGGAGCTGGCCCAAGGGCTTGGGGAGGTGCAAGAGTCAGGTAATCGCTGCTCTTGCAGTAACGGTATATTAAGTTCACCTAGTTCTTCTAAGGTTTGTGGGTCGGAAACAAGAGTTGGGGATTAGGGCAGTGGGCTGCAGTGATTAGAGATTAGGCTGGGGAAGTCTTTTGAGCTTTGTTGTCTTATTTTGGTTGAATGTGTCTATCATTCCAGCTTTGAAGAGCTAATGAGTCAATCTAATATTAAATATTTCATTTTTATCCACTGCTCCAAGGCAGGATGGCCTAGTTAGCTTCATTGCAGAATGTATATACTAAAAAGTAGTAGTTCTCCCGTGTCATCTGCTCTCCCCCACTTTTATTTCAATAAGATATTCGCTGTGAGGTGCTTTTTATGTTTTGTGGTCTTACATTTTGTATTTGCTGCAAGGCTGACTCAAGCCCATGTTTCTGTCTGGGCGCGTTTCTGCTTATCACCAGTTTTACACAGAAGGTGATGTGTCATGCTGCTTTGATTGCTTTATTATAACAGAAATGGAGAATCTGACCCTTTCACAGGAGGTCAGTCATTTAATCGAGGCTTTCTTTGTTTGGTTTGGGCTCTTTTTATAGCTGCAAGTAATAAAATTTGTCACTTGTATTTCAGTACCTGGTAGTCAGAAATATCCGTATCATTATCATGTTAATAGGTTCTGATGAACCAAGCTGAATTTTAGAGGTAAAACTAAATTAATTTCTTTAAGTAAATATCTGCTGATCCTCGAGATGACTGGCTGTAATCCATTCTAGATGGACTCACATTGAGTTGTATGTCCTGTGGATTTTGAAAAGTGTTGGTTTATAAAGTAGACCTTTATTCACGGATGCAGAACCAAAGATGCTTTGTTATATAGTGTGTCTATGCAGTAAAAGCTTGCTAGTTTTGCTCTGAGACAGGTAATATGTTGAATGTGAGGCAATTCATGAACGAAATGAGGGTCCTTCCTGGGGACAGTAAGCCCCTCCTGAAGTCTATGCTGTAGTTACTGAACTTGGAATGTGTCTGCATTGCAACATATATGAGATGGGCTCCTTTGAATGCCAGAAGATTCAGTCTTACTATTATTTACTGCGTAGTTACTTTTCTGGTATCCAGTGAACACAGAGATATCGCAAAACTTCTGTTTTAGCAAAGTGTTTGTCAACATCTAGGCATGCTTCTCTTGCCATCGTTCAGTGCTACAGCTTTTCTGCAAAGACAGAAGGAATCTGGCGCACTCCTTGTTTATCTCCTTACTTGTGTTAGGATGTGGACTATTTTGGAAAAATTGCTTCTTTAGACTTTCTCTGCTAGGAGAAAGTCCATTTCACTTTAAGTCCACTTCCAGTTTAAGGAACCCTCTTAAGATACCATTTTATTCATGTGTTTCTCCCCTAAGAGCCTGTTAGTGGCTCAGTGTGGTCATCTTTCTGTTAAAGTTATTGTTGCTTCCACATCTATTACGATCCAAATGGCACGTTTTTGAAGAACGGAACACCCTTTTCAGATTAAACTTTTATCCAAACTTTGCTAGTATGATTTGTGTCTTTTGACTCAAGTTCACATGGTCTTCCACTTGAGTTGCATCCCTTGAATGTGGGTATCAGCAGTGTGTGGAGCAGGTGGGAGTGCAACACTAGTGCTGTGGTCTTGTAATTCTGGCCTCGCTGAGGGTCAGCACGGGCAGGTTCCTTCTTTTGAGTGTGGTACAGCTTCTTGGCCCAGCAACCAGGGCCGGCTTTCAGGAGCTGTTTTTAAAAGGGAGAAAGATGTGAGCTTTTTCTCTTAACTTCCTCGAGATGGAAAAGCCGCAAGCCTGGTACAAATCTCCATGACTTCTGGTGCTACTATGTAAAGCAAGCTTTAAGTCATGCAATGAAGGTGGCTACTTCTATGTTTCCAGATATCATGCAGGCATAGCAGCAATAACTGTCTTAGTTTCTGACTGACATTAGTGGCAATGACATGCAAGCTACCAAGTCAGGTGGCTCTTGAAGAAATTCTAAGCATATACACCATGTTTCCTTGACAATAAAATATATATATATATATATATTATATAAGGGTGGGTGTGTGTACTCACTCACTCACTTATACTAAGGTACCATTATTTCAATTCTGCATGGATTGCCTTAGCCTGAAAAAGTAACTGTTACTTTTATATGTTCCTTTCTAGTTCCCCTCCACAACGAGTCTGTATTTCATCTCCGTCTAGATGGTTTTCTGTATGAAGCAGGATGACGTTCTGTCAAAAATAATAAAAATTGCTACCTGCAGTGCATCTGTAACTTAGTAGCTATGCTAGGATTAAAGAATTCCAAAAAATGTACTGCATAGATCTAACTTCTGTATTTCTAAAACTGAACAAGTTTACTAGAAATGCTTTCAGAGGTGGAGAAAGGTAAGTAATTAAAGGGAACAACACATGAGATGTGATAAAGAACCTGGTGGATGTTCTTTCTTTAGCCAAGTAGATTTCTTAGGGAGAAGACTGTGTGTTGGCAAAGGGCGATCACACAAGGGTTGTAGAGAGGTATGAAAGAAGAAAGTAAACTCTAGAACGCAAAACATGCTTTATTAGCCCTGATCCAGGAGATATATGTATTTTATCTGAATTCCTGGTGATAGTTAAGTGAGGTTTGTGATATAGTCTGCTTATTTTGCGTTTAATCTGGCCTTTTCTTTCTTGTATTTGAAACAAGATTTAAAATATGGTTTTAGTTCTTGATTGGCATGATGTCAACCCAGCATGACATGTGCTTGAAAGAAAATCATACTTCTGGCCAACTGGAAATTGATACTGATTTATTTTCCACAGGAGGTGATTAGTTTCACTGGATGTTCTCTGTATTTCATCATGCCAGTATTTCAATAGCAATATTTCATGATACAGTCCTTTTTTTGTTTATTTACTAGCTTTTTTTTTAAAAAAAAGTTATGTCTATTTAAATGTATTTTTTGTAAGAAATTCAGAAAAATGGGAAGTGAATCTAGATTTTTGAAATCAAAAGTTTGGGTGAGTACTTAGTTAGTGTAGCTCTTGTGTAGTTCTTAGATAGTCTCTTCAACTCTGGAGATCTTCCAAACCCGCTTGGACGCAGTCCTGAGCCACACGCTGTGGGTGACCCTGCGTGTGCAGGGGGGTTGGACTAGATGATCTCTAGGGGTCCCTTCCAACCTTAAGCATTCTGTGATTCTATGATTTCTGATTGGAATGAAAAAGACAAATCGGGTGCAGAAAGCAGCCCTAGCAACAAGCGAGCTTGCTGCGTAAGCCTTTCGATACAACGTCTTTTGAGGGGATGAGTAGTCAGCTCTTGCACAGTACAAAACTGGTTTTCCAAGACAAGTGATTGTCCTTATGTGCAAGGGCTTTACTAGAAATCTGACAGAACCACTGTTTGTAATTGGCTTTTATTATTTCAGCACGCAGCAACGTACATTGGCATGTTACAAATCTCTGTGCTGAAAATGCATCTCGTTTTAATGTGTTGCAGTGAAAGAAGTGCTGATGCAGCATGCAAAGGTCAAGAAAAGAGGGATAAACCAACCTTACTAAAGTTCTGTAGTTACTTGATTAAAAAGGGACATGTGTAGTGACTTCTCTAATACTTTAGGTTTTATGCTTTTTTTAAAAAATTATTTATTTATTTTTTAAAGCGCTTTGAAAGAGAGCTGGCCTGGGAAACTGTTTCTTGAACTGAGTAAGACCAGTCTGGATCACTAGGCCTTGAATAAACAGTCTTAAATGAGCCAAGTATTTCTAGGCTATTCTTCCTCCTCAGTTCACCGTGTCCACAACTTTAGGATTTCCAGCCTGTCAGGCACAGCATTCAAATCTTAAAGCTTTCAATCATAATATTAACTAAAATTTTGAATGTCTGTGAAACTTAGGGCACTTTCATCAGCTGTTGGGGAAATAAAATTGGGAACAGATGTGAAAGTTGTTGAATGTTTGCATTTTTCATATACATCCAGTTTTACGCTGTCAACAATTTTTTTTTGTGGGGAGGGTGAGAGAGTGTAGATTCAGGTTAGTAATGAAATCTCAGCTAGTAGCTACAATGGAGAAAATGGGAAAGAAAGCAAATGATTATAGTTCATGGTGGAACCTTTGCAAGGGCTATTGATGTGGATTCAGTGGCAGCTTGTCATGAGTATTTTATGAGCTCTTCCTTTAGACTTCAGCAGGCTTGTTTCTGCTTCTGATCAATTGTATATACAATTTCTGGGTCTTAAGTAGCATGTAGCTACAAATAGTCCTGAAAAATATGTTTACTGGCTACACCTAATCCAACTACTTGTTCAGTATTAGCAATACTGAATACTAGACACCTTGTATGCTGGGAAAATGCGTGGATATGAATATGGAAGCTACTTTGCAGTTCAATATCCTTAGAAGAGATGTTGAAACAGAATAACACATGTTTTTTCTCAAACATCTGTTGAACTGAGCAGGATGAGATTTGGAGCCAGTCTAATGGACAGCAAGTTAAGGGCGCAAAATGTGAAGTCTGCTGAATAAGGTATGTCTGGGTCCTGGTTTTGGCCAGGGTTTCCGTGACAGCATGGGGCACAGTGGCATAATACAGCTGAGCAAACTGACTTCAAGCCAGGCTAATCACTCCTCCTTCAATTTTGGGTGTATGCCAGGAGAGTGAGAGGGCAGAGCATGCCCACTCAGGCTCTTTGGGCAGCAGTGTTTCTTACAGCACCAGCTAGGTTTTGTGGAAGTTTAAGTTAAAGGCTCTCAGAAATGACAGAAGTTGGACAATATAGTGATGGTGGATGTATGGAAGAGCTATTGAAGAGAAGGAGGTGACAGACCCGAAGTGTCCGTTCAGAAAGACATAAGAGTAGGAGAAAAAGATGGAAAGGAGAGATCAGAAGATTGAGTTGGAAAAGGAAAACAGGATGACCTGAGAGGGGATGGATGTCTTTTGAGAGGAATGTAAAAATGAGGCATGAGGGAGCATCTGTGGGCTGTTGTAAGGAATTGGGTTTATGGTTGGACTTGATGGTGATGGTCTTGTCCAACCATCATGATTCTCTGAACCGCATCAAGTGGTGGCTGTTCTTGTAGCCTTCTGATTGTGAGCTGCCAATTCTCATGCTGACAGATGCCTAGGCGGGATGCAAACAGAGAAGAGGGGAAGCTAATGCTCTTGCTTACTATTGCTTTACACACCCTCCCAGCCTGCGTCATTCTAGAAGGATCTATATATGTATATTTTAATTAAGAAGTTTAGTCTGGAATCCTAAAAGCCGATTTGAGAACCAACATTTACAGATGGGTGACTTTAATTTTCCTGTTATGTTCTTTGCGAAAGGCTTGCTGTGAAATACAGATACTCATGGCCTTTGAACTCAAGATCTGATTTTATTATTATTATTATTATTATTATCATCATCATCATTTAGGATGCGGGAAAAGGGGCTTGTGACAAATTTTAGTCCTTAAGGTACCATTAGATTGAGAACCCCCCCTAAGTGGGAAATACAATGACAACACAAGGTTTACTTTGTGAACTGTATTATGGTAGCTGTAATGTATGATAAGATAAAATAATTCAATTTACCTGTTTGCTTCATTTGAAGAGTATTTTCAGATTTGGACCTTTTATTACTGTGAAAAGCTTCTAATATTTACACAGCTTTGTTGATACCAAACTGGAAGTGACCTGTGGCTGTAGGCAGTTACTAGAGGTCAGCAATAGGTAATGTTTCACATTAACCAAATTGAACAGAATAAAGAGTACAGAAACACATAAAATCCCTTTAATTCCTTTTAAGCCCACATTAATCTATGTGATTGTAGATAATCCTTTGAAACAGCACCAAAATCAGCATGTGGATCGTAGTCACAAGCATGAGGTTTAGCCTTGCAGTATTGTCTGTACCCTACTAGCACTTGTCAGAAAACATACTACATGTCACTTCTTTTTTCCTCTTTGATAACATATCAGTGCCTTGAAGTTTAGGGGTACCTTCAATCTGTCTCTTCTTGTCCTCTGCCTTAGATTTCTTCTGGAAACCATTACTTTGGGCACTGCAAAGAACACAGAGATTCTTCCAAATGCTATAAAGCAGCAGCCTATCTCGTTCATGTTCAGTCAAGTATAGCAATTTTGCAAACATGAAAATTTGTTGTTTGCTGGGGAAGAGCAAACTGTCTGCACATATGTAATCTCTTTACTAGTAGTGCTAGGGCTGTTTACTTCAAGTTTGATGTTCTTGACAGAAAACTACTACAAGTGGAAGGCTAATCTGTCTCCTGAAAAAGCTGGTTTGTGCTACCGGGGCTACTTCATTCCCCTCCTTTCCCCTTCCACCCTGCCACTTGGAAATATTTCTCAAGACAAGCATGTAGCAAAACCCAAGCTCTCAGCTTGGAGCAAGGAATTAGGAAGATTCCTCAGTTTTGCCTAGACACGACTGTCTGTCTTGTCACATACACACCTGATTCTTCCTTCACTTGTTTCCACATTTACTGCTAAATGGATATTTATATAAATTATATATATAATTTATAAGATGGCTATGTACTTAAAAACCTTCCATTGTCCTGGGAAGTCAAAAATCAACTTTAGTTGCAGCTTAGCTTCACAAGCTTTTGTTTATTCTTTGCTGCTCTGACTTCTGTCCAAATAGCTCCTCCTAAGCTTTAGCAGCACGACCACCACAACTTGTTCAGACACACAGATGGTGGACTGCTTAATCCACACAATTGCTTTCAGCAGTGAGAATGGGCATGAAGCGGTTGACTGATTTTGGGGAGGCAGGGAATGGTGTTAATACTAAACCAAACTGATGCAACATCTTTTCATTTTCTCCCAACAGTCCTGAGAAGTGATAATGGGAACTTCTTAAAGTTTTATCCAGATTTTTGAAATTAGATGATTCTTTTACGTAACTGGTGTTCTCAGCCTCATTCTGGACTTTGATTCTTTGATATATTTCAAAAGAGAGAGAGAGAGAGAGAGAGAGACTTAAAAGTAATTACAAGGCTTTTATGCAGATGGAAGCAATTGAAATCTGGTAAGATGTCTTATTTAGGAAGTTAGGAAGAGCAATAAGGAGAAGCATTAATGTTGTAAATATGAAGGAGTTGGAATAGCTCATGCAGGTTGCTGAACCACCTGACCCATGGCCTTGTCTCTGGCAACTACTGATGTGTAAGAAAATATTAGAAATTGCAGTGATGATAGGACACTACTATTAACTGCTACCATCTCTGGGGTTTTTAAGAGGGCTTAAATTGAACAAACCAAGAAAAAGAGGAGCAGGGAGGGGCAGGACCCAAAGCATTAGTCTACTAGTCATTAGTTTTATCCAAACTGCAAGGTTAACTTGGTGAGTCTTATTTAGCTGGTAAGTTTTCTGAATGGGATCATTGTTGCTCTCCTGGAAAGCAATTAGTTCTGCAACAAGGTTTGTTAGCAATGGTTGGTGACTTCTTTTAAATGGAGTTGTGCGGCAGGCAGGGAAACGGTCATGCAGAGTACACCTTAGGTAGTGTGTGGATTTGCTTGCTTGCTTTTTAATCAACTTGTATGAACTAGGGTATATAATAGGAAATGCAGAGCAGCCTTTAAGAGCTTGACTTTTATATCTAATGGGTATCTGTTATCTTTGTCAGTGGCTGCTATCAAAGCTGCCTTCTATTTTTAAAGCAGACAATCCATTTTCCTTTTTTTCCTTTTGTTCCAGCTAGACCATTTTTGGAACTTAGTGATGTACGGTAAAGTGTGAAAAGAAAATGAAGATTGAAAACGATAGCATGAAATGGGGGGAAAAAACAGATAATGGAAAGTGTTTAGCTTTTCTGTCTGTGTCTCTATCTTTCTGTCTGTCTTATGACTAAACCTCAGACTATTCTTGGAAAAGTAAAATCAGAAGATCAAACACCTAGTGCCATATAAAAAATACCCTATTGCTTTTACTCACTTTTCCAGCTTGTCTGTGACTCAGAACTGTAGTGCCAGTCTAAAGGGGCTGGGCTGAAGGAACTGCTGACAGATAGTATTGCAGCCCAGAAGCACAGAAGTTATAATGGGTTATTCTTCAGAATTTAGATACTCCTATTCTTAGTAATAGGGGCTGTGAAAATATGGGAACCAAAATAGGTCTCCAAAAATGTTATACAAGCTTTTTATTCTGCTCCAAAAATTGCTTCCCTGCCCTCTCCCAAACCTCTAGTTCACCTCTTTTGTTTGGCATTGATGAATAAAATGCTTATATATCTTAACTATGCTTGTACTGATGCATCTAAACAGTTTCTATGATTCTGCCATAGCCAATGTAAGTCTTTATTTCATTTAGTAGAGTAATAGCTTCCTCCTTTACTCTCCATTGCTGTGCTTGGGTTTGTGATGTATAGAGAAGTAGCAGTTTGAGGTATTAAAATCAGAACTGAGAAGCTTTCCAAATGTGCTGCTGATTTGATGTGCAAGGTTAATTTAACAGCTCAATCTTTTTGGTCAATTCACTGATGACTAATAGCATTAAACGTTTGCTAAGTGAACTTCCATGAATCTAATGAGGTACTAAAAACAGCAGAAAAAATGTGCTAGAAATGGGGAGAAAGGTGTATGTGTGTTTGTTTTAACAGGATGGTGATGAAATGGTCTTGTAGCTATTACAGTATTTCACAGCCCTTAGTTTCATGCGTAATGTCAGGCACAGTTATGAAAGACTTTGTTCTTCTACCTTGTTAATATTTCTAGACACTTCTTTTTCAGGCAGTGTTAAAATTGAATTTTTACAAGTAATTGTATTTTTTTGCTTGTGTGGTTGTTTTTTTTTTTTTTTTTTTTTTTTTTTTTTTTTTTTTTTATACAGTGGTCTGTTGCCACCTTTATGTCCCTTTTTATACAGTTTAAGATGACTATCAAAGGAAAGCAGTGTTTTGTGTGGTCCAAAGAACCAGTCCCTTGCTCCAGCAATATGCTTTTTAGGCACTGGAGCATGTTACTTGCATGCCTGGAGAAAATAATACAGTTGTTTTTTTTTCTGAAAGGAGTCTGTATACATGCACCGAGATTGTTGGGCCATCTGAATCAACATGAGGTAGTATGGATGATAGGGAGGATTTGCTTCATAAGCACATTACTACTGTAAAACAAAATGCTAATGTAGGCGCACAGCAGGGCAGATGAATCAGTATTTTCTAATCTCAGGCAATGAATATGATGTTGTAATTGGTGGTTTTCTGCTTTTTTGTAGCAATAAGATTATAGCTTCTGTTTTCCATATGCTAACCTGGGCAGCATTCTTCCCTCAACTTGCATACTCTGGTCCACTTATTTGTCAGCAACGATTGTTGCTTAAATCATGTAAAATTAAGCGTATGGACTGATGCATACATTGCTCTCACACATAATGATATGGATTGACTTGTTAATTCCTTGAATATTTTTCTGGTCTTATTTTGATATAATAGTCTTAAATTATTGACCTGAGCACAGGGAGTGCCTGAACACTACAATTTTCTGCCTCAGAAGTGGCTGTGTAGCAGCTGAAGTGCAAATGTTCACACGCACCCGGTCTTCAATTTGCAGAAGAGTGACGCTGATGTATTGCGGCTGGGGATCTAGTCCGTCATGGATATCCCATGCAATGACTAAAGCTTGACTGAAATGTGCAACGGGATTCATTTGTGTGAAAGCTGGCATTTGTGCAAGGAACAACCACAATGCTACAACTGTGCAGAGC
Source organism: Nothocercus julius (assembly GCA_013398735.1). NCBI lineage: Eukaryota > Metazoa > Chordata > Aves > Tinamiformes > Tinamidae > Nothocercus > Nothocercus julius. The sequence goes on from VZSV01000157.1 coordinate 763,878, forward strand.
TGGAAGTATTACTCGGGTAGCCCAAATTTGCTATACAGGCTTAGTAGTCAAGCGATCAAGAGGGTAGTTCCTGATGGTGAGGAGAGGGGAAGTGTAAGGCTGACTACTTTAAGTCATCTTACATACTTGAATCTTGCATACTTCTTTAAAAAAAGATGTAGGAACATCACCTAGATGTATAAAATCATAGTAAAACCATGGCATCATATGATCTTCTGGTATGTTAACATATTTCTTTTCTATTTTGTCCCTATAACACTCTTTAGATAATAAATTGTTTCATATTATGAAGCAATATCTTGCTTGATGTTGCAGTTCCCGTATTGATCTTAAAAATCAGCTTTAAGCTGCTACCTATTGCAGAGATTGGCCACAGTTTGAGTGCCAGATTCTCTAGGAAATGATCAACTCATTGCTACATTGGGGTGTTAGAAACAGATGCAACCTTCCTGTTTGAGGATGTTTTGTGTGGGTGTTTGTGTATTTGCGTTTTAACACAAAATAAAATTTATATATCATATTTGATGCTTTGCTATTTTCACCTTTAATTTCCAACTTAATATCTAGTCTAGATCAATATATTCTTACTAGTGATTTTTTTTCCCTTAGGGATTCTTCCTATCAAGTCATAACTATTGATAAGAGCTATCAAGAAAATATCCAGTACAATATTTTAAAATCTGCTTATGTACCTGCTTTCTCTTGCCATTATTTATTTTGGTGTAATATAGATTTCTTATTTTCTAGCAGTTTTTATTCATAGTATATGCAGTTTAAAAAGGTGCTATCACAAAGGTGATAGCAAAGGTGATAGCTTGCTATCACAAAGGTGATAGCAAAGTGCATCTAAAAGTTCAAAACTATGGATAATGATATATATTTTTAAACTATGAGTAGTAGTGGTAGCAATACATGCTTACTCTAATTAAAGTTCTTTTATGAATGGGAGAGTCTTAAACAGATGCAGCAATTGCCAGACTCTTACTGAAGTCTGTGGCATGGTTGACAGCCCTTGAACACTGTGCATCTAATCTCAGTTGTGCTTTTCACAGCTTCCCTCCTCGTGGGCATCTTGCTTTTGATGCCACCACGTATCTGATGTTGCAAGATTCTTGATTTCATTAGTTTGTCCATTAGGCTTTTAAAGACATAATCTATGGCATTTAAGGACATAATCTATGGCCTTTAATGACATGGTATAATTTGCAGTGTCCATAAAAGAATGTACCTGAATATACTTGCTGTAAGAACACTCAAGTAATGTTAGCAGTAACCTTGGCAAATTAGCGAATGCATACACTACTATCAGCACTGCGTACACTACTATCAGCTACTGCTGCTTCAGGCAATCTATTTAACTGCTTGTTGTAAGAAATAGGGAAATTCTGCAGAAAGGGATGGAAAGGGAGAAGAGAGAGATGTTGACATGCTTGTCCTGTTGTGCTGTTTCCCTGAGCCCCATGTACTAGCTACGCTGAGGCAGAAACTCATCTCGCTGGTCTGGCTTTTTGTATCCTCTTGCTGTGTGTCTCTTGTGTGTGTTTTTTTTTTTTTTTTTTTTTTTTTTTTTTTTTTTTTTTTTTTTAATCTCATAACAGGCTCATAACTATCTGTAAGAATTTAAATATAAGCCTAAGAGAGACAGCCTAATGCAGCCTTTTCATTAACATTAACATTGCTGCTGTTGCAGTTCTTTAGCTTAATGCTGTTAGGCACTACTTCTATTTAATATATGTCACCAGAGTGATCTGTTGCTTCAGAGTTACTCTACCCTGAATACTTTTTTTCACTTTTCTTTTAAAAACAAACAAAAAAAATTCTGCTGTGGCAGACATGTGCCCACACAAGCTGTATCTATATCCTTTACTTTCAAAAGTACCCATTAGGCATACTTTTCTTTTACATTAGTATTACATTTACTGCACCAGTTGTGTTTGAAATCCTAGCAATCACTATTTGTATCCCACAATCCTCAAGGAGGAGGAGTGTTTATCCTCTTAGATCTTGTATAATCATATTGATTGTGGGTCTTGTTTTAGTATTATCCGCTACAAGATAACGCAATTAATCCGTTCTTGCTGTTACAATAATCCATCTGTCTGCTCTGTAATAGCTGTGTCTTTCAGATTAATGTAGCTACCCATATTCAGGTTGGCAGCACTTGCCAGTTAGATTCTGACGTAATTGAAATTTAGGCAATTTATTATTGAATCCTTTTTCTTCAGACAAGCTTGCTTAAAATGCATTTCTGCCTGCTGATGCCATAGAAAGAAAATGGATCAGCTTTTGTCAATCTTCCCTGCCCGTTGTGAATCCACGTGCCTGGTCAGTGGATTATTCTGCAATAGAAGTTTCCTGTGTTGCTGGTTTATTACTATTTGAGAACTTATATAATGTGTCAGCACAGGCAAGGAGTTTCCCTCATAAAATGAAATACTTTTTATTTGCCCTGGTACCCCTGCAGTCCAATAGGAGCTCTTATAGTAGAAGTCATGCCCTAGACTAGAAGTAATTTCACCGTGGGGAAAATCAAATTGTATGTTTTACTAAAATTGCTGGGAAAATGGAGAAGTACCATTTTCTTGGAAGAGTTCATGTCAGTGATTAAATGCTAATGGCTAGGAGTTTGCTTTTTAATGTTGGTTTTGTAAACTGTTTAGCTTTTTAAGCATGCAGTGCTAAGGATTAGGGCATTTTCCCCTTATTTCTGGGCAGAGATGGTCCAATTCAGATTTAAATCGCAAGCGCGAGGAAGAGTTTCGTGCTCCAAGAGCCGCTTTGACTGTTTGCGCTGGCCCCGGGGGCTCTGGGGAGCAGGAGGGCCCTGGGAAGGTGTCCCGAGCGCCAGCCCCTGTGCAGGCAGCTCGCGGTGCGCCTGCGGCCGGTCCTCGCGGCAGGCCCTGCCTCAGTCCTCCCAGGGAGGCCGCTGCATCCCTGGGGTCGGGGGCTGCCCGTGGTGCCAAATCCCGCCCTGCCTCTCTGCTCGTGCAGCCTGGAGGTGCCGCGCTCTGCTCTGCTCTGCTCACTGCCTTGTTCTTGCTGACAAATGCCGTGGGGATGTCAGGCTGTAGGGCAGACGATTTGCAGGGGATCGCTGTCTGGGGCTTCGAGCACTGTGGCTGAAACGTAGCTCGGATATATGGGCTTAGGACCTGGATGCAAAGTATGGTGGTTTTGGGTTTGTTTTTGTTTTTCTCTTGGGAGCAGTTTATCTTTTGTAAATCTATCTTGCGTATGCTTAAGAAATCTTTCTGGATGAAAGCCTTGTGAGTGGAATAGGGTGAGGTGATTTTAAAAGAGCGTCAGCTGTTCCTACAGTAGACACCCAAGCTTCTGCCTGTATGGTGGATTGGGACTGGTGAACAAGCTATATGGGGCTGCATTATGACAAGCTGGGTTATGTTTCTTTTCAAGTGGATCAGCTTTTCCTGCCTGTTGACTCTGAGATGTAGTTCCAGCCCAAGAGCCTTTTAGAAGATGAAGGAAAAGGGGCAACATGACCGCTCCCCTGTTAATTGTGACTCTCCTGATTTTGTTGCACTCTTCTGTCGTGTCCTTGACGCTTTGTAGTGACGCTTGATGGTCGTTGCCTGATGTGCCTAGGGCCCTGGGCAGTCGGAAGAATGAGCTGATACTTGCAGGCCTCAGGGGAATCCTGCGCAGCGCTCGGGATTATATTGCCAACAGTTTAGAGGTGCACGAGTGCAGGATGTCTGCAACGCAAGCGGGCAACAGTGTGAGGAGTGGGCTGGGATAGTTTTCAGCTCAGAATGCGTCTGTCCAAACAGACAGCGAAGCAGCTGTTTGTTAGGCAGCTGTTAGGGAAACATCCACTGATGAGGCCCGTTTGCAAACTGGGAAGAGGTTCAGTTTTTAAAACTCAGTATGGATTTAAAGGAGTTTTAAGAGGAGTTTACCTTTAAGAACTAATCCCCCAAGCCCATAGGAGCCTAATTGAAATACGCAGATTACAACCCCAGGTGCTGATTCTGCACTTGAAGCAATGAATCGGAGAACAGTTTGTAGGTTTTTATGAGCAAATAGAGTGCCTGCCTGTGTGACTAAGGCTATAGGATTTGTCTGAGTGGTTCCTCCACAAGGTCCTGCAATTTTTGATTGAACTAGAGTGTTGCTTGGAATGAAGGTTACTCTGAACTTGCAGCATTTAAAGGAGAGAGAGAAAGAGTGTGTAGGAGAGTGTACAGTATGTCACTTGTATGTGCAGCTTCATTTCCTAGCTAATATCCACATCTAGCTTGATTTATTCTTTCACACTTTTTAATCTTTCTCTGTCTTTCTTAGTTCCTTTCTGTAATTGAGTGTAGAGAAACTGGGTTATTCAAAAAAACTTTTAATTCATAGTCCCACTCTGTTCTGAATCCCTAAATCCATTGTTATCAGATTTGAGCCTTGTTTCTCATATGACTTGACTTCTGCTTGAATCCAGCGCAGCTCCTCTGGATCTCTAAAGCAGGCTACTTAAATCCTTGTGGCTTGGCCTTACTTACAAGCAGACAGTTTAGTTCAGGATGACTCCTCTGCTCACAGTAAGCTGTTTTACTTTGTAAATGAACGGCTTGCTCCTGAGTGCCATACATGACATACCTTCCGCAAAGTATGTGCTTGTCTGGCCCCCATCCACAGAATGTTTGAATGCCTTTCCAACACTGTTTGAAACATCCTGCTATTAAAAAGGATGTAGTTGTCACTTTGTGTCTGTGTTCTCACTTGAATGTTTCTTCATGGAAGCAGAATGCAAACAGAAAGTCAATTTTAAAATTTTATGTAATGAAGAAAATGTCTTGTTTTTCACCTGCTTTTTCTCACTTTCTTTAACTTGCTCTTTTACCCTAGTTCGCACGTTTTGCTTGATCACGCCACAACAACAGCAAGAACAAGAAAGAAAAGAAAGATTTAGTTGAAACTGAAGGGAAATTTCAGTCCCCCACAGGAGGCTACTTGCTCTGTTGTTTGAAAGGTCTGGGAGATGAGGAGCCCATTTCAGATTGGGTCTAATATAACTCCTGAAACTTGCAAAAGAAATTTTCTCTAGTCAGTCTGCGGGATAGCCGCCAGTGGCGGGTGGAAGTTACCTTGTTCCTCACTGTGTCTTGTCTTGGTGCTCCTGTAATTTTTTATTTTTTTGGTTCAGGTGCCCTAGCAGTGTTAGTGCTTGCAAGACCTCTGTGTGTACTGATTCCAGCTGTTAAACCAGCAAAAGACTTTACAAAAGCGAAATCAGTGCATGTGTGCTTTTTTTCTTCTTTTTTCCTTCCTCCCCTCCCCATTTATATCTGCGGAGTGATTTGGTGTCAGCTGAATGCCAGTCTGCCTGCAGTGGGAGCCCCTTGTAAAGGGGGGAAGCAGATGGTGCCCGCCTTTTGGTGGCAGCCAGCTTTAGTCTAGCTCTGATGTAAAACAGCGTTCTTGGTTGCACCTAACCTGACCCAGAAGCTTCCAAAGGTGAAGAAGTGAAAGATGCTACAAAGGCATTCACTAGGCTGCCTTTACCTGTTGTCTGCCATACACACACAAAAGCCATCCATATGAGTCACGCTGCTGTGTGTGCATGCAGGCAGGCTGCTTTAGAAATGTAGGACGTGCTTTGTTTTTGTATTAAGAAACTATTAAAAAAAAAGAAAAAAAGAAAAAACCCTGGTCTTTCAGAGTTTACATACCTGCAGGATTAAGTCTGTTCAACATACAGTAGTCAATCAAATTAGATCTTGTTTCCTAAGTTTAGTCACCAGTGGTCTCCTGGGTTCACTTTTTGCTGTCACCAACACAGCTTCTCGTGGACACTTCCAGTGAAGCCCATTTGATCCAGGATATTTTCTATCAGGTGAACTGGTATATTATCTCCCCACTTGATACTTACCGCTATCTCGTCTATTTTGGTTGTGGATGCCACGTTCCAAGTTGTTTAGGTAACAAGTTATCATTTTTTTTGTCAAGTAAGTATCCTCTGGCAGCGATGCTAAGAATGGTCCCATCTTGAGCAGCAGGGCGTTTGCTTAGGAGTTCTGCCCACTTTCGTTCTGAATCTGGCCTTCGCCGGGGCTTCCTGCAACGATCTGGGGGCTCACGAATCCGTAGCAGTAGCTTCCCGTAGGCAATTCAGCTTCCAGAGATGTTGGGAGACGTCTGTTTTGATTCAAAAGCTGTGAGGAATTGAGGAGTTTTGCATCTGAGAAGTTTGTTGTTCATTGCTGTGATTTCTAGGATTGTCTTTAAGACCTCAGCTGCAGGAGTTGTGCTCATACGTGAGAAACTCATCTTTTCAGAGCAGGAGGTCTACTGCTCACTGCGAAGTGGAGTGGAAGCTCCAACCATGTGAAATGGGTGCCGCATCACCTGGAAAGCCAGAAGGCAAAAGAAAGAGCTCGGTGTCAGTTTGTCCCAGAAGATGCTGCTATATCTGAGCCAACCTCAGAAACCTGAAGCCACCGCGATTTGAGCTGGGCAGCTGGGAGCGGGGCCTGGTGCCACCCCACTGGGAGCCGGTGCCGCGGAGCAGCGGCACCGACCGGCCTCTGCCGGGGCTGGCAGCGTGTCCCACGCTCTGTGTGCCCCTCTAGTGCAATGCGTACGCCTGCTCCCCTGCAGGAAAGGTGGCGTTTACTCCTCTGAAATGGTTTCATAAGCTGTAGTGTTTCATTAAAACAAAATCTCAGGTGAGAAAATAGAAACAGAAAATTTTATTTATTTATTCATTTAGTCCTTACTTTACGTCTTGATCAGAGAAAGATGGCTCATAGCTTTTGCTGTGGAGAGAAGCGTATGATGCTGTTATGCTTTCAGTCTTTTTTTTTTTTTTTTAAAAAAAAAAAAAGACTTGCAGTATATTGTTCAACCACTGAATGTCTCTGAAAACCATGTAAAGTTCTAGGAGCAGCTAGTGTTGCTAATAAAGAGCAGAAAAAACACAGAACTCCGTCAAATTCCCTGACTGTCACTCAGTAACTTACTGCAATTGTATTTGTTGGAATTTAGCATATTCTGATATTTGGCACCTTTTCTGTGAGTTACTCTGCTTCTATCTAATTTTGTCAGCTCATACAGTGCAAGTCCAGGTCACCTAGTTAACCCTCACTTATCACTTACAGAGCCTCTAATTTGTACTTAAAATAGAAGGCCCCAAAGTGCATCCAAGCTCCCCTGAAATACTTCAGGGGATAGGTAAGTTACTGGCATCTCACAGCGGTTTATTCCTGTGTCTAATAACTCTTATTTGAAATTTTTTTTTTGCCTTACTGGAAATAGGAATACGTTGAGCTTTAGCTTTAACCGTTGGTTCTGGATGTTCTTCAGCTAAGGTTAAAAGCATGATGTGGCGTCTGATACTGTTCTGTAGTCAAGATACCTCCTTAAAGAGCTCAGTCTATCAAACTTACCAAAAGTGGGGGGAGGGAAATAAATACATACATATATATCTATATATACATAGGTATGTATGTTTCTCAGGATGAATAACACCTTTTTCTGGTTGTTTCATAATTCATGCCACTGCTGTGATTTATTCAGATTCTTCTAAAGGTGTGGACAGCAGCTCTGGATCAGTCCCATTTGCTGAGTTAAAATTCAAAGCAGAGACCAGTGGTAGGAAAGAGACTAGGGGATTCCAGATTTTCAATCTAAATCTCCTTCTATTGAGCCACATGTTTTTTATATTATGGTAGCAGCTTCATATCATTTGTTGTCCCCTATCTGCTACATTTTTGCACCACCCTTTCACTTCATTTTCTCCTAAGTTTTCTCACAGAAGATTCAGGGCCTTCTTGTTTATGACTGAAATAAATTTGTAGGAGTTGGTCTTCTTTTTTTTTAATTCTTAAGTACGTTAAAGTTTTTCATTAACATTTAACCTATTTGGCTCCCAGTTTTTATTTAAATAGCTAATCAATCTCCTTGTTTCATGTGCAAAAGCCCTTCATTGTGGACAGATGTTTTTCAGTAAGGATTGGCGTTTGAAGGAGAAAAGTGAAGGGTTTCATGTGAGTCAGGGCTGTTCACTGTAGCTTTAGTTTATCTGTGAGAACATGTACATCTGCCTCAGAGTGGTACTGAAGTATTTTACACTGATTTTATAGTAGCTTGAAATTTTATGAAGAAAAACTCCTGTATGCGTTTATGTCTGACAGTAAGAGCTTATGAATAGTTATTTTCAACTATCAGCATTTTGGATATTATTGAGCTGTATGAGTGGGTTATTTTATTGCTTGAATAATCAAATATGTAGTAATGAATGAAAAGAAAAACATACCTATGCTTAAAGCACAGTTGGCACTTTTTGCTTAGTTTTAGAATGATAATTTCTGCTGGAACAAGAGTGGATTTTTTGTTTGTTTTTAAATCAAATGTCGAACTATTCCCGGTGACTTAAAAAAAAAAAAAAGCCCTCCAAAATCATGTTAGTTTCGGTGCAAAAAGGCTTCTTTATCAAAACCAGAGCTTTTCAGAAGATGAGTTGTTCTCAGGGCAAGCTAAGCAACTGTTTGGGAGGGCATGGCTGGCAGAGCACGTGCACGCGGCTGCGCCCGGGTTAGGGCCCTCACGAGAGGAGCAGGGCGGCGGGTGCTCGGGGTGGCCCGGTGCCCCGTCCTGCTGGGCGAGCAGGCCCTGGTGCCCGCGGCAGCATTGCCGGCGGCAGGCCGGGGGCGTGAGGCACCATCGCTTTGCTTATGTTTGCTGTGCTTGACGGATGGAGTTAGTCCAGGATACGAGCATTTGTTTACCTTCAAAGAGGAGAATCAAGTTTCTCTGTGGACATTCGTTTGCTTTATTTACCTTTTAAATGGATGAAACGCAAACTTTCTTGTCCTCGGCCTCTGCGACAAGTCTGCAGTAGTGGTTGTGAAAGAGCATATTCCAGGGAAATTAATGTCGTACTGCAAAACTAGTTAGTAAAATGAAATGAAGCCACTCATCACAATGTTGTTTGGGCTGGGGTAATGTCCAGAGGTTTCAGGCAGGGCTGTGGAGGTCTGGTGTTAGGCACCAAGCAAACATTGAAGAAGACTTTTGCAGAAAATATTTTAGGGCTAGAGAGTTAACTAGCCATCTAGCACCTGTTTATTACTATTTCTTTGAACAGACTTAATTAAAATTATAAAAGGAGACAGGAGCCCCACTGACATCCAGCAGATAGCACATGAGTAACCTGTTCCTCACTTTATGGGACTGTTGTCTTTGAAGAATGTTAATTATTTCGTAACATCTTGGGGTGATATAGCATGTATGCACATCCTCTAGTGAGAGATGGGATCCTCTGTAGAGGAACAGGAAGGTGAAATCCCCCCAAATCCTCAGTGCGTCAGGGATTGGATGGGGCCTGAGGCTCTGACTCTGCTCTGTATTAAGGTCCCTTGTATGATTCCCATGCAGAATTTCAAGGAAATAATAAGGTAAAACTGTAGCTGCTGGTTTTTTTTTTTTTTTTTTTTTTTTAGCATTATCATCAGTGGTATTAATGTCCTAGTGAGAAAAAAATGGCATAGGTTTATTGTCTGGGACAGGATCTGTCAGCTCCAGAACCACAAAGTCCTTTTGAAGTTGGCATCTGCCAACGTAGTGTAATGTTTTTTGGTAAAAATGTTTCTGGGCACCCACTGCTGGTGAGGAGCATCTGGTTTTGAAAACGTGTCCCAGCGACGGCATCGTGTCCCGCTGCAGAGAGTCGCGTTTTGAGGAAAGAGGTGTCGCTTCAAGGAAACACTTTTGTCAGGTTGGGAAGAGGCAAAATTTCACAGCCAGAGACCGAAAGTAAAAATGTTAAAGGAAGGAACAAAGGGTTGAAGCCAAATTTCTAACCATTTTTATGAGACTTGCCAGAAAAGGAAGAGCTACGCAACTGCTAGCGCTGTGTGGTTCCCAGTGAAGTCTCCCAGAGCTGAGGATGGGGGACGCGCAGTTTGCGCTTCGCCTCCAGCCCCGCTGCAGCGACACGGAAGGGCCGCTACTGAGCTGGCGGGGGCCTCAGCCGGTAGGTAACTTGTGTCTTGTGGATGTTTTACACGACAGCTGCTATTTATCTACCACTCCTTATGCAGGAGACTTGGGATAGAATATGCTGTTTAAAACCCTTGCCAAAATAAGAATTGTACAGAGTACTTAGGAGTTGCATGAGTAATACTGCTGAATGAGATGTGTAGAAAAAATGCTTTTGCAATTCTTATAATCCATGAAATTTCTTTTGCTGATCTCTAACAACATATATTAGCACATGTTTTTAATTTGGTCATTTATGGAGGAGATCATTACTCTGACAAGATTTAATGATATAATAAGCTTAATTTTGACTCCTTCTCTTTTGGAGTCCTCACAGTAAATAGCTTCCTGCCAAAAATTATGTACCTGAACCCCTCCAGTAATAAATATGTTTTTGTACTTTTCAGGAAGGCATTGTAAATGTGGCCTGTAATATTAATAATTCATCAAGAATTTAATTAATAACTTTGACAATCAAAAAGTAATTTGAGATATCTCCTCCAAAGATTTACTAACAATATTTTTATTAAAAAACAACAGGAAAAAAAATAAAGGAAATGGCTTAATGAAATGGCTTCTTTGTTGGCTGTGATAACCATGGGCATAGGTTATAAACGTTTGTATCATTTTAGGTGCTTTGACTCCCCGGTTACTGGAGCAGTCGGTGTACCCGCGTGCCTTTTGGAAGCAGGGAAGGGAGCTTGCTCTAGTTGTGCAGGGACCCGAGGCACAGGGAAGTGGTGGCTCCCAGTCACCAACTCCCTGTGAAGAACTGCGAAGAGAATTGAGTCTGGTCTTTTCAGGGCGTTAGCTAATGCCTTTCTTCCTGCTGTGGTGAAAGAGGTTCCTCTCCACACGAGATACGTTCTGTCAGCGTAAGGGTTGACATGGTAGAGTTGTTTGGAGTGTGTAAATTTCAGACAAGTGGAATGAACATCAGACTCTTTCTTTCTCTAGGGTTGGGCAGTTTAGAAGCTTCTTAAGAATCTCAACTCTTGGTGACGTTTTTGTTGCTGTACAGAGCAGGGTTGTTTCCATGTGTACCAAGGGCAGGCTGATACTTTTGAAGTCTATTTCTCTCTCTCTCTCTCTCTCTCTCTCTCTCTCTCTCTCTTTTTTCTCTTAGCAATATTTGAACTCTACTGTTTTAAAATGAATAGTGAGGATTTAGAAATTGGAGCCTCTCTACGTATAGACTTCAATGCATTATTTTGTCTATGCAATGCAAAAATCTTTTCGGTTACTCAATTTAAGCGCGTGGAGTAATATTCCAAACTTTGAGACTTGGCACTGGCTGCAGAGTTGTGTATAACTTGGAGATTCTGATCTCTGTCCTAACAAAATGTTAGATTTTGCTTTCACTTATGCCAATGTAAATCATAACCCTGCTGAAAGTTGCTGATTTATTCCAGATTTATAATTGTATAACTGAGAGCAGAAGTTGCTTCATGAGTTTTATCTGAGAGCCAAGAGTCTCCAGAATACTTGGGAGAGTGAGTGGTCGGTACTTAAAGAAGTTCTGTATAACACTCTTGTTCTAGGGAAAAAATGGAAGAGGAGAATCCTTGATAAGGATTAGTAGTTACCTGTATTGCCTGTAGTGAGCTTTATAGTGAAAGTATGAACTTTATGCCATTGCTTGCAGCCTCTGACATGGCATTCCTGTTTGAATTGTATAGACTTTGCCTGGTTCCTTTAATTCTGGCTGTTGCTTTTTCCCTTTCTTTATGCCAGAGACTCCTCTCTCCTGTGTTAGTACCTTTTGTGTCCAGGGAACGGCCACCCGTGGGCACTTCCTTGCACGCTGGTGCTGCATGTGGCACGTGTGGCAAGCCCTGCATCAAATGGCTTGGGCGAAAGGAAGCCTGCAGCTCAGAGAATATTTCTATAGCATGATCACTTACAAGTTCATAATCTTGTCAAGGCAGAGTGTGATGTGTTTGTGCTCTGACAGGCTTGGTTTTGGTTTTATCCCCGTGAATATAAATCAGACCATTTATTTGGTGAGAGGAGTGAAGAGAATTCTTCCTGTATGTTCTCATTATCTTTTAGCTCTTCTTGGCACTTTGCTGGTTCTTCACCAAAGAATTTTTAAGTGACTTGAATATAAATGGAATTAAGCATCAATGCACTCCTGTGGTAGTCACACCGGGGTGAAAAGTGTGGTTATGCTGTACTACCTGGCGCTTGTCTAGGTTTTACACTGTTACATTACACTGTTTTACATTACACTGTTAAATTACACTGTTTTTCTGTTCCAAAAGATAATATAGCCAAAAGTTCACTGCTATCCTCTACCAAGCCACAGGAAAAGATCAAGGAGTTCTGTTTCCAAGGCAGTTTTTCCCCCTCTTTCTTTTCAGTAATGACAAGGAACATTCTTTTACTTGTTCAGGATTGTGTTCATAATCACACATATATATGTTTACAGGCTTTTTTCTAGGCAATGGTTTTGTTTTCTGGGCCCTATAATATTCTGATTATTTGAGCATTTTTAAATCCTTAGTGAAAGATTAAAATCTTTAATTCCAAAGATAATGTTTAAGTGTGACTTAAAGAAGGAGGCATCTGCCAGGCTGCCTTCTAGCCTACGGGAAAGGAGAGAGGTAGAGTTTGGATTTTTCTAAGGAAAGGTAAGGAAGGAATGTAAAAATAAAATTAGGTAAGAAAATTTCTTCTGAAAGCAAAAAACAGAGAAGACAGGTCATTACTCTGAAACAATCTGCAGTTTAACTCTACAGGTTTTTATATTCAGCTTTTTCTTTAAGAACTGGCAGTGTGACTACTGCTGTATGTGAC
>VZSV01000157.1:785511-802836 GCA_013398735.1 Nothocercus julius
TTATTTTATTTTATTTTATTTTATTTTATTTTATTTTATTTTATTTTATTTTATTTTGGCTATTCTGTTCTAAACCATTCTGTGAAGCTCAGGATGCCCAGAGTGATTCCCCTTTGAGAAATGATTGAAATAGTTGCCAAATGGAACTGTTATCCTGTGGGGAAATTCCAGTGCCTCCATGTTTGTTTCTTGTCCCAAGAACATTCAAGATGTCAGAAATACTCACATTAAAACGTGAAATATTATGCTTCAGGGTATCGCTATTTTGAAGTATAGAGTTCTTGAGACGAAATATGTGATTTTTCCTTTCCTAGAGGAAAAGTCCAAGATGAAATTGAACAAATTAAAAATGTTTCGCATTCTCAAAATTTCCAGGCTAAAATGCCAATCAGTTCCAGTTGTTATATCTATAAGGCATAAGCTGATCACAGATCAACAGGTTAGGATATCTTGAACTATCTGTTTATACTATAGAGTGAGCCATGGCAGTATTTAAGCTGTGCATAAGCACAGTTTGACAGACTGCAACAGGTTGAGCATGCCATATACGTGTGCATATATTCATTTTCTACTCAAGCACATGCTTTTTATTATTCTACCCCCCCACACGCACATGTGAGATAAATTCATTTCCGACTCCATAGACGAAGTATTTATTGAGGAAACCAAGATTCTGAAGCAACATTCCAGACTTTTATTCCAATAGCTTTTAGAAAGAATATTCTTCATTTCCTATGTAATACGAGCCCTGGTCTGTTTTTTACTATTCTGTGTACATTTAATTCAGATTGGAATAACATTCAATGCTAAACTTCTTCTGCAACGATTTATTAGTCAAATAGGCATGCTATCAATATAACATGGAATTAAAATTTTTGTTTTTCTACAGCATCCATAATATAGTGGAATTTATACTAAGAGCAGGGAAGTTTATTTTTTCTTGTGCGTTTTTTTAAGGAATGTTCCTTTACAGATGTATTAGCTGTTTACAGTTAATATGCTTTCTAAATTGAAATAGGCATTGAATTTCTGAGAGGCGTAATAGAGAGTAAATTAATGAGACCCTTAACAGCAGTTATCAATATTTTGGTGCTACCTCTTAACAGTGATCTTCCATAGTATGAGGAAAAAATGTGTTATTTTCATTGGTAAGTATAATTTAAGATATCTAGGCTTTTAATTACAATATCATACGACTTCCAGTTTAAAAGTGTGTGTGTGTCGTGGGGGGGAGTGCGGACTAAGCACCCTTGCGCTCTGGGCTTTTAGATGCCATTTCATTACACTTCTATTTTTTATTTTATTTTTTTGTTTTGGAAACTGATGGCATCACAAGCAAGGTATTTGGGAATTGCAGAATGCCCATTATAGATGAGACCTGGGTTGCCTGAAAGAATTATCAGGATATCTTTTGGGATTTTTATTATTTCTATTATTGTCTTTAGAAATAATTATTTTTCTTAATCTTTATCCCATGTATAATAAAACTTGAGTGATACTCTTCATGCATACCTAATGTGTGCATAAATATGCAGTTTTTTGCTACAGTTACAGCCAACTCCAGGACAGTCTGTCAACATGGAAATTTATCACTTCTGAATGTGGAAAGTTTCTGTTATCCAGATGTGGACACACGCCCTAGCAAAGTGCACCGAGAATATATTTAGTAAAATCCCCTATTTAGGTCCTACGAATGTAGTTCAGGTTGGGAGCTCAGATGCGTCACCCATGTCCTATATGAGTGTCTTAACCTTGAGGCAATTTCGGGTGTTAGGGTTTCAGTCTCTCTGGTGAAAACAGTCCTGCTTTATGTAAGTAATTAAAACACTGTTTGAATCTGGGTCTTTCACAGCTTATGCGAGGCCCCTAACCCGGGGGGCTTGTTAGCTGGGCGAACGTGCCATGACTTAGACAAGCTGGGGGTACCGCGGGCGAGCGACTGAGAGGGCAGCGCCGGGCGCCGGGGCAGGCCCTGAGCGCACCCGCCCAGCGCGCGCTTGCCGAGCGCCTCGAGTGCCGCCGTCGCGGCGCCTCCCGGCCCCGCTGCCTGCTGGGCTGTGGGCTGCTTTGGAGAAGGCTCGTCTGGATTTTGATAAGAATTTGGGGGTGGTTGTGCGTAAGTCTAAATGAAAGAAGGGGGAGAAAAACAAAAAGAGAAAATCTGTAAACTGTTTTTGTAGCACAGGAACAATTTTCTGTCATGTATTTCTGTTAAGGATAACTGCTGAAGAAGTGTAACAAATGAAAAACAAAACAAAAAAAAAGAGGAGGGAAGGGAACTTATCTTAACAGTAAATAAACAAACAACTCCTCTGTTATTCATCCGTTAATATTATGTTTTGTGGCAGTGGGATAATAAAAGTTGCTCATGCTGCTGATACGAAAAGTAGACAAAGGGAAACATGGTATTTCCATTGGCCTCAGTTTGTGTCTTGGTTGCTCCAATTGCTTAGACATCTCTTAGGCATCTTTCTCTCTCCAGACACGAGTTTTATGGAAAAGCCTTAGCGCTGTGTTTGTGATAGATTCTGCATACCTAACAGCAGTTCCTGTTGGAAAACAAAGCTCCAATATCTAGGAAACTTTGCGACCTACCCGCTGTGGAGAGGATATGACAAGCTTCCTCGTGACGCAGTCCGTGGCGTTTGCCTGCCCGTTGGCCCTCTCTGCAGACAGGTTCCAGACAGCTCTGATACTGCCGGTTCCTTTCCAGATACTCTGCTCAAGCCAGGCCTGACCTGTGAAGAGTATTGGCAAGACAGTGTGGGATAGCTTGTGCTCTGCCCAAATTCATGACTATATTTGTTCTTGGAATGAACGGAGAAGTGTGCTCTCCAAAAGAAGATGGAACTGTACGCAGCAGACAAAGCAATAATCTAAAGTCCAAGTTATATTAACTCCTTATGGGATTTTTAGCAGAATGCGTCTTCACAGAAAATCTTTTTGTCCTGTATAATGGTTCAGTGTTTGCACATGACCAAAGAGTATGTCATGCATTGGAAAAAAGAGGGTAAGCACCTGTGCAGTAATTGCTTTGTCATTTAATAGTTTGTACAAATCTACTCACGTAAAACTGCACTTTAACATTCCAGTGTTTACTTTAAATTGTTAAATCTCTCTATACAGTTGGTCCATTCCGCTACCTCTTTTGGCTGTCTGTAAGTATGGTTTTATCTAACATTTGTATGAAGCGATGAGCATAGTGTGCCTGAGTTTCATTTCCATCACAGTATGCTGCACAGTGATTTTTGCAAATTAAAATGGTTGCTCTCCTTAACTGCAGATTCTCATGGCTGCAGAACCTTTTTTAATGAAAATTCCACTGTGTTGTCTGCTTATGTTGAATCATCCTAAAAAACATTCTGTTTCTCTCTCCTAAGCGAGCCTGCGATACTGGGCCAGGTTTGAGTAGAGCAGCCAGCTGAATACAATAGCGAGACAGTAGATCGTTCTGTCCACAGAAGACCTTTTTTGCTCTTTTTGGCAATTCTTCTTTTTGGCAGAGACAGACATTACTGAAGAAGCCTTGCTCAGGTTAGCTGCTCTCCTCTGATGTTTAGTAATTGAAAACATTGAAGTGTAGTGTAGAGTCACTGCCGCAGATGGATTGATATTCAGTGGTAAGGTAAATAATTCTGTATTTTTATTCTACTTCCTAAGTATTTCATGCTCTGTGTATCCACATGTGAAGTTTCAAATAGGAGTTGTTTCTCCCTGTCCAACTTTAGACCAGGCAGGAAACCAAACAATTTCTATAGTATGTCATGGTTTCCTACTTTTTTTTTTTTCCCCTCTATGTCAATGAACTGGGGATCTGTCTCCAACTATTTATTACTCTTTTAATTCTCTTTCACTTTAATGTCATGTTTGTGTTATCACTAGATATTAGTTTCATATTAGTGAAATGAATGTGACATGTGCTATGTCTGCCATTTCCTCCTTGTTAGTCTTTAGTGTCCCATATGCATTTGCTCTGCCTCGAATCTCTCATGTTGCAATCCTGTTCAATGAATTCTGAAGGTCTCCTGTGAAGAATTATTTTGAAATGAGTTAATCCTTTCCTATCAAATGCTGTGGAGTTGTTATGACTGCCTCGAGAAAGAAGGGGTATAATACCAAGGCTAAGAATTTGTATTTAATATCAATTTTGATACATGCTATTTTTTTTATCCTCACCCCCTGCCACTGACATTTACAAGTTTATAAAAGCTCTTTCCTGCTTTAGTTTTCAATGCTTAAATTCTTGGAGAGTTTAATCATCACCAGATATTACATTTCCTAAAAAGGTAAAATGATATATAGCTATTGATGCTTGTACATCTGTTCAGGGATTGTTCAGGCTTTTATAATTAATTCTTATGTTTTTTGTCTTACCTGAAAATAAACTGCACAATAAGTTTTAGTGGATCTGCTAATGACTGGGCTGTTTCTCCCACCTGGAAGGGGAAGTGTAAATCATCTAAACATGTTACATCATTTATCCATGTTAAGTCCTCACTTGTGTGTTGTATTTAACTTTATCACACCCTGGTCATGATACTAGCAATATTGACCATATCATATGTTCTTGTCTTCCTGTAGTTATCATTGTAGACAGCTGGACTCTTTGAAAACATAATTGCTATCCAAAGCCTTTTGGAAATCTCTAATATTTTTCATTAAAGATGCTTGTCACTTCAACATTAGTTCTATAAAATGAGAACAGTCATTTAATATTGATTATTTAGAATCTTTTGGCTTTCTCTTCTGGAAAGAGTTCTTTCTTGACATGTTGTGGAAGGAAATGCATTACCTCTTTCCCCATCCCCTCCTTAATTGAGAATAATAAAATTTTTCTCTAGATTTTGATGGTGGTAATGCTAATGTTTAGTCTCGGTTTTTGTGTGTGGGTGTATTTTTTTTCTGCCTAGTTTTCTTTTGTAAATTCCATATTCTTTTCATATATGCAAGAGATCACTAAGATGTGTGTGTCACTTTTTTAGAAAGTGCTTTCTAACTACTTTCTAACCACTTTTCCTCCTTGAATTTACTGGCTTTGTCATTTCAAATGCTTTGAATCTTTAAATCACCGTAAGACTCTGTTGGAAGGTCTTTATCATCATATCTTGTCTATCTTTTAGGTCTGATCTGTTTAAGATTAGCCTGTATGGGTCTTGTCCATTGCTTTTTCTTTGTCCTTATTCTCCAAGAAGCTACTTTTGTGTTAAATAGGATTGTTAATGCGAGCTTTAAGTCATCCATTAGCTGTTTAATTGCTATATGTAGACAGGACAGCGACCTCTTTTCTGAAGTTTCAATTTCTGGTTATTTTGTGTCAAAGTTTGTCAGATTTCTTTTGGACTTGTTCTAAGTCTGTATTCTTATAGACTTTTTGCAGTTTGTTTTTCTTACTTTCTTTGTCTGTTACTGAAGTAGCATGAGAAATGTTCTTTTTTTGTTTAAATGTAATTGGAAAAGCTTTTTTATTTCCTAGCTGGACTTTCCCTGTCTTTTGTATAAATTAATAATAGTAGAAAGGCTATTGCAGTGTAGGAGCAAGGTGGAAGAAAGGATTCAAAGACCAAGGGATGATTAAACATATTGACATTACAGGCTAAGAGTTCCAGTTCAAATGCCACAAATTATTACTCCGTTTTTTTGATAGGCCTAAAAGCTTTTAAGGGCAGGAAAGGATCATCAATTAGATATTCTGAATTTACTTCCATTTTATTTTAAACTATTAGCTCTTTACTGAGCATATTGTATGTTTAGCAGTGTTGTATCTTGTAGAAAACAGCCTTGTAGATATCATGAGTTGACTGAAAGAGGCAGAGTTCTGTGTTGTTCTGTCTTGTAGAAGAATCCAGATTATTTTGAGACCGTAAAAGTTTTTAACCATGATGAGCAAGATTATTTCTATAATTCTTGTATTTTATTTCCTTTTACTCTGACTCCCATGTATTGTTTTCTTTTTTTCTAAAGAAAAATGAGATTGTGCACTGCTCATTTTCTCATTCCTGCAGTTTTCACTACCTTCAAGTAAAAGTGTTGTGTTGCCTAAATCGTTGAACAAATGAAAGTTGTAGCTTGTTACCAAGCTTTCCTTGCAGTTTTGTTTTCAGGGACTGTTATAATGTCACTGAATGCTGATTTTTTTTTTTTTTTTTTTTTTTTTTGAGGGAGTAAGGGGTGATTAAAAAGGTAAAAGTAAAACATTAAAAAGGTAAAGATTAAAAACATTATTTTTTTTCACTAATTTGAACTGTCAACAGAAACACTCTAGCTAGGAACATGTGTGGTGTTCTCAGGGTCTGTTCCTTGCAGATGCAAGGAACCAAGGTTGCTTTGAATGAGCCTTTGCATGAGGCAGCAGAACAGTGATAACAGTATTTATTTCTGTGCACATTCATTTTCCCTGAAGTAGGCAAACCTAGCAAGGTAAAATTTATTTCAAAAGACAAGAATAACCAAGAATGAATTAGCTCTGTAGAGTATCAGAGACTGCTCCAGAATACCAAAGCTAGCTTTGTCAGAAGTAACATCAATATTTTTTGTGCATCACTTGTAGGTATCTCTAAGGCTCTCTCAGGTATTGGTGTTTTGTAAGTTTATCATTGGCTTGTTCAGCGATATTTGCAAGTGTCACACAGCCTTTCTCTTACCATCTGTAGGTAATGGTTAGATTAATAGGAGGACCATTAGACCACCTAGTAAGACATTCTGCATAGGAGAGAACATTATCTTACCCAAAATGTTCAAAATGGTATTCTGAAAATTAGTATCACACTATTGTTGTACTACTGTTACTCTGAGGTGTGGTGCCTGGGATTAATAACAGTGTAAGTGCGGAGAAGATAAGGCTGCATGTCTTGTTGGTACTTAAGGGAATTTTAAAGTATTTTTTAAGGGAGTGCATTAAATAGTGCAGTGATAAGTATTTGGAAACAAAAATCTATTTCTTCATTGGTGTGCTGTGAAGATTTTGATCTTGCCGTGTAACTGAAGATTGGCTTAAATTATTAAGGCCTATGTTCATACTGCACTTCTCACGTTTCGTAAAAATACAGGCCAGTTCTTCACTTCTCCAGGCAGCACCACTTAAGGTGCTTAATATTCCATCAGAGCAACTGACTTCTGTGCCTGTCCCACCTTCAGTACCTTTTTCTCTGTAAGGGCTTTGTTGGGACAGGCATCCGCATCTTGCTTGGCAGGTCAAGTTTGGAGCATCCTGCTCCAGCTGCCGCCAAAGGCAACGGAGGGATGCTGCCTTGCTTCAGAGGGAGACCTGTGCTGGAACCAACGAAACCGCCGTGGCTTCAGCTCGCCAGCCCACCCACACGCGCCACGGTGGCTTAGCAGGAGCATCTGCCAGAGAGAAGAGGCCTAGCCCGTGGCTCCTGCCGCGCAGCCGCGTGCCGGCGGCGCTGAGGTGACGTTAGCCGCAGCGAGGACGCCTGTCTGTCCATAGGACTCTGTGGGGATCACTCTGGAACATGTAAAATCCAGTCAAGACTGGAGGCTTTAGGCTTGCCCTCCAGCTATCCTGAGGGCAAAATAATCTTGTTTTTGCAATGAAAACAGTCACGAAAGGTATTGGTCTTGGCATTTTTGCCAAGGGAGATTTATCAGTATGGAGGCAAACTGCACCTTGCTATATCCAGCTCACTGGAATCCTTGTCGGTGCAGCGCTGTGGTGCTTGTATACTGCTTATAGAGAACACGCTTAGTGGAACCGTGAGCACAGGTCAGTTGGAGAACTAAAAGCCGAACAGCAAACTTGTTAAACGTTTTTGTATTGATTTCTGCCTATCCCATTGCTCAGGTGGTCACAACACCACCTTAATGTATGCATGAAAGGAAGCTAGTTGAAAAACATGCATATTCACTATTCTAATGCACATTTTATCATGATTATTTCTGAAAACATAATCGTTAGCCCATTTATTTTGCCTGTTCTTCCATTGCACGTGTTCACAGTGCGTTGAATACGGATGCTTAGGAAGTGGTCATAGCAATCCAGTAGTAATTTCCCTTTCAGTCTTTTGAAAGTCTTTTCATTTTGTAAGTATTAGTTTTCCAAGAATTTCTCCATCAGAGACAAAGTGAGCCAGTCAAGTGATGTGAAAGCTCCTCCCTTATCTGTAGGCTAATGTTGTTATGATCCAGCAAGGTTAGATTCCAAGTATTCACACAGAAAAGCAGTTAAGTAGTTCTGGCTTACTATTATTAGAACTATTTATAGCCAGGTTCAAAAACCTAGTTTATCTAAAAGTCTGTTACAGAAATGGGGGGTTAGATTTCCATTTTGACTTTGTCTATAAAAACTACCTAATGAATTTCTTGTGTGCCAGTTATCACAGTCAGTTGAAACGTCCCAGTTTTGTGTTCAGTAAAGGGTACGATGACATTGATATCTGCAGTATTTTCTATACTTCTTGTTAGGTAAGTCACAAATGTTAGTTACATTTCTGAGTTGTTTAAGCCAAGGTGTTAAGGGTGTTGACTGTTAGCACCTGTTTCCAGCTATGCAGCTTTGAACAGTCCCTCTCCCTTCTTCCTCTCTACCATGTATGGTGGCCTTTCACATCTCACAGCGTGCAGTCAGCATTGCCCTAATTTCAAACGCTGGTGTCCACCATCAGAGTGAAGTTTGGGAAGAGCCTCATGCCAGAAACAGGATGGACTGTTTCTGCTGTAGTTTTCAGATGAGCAAAGTTTTTACCAACAGGTTTTCTTGTGTTGTACAGTAAGGTCTTGGTGTGTGATTGGGACTCTTATGTGTAATACAAAGAAGTATTAAGAATATTCCAGTTTCAAGCAGAGATCAATCCCTAGTGTACAGATAACTTTTCCATGCTGTTATTTTATGCTAATCTAGTTGAGCTAGTAAGCAGGCAGTCACTCTTTGAAACAAGATACAGGGAGCAACTTAATAGAAAATATATGCAACTTGTTTTAAATATATATATAAAATAAATATATATATATACACACACACACACACACACATATATATATATATAAATATTTATATATATGTGTGTGTGTGTATATATATATATTTTTTTTTCCTCTAATAGTATGAGCTTAAGTTATGAAGCTGGTGTAACTACTCCTTCAGGGATAAACAATCTGAAATTCTTCCAAATCATTCTTAATGTTTCAGATACAGTATGACTAGAAGCTGTCCCTTGACAGGTAGTGGTTTAAAATTAGGAACTTGGTAGAAAGTGGCAGTGGAAGGATCCTGTTGGAGTTAATGTATGGAGAACAGAAGAGCCAGCAACAACTTCTGTGACTTAAAATTGTTGATAACAGCCTGAAATCTGGAGGCACCCGTGTGATGCATCAGTCAGAGACTCCTAAGAAATGTCAGTAGCCACAGTAGCGATAAGTGCTGAGTTTTCCCAGGGTAGGGAAGTTGCTACCAGAACCTGGGTTGAGACTGGTGCAATTCATGAATGTTCTGCATAGGGAGAGACAAGGGGGAACAGTGAGATAGTGAAGTTCAGTGGCACTGTATTATTGAACATAAATAAAGAGATGATTTAAAAAAAAAAATGCATTAGGACCTTGCAACACTGAATGGATGTGAGATAAAATGACAAATGATGTTAAGTACCTCCAAATGACAAATGATGTTAAGTACCTCCAAATGTAAGCTGGTGTTTGTGAGAGAAAATAATCCTAGGTTAACGTACACAATGATTGGCCCTGAGTTGACTGCTACTGCTCAGAAAAAGATACTGAGGTTATTAGAGAGCATTCTGCGAAGGTGTCAGCTTAGCACTCAGTGGTTATGTAAAACACAAACTGACAGCTAGAAATTATTGGGAACAAAAAAAAGAAGAGAACCAAATGAGAGCATTATTATACCATTGCAGAAATTTGTGGTGCACTCATGTCTTGAAAATATTTCTGGTTCCCCTAAATTTCAGAAAAATATATTGCAAAAAAGCAGTATAAAGAACAATTCAGATAATTAAAGATGTTGAGGAACTTCTATTTAAGAAAGAGCTAAATAAGCAAGAACTCTTTGGTTTGAACAAGCGATAGCTGAGGCTGCCTCATATTTGAGGCTCATAGCATCGTCTCATAGCTGGGATTATGATAGAAATTCAGTTCAGGTAGTTTGTGACCCACAGCTCAATGCCAGGCTGATATACAGGAGATGAGAGTTTTTGTGCAATATCCTCTTTCTTCTTGGACAATTCCCGTAGACTGCTGTTGGATCTTGGGCTGCATGGACCCATGTTCTGAGTCAATGCATCTTGTTTCAAAGCTAATAATTCTCTATTTCCAGTGTCCCTTACTCTAGGTGTAACAGACCTATCCAAGACTCATGATCACTTTCTACATCTATACTAGAGCAGGTTCTAGATCTTTATTAAAGCCAGGGAGCTTTTAATATCTGTTATTATGGGACAAGCTACCAGTACTTCAAATGGGGTTCCTATTTCAAACACTTCTCCAGCAAAAGCTTCTTAAAATTAAGTTGTGTCTAAGAAAATAAAGAGCACCAACAGATGGATGCTTTCTGGCAGAACTTAACTCAACATGAAGCTTTCAGCCAGCTCTAATTTTGAGAAGTTTGGGATGCTTCGTGTTTTGGAGCCTAATGAAGAGCTGAAAGGTAAATCAAGTAATAAAGTTACTACTTTGACGATGAATAAGTTGCAGACTGTTCTGTAGCTGAAGTGGAACAACAGGGCCATGTAGCTAGTGAATCTGTTTTCAAATGTTTTCTGCCCTGTTCAATAAGCCGTTGCATCAGTGCTCCATCACACCAACAGATCCTATCTTAGGCAGCTTGCACCTTTGTAATGATGCCCTTCAGTACATCTGCAGAAAATCCTGAATAGTGAAGTTGCCTGTTCAGTATTGTTCAGAGTTGGTCTGTAGTACTTCTGTCTGCTATTCTTTTGCAGTGGAGATCTGAATATGATATATATGAAGCGTAGGCTTCATAGGAAGCCTAGTCAAAAGAGAAAATAGCAAAGTTCACAGGTCAAGGAGAGACATGGTTTTGCTGATTCACTGGCCTGTCAAATTTTTCATGGATCTGCAGTATGTAGTCAAGTTATTGAGATCTATTGCGATTGCAGCTGAGAGCCTTGGCTTGGAATACGTGATCTGTAGCACAAGAGTCCAGGATGTTTCCTCTAGAGAATAATGATGCATTTCTTGTGACAGTTGCTACCTGAAGCAACTGTCTGTGTTCAGTTAATGTTACTGCAAAAAATTAATGGCTAATAATTAAAGCAGTGAGGTGGTGGCTTTGCAGTGCTTCTCTAAAAACATCTGTTACAGTGTAAGGATTCTAATAGTGTGATTTGATAACAGGCAATCATGTTCTGTCTAGTGAGTTAATGATCATTAGTTTCAACTCAAAATGGACCATGTTGTATAAATTTTACCAGGTTGCCTTTGGTGGAGTTATTCCTGATTTGCAGGAAAGAGAACAGAATCATGCCCAAAATATTTACTTTGGTTTATGTGGAAACTTAAATAGCTCTTCTCTGGAAAACCTTCCCCATCTTACTCATCTACAACCGGTCTCAATACTGTAAACAACTACTACTTATGGTGTAGTTCTGTGGGTTTTTTTTTTTTTTTTAACTCTTTTTCTTTTTTAATTTATTCCCTTTCTGTACTGCTGATTTTCTAAGTCTGGTTAGGCAGAGTACAGTCAGGGTAGGAACTTTCCTGAAGTAATGTACCACTAGAAATCCCTTTGGTGGTCTTAATTCTTTCTCATACCATGCTTTACTAGTGACCCACTGCATTGCTGCAAAATCCCCTATTAACTCAGCTCTTGACCCATTTGCTTCTGCAAAAGCAGGTCCTGGCTGACTTTCAGCCTAGGTAATTGCATGCTTGTCTACTTACATTTTTTTCTCTGGCTTTTATTTCAGTGGGTGACTGTGTTTTGCCTGTTGCATTTTAAATCCTTCTGCCTTCTCTTTCCTGTTCAGCGGTTGTCAAGTATTGCCTACAAGAATACTTTCATTTGGAATTGTGTGGTTTTCTCATTTGGGCCCAATTACTGTTATATATTAGAAAGCAGGGCTATACTTAAAAGCAAGGTGACGCGTAAGAGGATAAATACTGAGGAGAGAAGAATAGAGATGTAACATATTATAAATTAATCATCAAAGTTTAAATCTTTTCAGATTGTCTTACACAAAATAGTAAGCAAACTCTAACCATACCGTAATCAAACATGAAATTTAATTTTTGTTTTGTTCTTAGTTTTTGTTTTTCTCCTTTTCAGCACTATTCTCTCCATATCTTTGTACATCTGGCCCTGAGGAGAGAGAGGGCTACACAGGGTATTCTACTACTTGCCAATGAATTCATTTTGCATTTTTCAAAAGTTGTGATTTTGCTTTTGTTTGTATAATTACAAGATTAGGAGAGGGCCTTAACTTCCAAAACCCTGGTCATTGTTTTTCATTAAACTTGTAATCTGTCTGCTCCCAATGTGGATCCACTTCCTATAAGGTGATGGTGGTCATTAAGCCTGCAATCTGTTGCGTTCAAAGACGTTATCTATTAAGTGGAATTACTGACTCTTAGGCTCTGATTTTTTTTATGGTTGCAGCATATTAACTGATTTTGTTGTCTTTATAGCAAAGTATCCTCCCACATGAGAATGTGTGTGTGTATATAAATAAGTATGCAGATTAATAAGGATGATGTGAGATGCGGAAGCGAATTTCTATTGTTTGTTTGCTTTGTCTTCAGGCACAAAGCAAGGATGCACTGCGTTACAAAGCTGTACCTCCCTTTTGCCCCAGGTATTGTATCACTTTGGTTTGTTCTTACTGCTGTTGGCATATATAGCACTTTCCTGTTTCTGCCTTTTGTTCTGGTCTTGTGTTGATCCATTTACAGTCCATAGGTGTTGATGGACTGAACCTTTCTTTCATGGTGTATCGAAGGGATGAACTTTTGTTTGAAGCAGCAGCAGCTGATAGTTATCTTTTGGAGTAAACTGTATTGCACTCCTGTGTCCTTCTGGAAGACCCCAGATCTGGAGCTTTTTAGGTACGGGCGCTTTCTCCTCCGTCGTGTCAAACATTTAGTAATACCCTTTCAGACTGAGACACTCATAGGTGATTGTTGGCCTAAACTAAATGAATATTTCATATGCTTAAAATATTTTACCCTTTTGGTATTAAGGCCTTTATCTCCACAAAATATGATACTGAGGAAGAAATAGTGGCATCTGTGTCCCTGTAATTTGCAAGGGCAGATTTCGTAATTGAGAGCAATGAACATGGGAAATGCATGGGGAATAGCCAGTGTCTGCTGCTGAGAGTGAATAAGATTCCTTTGGAGCGCGCTGCATTCGTAGTAACTGCTGTGCTCCTCTGTTGCCGAGTCGCCTTAAACTAGTCAGCATTAACTGACTAGTTAGCTCCAGGCTTGAGCACCTTGTGCTGGAATTCTGTGCATTGCTGAGCGGGGAGCTTAATGGTCCCTCTGTTGTCCACAGGCCCTGCGTGTGCAAATGCTGAACCTTAACCACAGCTGTTTGGCCAAGTGTGCCACTGGGAGCCCTTAGTCTGCCACCAAGGTTGGTTAGCTTTGTGTAGATCCCCTTAGGAACTGTGGGCTGTTTTTTTTTCTTTTGTTGTTGTTGTTTTTTAAAAAGACAAGAAAGTAATGCAGTCATTCATAGGCCTTCTGGCAGGTTAATTCATATGAAATGGATGCTGGCTGGTCCCTTCTGGGCACACTTTCTGTGACTTGCTGGGAGTTGGCATTCATTGCCTTGAGGCATTCATCGTGACTTAAAGCGAAGATGTATGCCTCAAGCAACGTGTTTCTGCTGTCTGTCCTGGCTGGTGCAGCCTTTCAGACATGTCCCCTGAGGCTTAAACATAAGAAAAAAAGCTGCTGGAAGGATCTGAGCCATTTTAAAAACACTTTCCTTTCATTTAGGCATCATTTAGTCTTTTAAATATTAGCTTATTTTGCAAAAACAACCAAATAGTTTCTGGCTAAATTTCAGGGGAATTCATACATTGTCCATAAACTTGTTTAAAATAGAAGCATCTTAAACCTAAACTGTAATTCTTGATAATTTCCAACTAAAAAGGAACTACCCAAGCCAATTCATTAGAAGTAGCATGCGTGCTAGGACATCCATAGAAATGTGCCGCTAGGCTTTTGAAACAAATCCCCTATGAGCACAATTTACATCAGAAGACAACTTCCACTGTGAATTGGCCATATAATCAGAGAAAAATGCCATCACTTTCCTAAACTCTTATCTTGCATTCTAGTATTGGTCAGTAGGTCACTGACACATCACACCTAACTGCACGTGCTGTTTGCGAAATTCATCTTCATAGTTTCCACTGATTTCCACTATTTCTTGCTTTTTCTTTTTCTGTGATAAACTCAGCTACAGTTAGGTGGCAGAAATACAGAAAGGCCAGAAGGAATTGTAATGTATATACTGGATTTGGTGAAAGATGAACTCTTCAGCTCATCTCAGGAAGGCAAGCAGTTATATCATAATAGTTTGTTAGGAGTTGATACTTAGCTACTACTGCCAGTTTATGAATATTGATGTTTTATGGCAATCAGCATCCTCTTTGAAAAACTAATTTGGGCTGGTTTCTATATCCCAGGAGCAAAATACTCATTTCCCTCCTTATTTGCTCACAGTTTAGACGTCACCATTTGGTGCTAACAAAGCTAGTTAACTGCAAAAGCACTTCAGGTCAGTGCATTCACATTTTTCCCTTATGGATGCTTTCCCTGCCTTTGTAAGGATAAAATGAGTCTGAGGATTTGTAAAAGGTGACTTTCATGAGTCCCAGGTTACTACAGACCTGATTCTCTTCCCTTGGCAACCTGTTCCTTGTTTTCTGCTCACCAAGGCTTTACATAGGGAATAATTGTTGTTTCAGGAGAACAAGATGTGGTTAAAGGTGATATGCAGCCTGAGTTCAGGGTGACAATGTCCCGTTTCCCTTTGTTGCTCTCATTAGGTTGAGTTGCTCTCATATGTTGAGTACTACTGTTTCAGTGATCTTGCTCAGGTAACTTTTGGTCACCACTGAGTGTCACCCAGCCGGCACCTTTTCCCAATATAGCAGGTTTTGTTTGCTTTCCTATGTGTCTGGAAAAACACAACACAATGATGGGACAGAAGAATGTTTTGCAAGGAAAAAGTTGACTTGTTACTTGTTCTGACCATTAGCTTAATGAGTGTGTTCATGAGAATAGCCATTCTGAAATATATGTCTAGGTTTTATGAAAAGTCTTCACCATACAAACCCTTTGTATAAACATGGATGACTTCTCAACCATGTTTTTTTTTTTTATTCTGAGTTGTTTTCCCCTTCCTGAACACTAGAAATAGTGGTATGACAGAATTTACTGTAGAAAGAGCCATGTATTGACTGTAAGATATGAACTGAAGTAGTCTGTTATTTTGGAAATACCATTAGTTTGAAGCAGTTGGTTCAGGAAATAGCTACTGATGCTTAATGGATTTCCGGCTCACTAAGCTCTGCCTGCCACACCCAGAAAAATAAATGTGTAGCAACTGGAAAGATACCTCTTAAGTAATTCGTATCCTCATCAGAACAGGTTCCTTCTGAATGTTTCACGGATATAGTAATATACCAGGCTGGTATAACTTCACAGAAAATATTCCAAAAGCATGCTGTTAACATGATTTTTAAAGACTTTTCCAGATTCTCGTTGTTGAAAAGTTCGTGCTGGTATTCAGCCTGATTCCCTGTTAATTTTATCCTGCTGCCTCTAGTTCTGATTCACATGACCTTCTCTAATACTCCCTTGTTACCTTCCCAATTAGTTTCTCCTTGCTTCTGTACATTTTAATTAATTCCTCTTCTAGCTATGTCTTAGTTTGCTATAAATAAATAGAAAAGTGTAAAAGAAAAGTGCCTTCATCTCATTTGATCGTGTGCTACTCTCTGCTCTTGTAATAGCAGCATCGAGCTCCCCTGGCCCTGACAGAAGAGCTCAGAGAGCTTGTTTTCCATGAGGATTCCTGGCAGCAGCAAGACTGCACAGAGGACAGTGGCAGCGGATTGAGTAGTGTGGCAGTTCTGGTGGGTAACCAAAGTCAGAGGAGGGTTAGAAAGGAAAGAAGTTTGTACCATCTCCCCAGGAGTTTAACCTAGAGCAGCAGCAGCTTGTGCTTTAGTTTGAGGTGTTTTTTCAGTGACTTGAGAGATGGTGACACCTGCTCTTCTCAGATGCTTCCTAGTGGCTGTCCAACTGTGTTGCTAGTAACACTCGGAGCTTTTCCCCAAGAGGTGATGATCCAGCCCTTCTTAGCATACGCGATCTGAGAGTATCACAGTGAGAAATAACAAGGTTGCACAAAGCATACTGGACTAAGTATTATTTATTGGCATTTGGTGTAATCTTTTAAACAATTTTGATAGCACAAGTGTAGAATAAATAGTAGCTGAAGGAGGAAAAAAGGCACTACAAAATCACCATACTGAATGTGTGCCAGATGCTCTGCTAGTTGTGTCTGTGGCCACCATCTCTGTCGTTTTGCTTCCAGGAAACTATGGAAACAATGATCAGGAGACGCTATGTAAGGCATGAGCTAACTGATGTGATTCTGAGCACAGAAAGCTCCCTTAAAAGAAAAAAAAAAAAAAAAAAATCTACATATATTTCTGTGTACCTAGGATTTCCTTTAAAGAAAAACAGCAGCAGCAGAATAATTTTTGTTTTAACAGCTGGAATTTCTTCTGCAGCTTATATGATAGCTATGACTTGACACACCAGAAGAAGCGATCTGCTGCTAATCTGTTCAGCCCATCATGGGTATTTCTGCGGCTCTGTAGCCTGAGTTCATCAGTGTTAACACGCAATCAAATAAATATTTTTCCAAGAGGATTAATAATGTTGTTTGTAATAAGTGTCCTGTAATTCCTGCCCTCCTGTGTTTGCGCACGCCAGCAGATGGGAGGCTGCGCGCCCAGCCCGCACTGCCCGGGCACCATCTGCTCCCCTGGGCCTCTCCTGCCCTCCTGGCTCTGCAGGGAACACGGAGCTTTCGGCTCCCTTCTGTGGGCGCTCAGCATCTGTTGGCATTGGGTCCTTCCCTGCTACGCCTGTGGCTTGTAGCTTCTCATGGGTCTTTCCTTGGTCTCCCTGGAAAGTTCTCCTGGATTTTTGTTGTGGATATTGGATGTTGTGGTCTGGGTGTCTCAACACCAGCATGGCTGGTGGTCCTGATTCCCTGGTAGTTTTAAGGACATCCATGCCCATGACTCACAGTACTCTCTGGGTAGAGTAGCTCAGTTTTCAGACTTTTCAAGGTAGTGCATCCTATAT
>VZSV01000157.1:802861-899871 GCA_013398735.1 Nothocercus julius
AGGGGAAAGCCTAAAATCAAAATGCCTTATATTTCTCGTAAGGCTATTTTCTATCCTGAGAAAGCAAAGGCATTGGAGAGTTGATAGGAAAAGCTGGAGTACAAATGCAACTGATTTGTGATTTTTATTTCTAAAATGTGAAAAATAAATAGCATGTACTCAGTGGTGGAATAAGATAACCTCATTATGGGTATTGCTTAGAAGAAAGCTGTGTTTCAAATGCATCATGTCCTTTCCTAAACAAAAACTTCAGAGAAGCATTAGATTCCTGTCTTTATCTGCTAAATGGGACTTGATCAACAGCTTCATTTTCCAAGAAATCCATTAAACAGAATAAATATCCAAATGGATCAGCAAATTGAGTCATGCAGCTGCGCTGTTAACGTGGCCCCGTTTGGCCTCGCCACAGCACAACGCAGCCGCGTGGCAGCAACGTCACCCCGAGGTGCCGGGTTCAGCTTCTGGCAGAGGCCCCGCGGGAGGTGGGCACTCGTTGCCCTGCCGAGCTGGTGGCCCAGATGCCTCTTCCTGCTGTGCCGCCTGTGCTCACCCAGTTACATCCACTGGCACCAGATGCCGCCTCCTTCCTAGTGACACTGCAGGCTGGCCTGGCCCGAGCCTTGGGCTTGCAGCTGTTAATCAAAAGGGGCAGCGAGAGCAGCGATTTGGGAGGGGAGATGGCAGAGGCCACTCAGCCTCTCTGTGGACGGGATGTTTCAGAAGCTGCTGGAAGGGATACGTTGGAAGGGAAGATTGCTCCTTGAACAATACTCTGTGGTTTTGCTTGCGCTGTTTTGCAGGCTGGTCATAAAGAAAAAATGTCTTAATGGTTGTTAAAAAGCCAACAAGAAAACAATCTTGGATTCCCACTGTTTGAATGGAATTGTACATATAGGGAAGTCCTTGCGCCCTGTCCCCTTCCTAGAGGGCCTGCCTTGCTGCTGAAAGGATTCCCAGCTGGTGTGGGTGTTCACTTGGCAGCGGCTTCTGCCGCAGCTTGCCAGCCTAGAGGTGGCACCTTGGCAGTCTGGACACCTCCATCATGTAGCTTGCGTGGATTCGTGCTCCTTTACGGTTGGACGCGATGGTCTCTTTTCCACCCATAATAATTCTATGATTCCTTTTCCTCTCGAGGAGGTTGTGCTGCGTCTTGCTAGGAGAGCCTCCAGCCTCAGGAAACTAAAAAGGCCTTTCCCATTTTCTCAGCAATTCCTCACAACGAGGGACTAGCCCAAGGCTGGATTTACGAAACTCTCATGTTAGGTATGTCAAAGGCAGCTTGTATCTTCAGCAGTGGGCAGGGGATGTAGTTTAGACCTCAGTTCAAACATCTTTGTATCATAACCTCTTGGATAGTATAGATATGCTCTCAGAAAATTTTCCTCCTTGCTGTAAAGGGGTAAGAAATCCTTCACTGTTTTAGCAATTTGCTAGTCCTTTTCTTGCTCATTTTTGTTGGAAACCAATAGTGACATCTACCCAGACCTGTTCTCCTGCTTGCGTTGACCAAGTCTGCAGGAAAAAGTTGCCAGAGAATATGGGACAATCCAGTACAATACAATGAGTTGGTTTTTGAAATATGTGAATTTCCACTTGTTTTTATTAAAGGTTTCCTTCCTTGCTCAGGAGAAAACAGCAATGTTTTAATTAAACTTAAATGTTCCTATTCAGATAAATCTTGTAGCCACATATGTATATTTTCTCAATCAAAACTCTATCTGAAATAAATGATAGCTTGTCTAAAGCTATAAGATCTTGCGTCAGTCTAGGAGGTGGTTTGTTCTTCAGTAGCCTTTTAGCTGACTCTTTTTCTTTTTTTTTTTTTGAATTTAAATCCATAGTGAAAGCTTGCTAGGAAATTATCCATTGCAAGCTTTGTTTTGGTGGAAAGCTGGTTTGCTGACAAAGCAAGCATTCCATACAAAATAGCTGTGTTGATGGCATGGAGGGACTGCAAAAATCCAAAGACTTGTTGATTTGGAGCGGGGTGTGTGTCTGTGTTGTTTTCTTGTTTGTTTTGTCAGTGTGTTTTGAAAAACTGCCTCCTCAAAACTGTCAGGATGATTTCTTGGGGTTTTTGTTTGTTTATTTGTTTATTTTTTATTTTTTTTGTCTTTGTGAACTTTAGGCTACTGGAGTGTGGGAGTTTCATTGTCTTTCAGACCTATGTCTTTTCTGTACAAACATTCTGATGTTTAGTTCTGAGTATTGCAATTGTTTCTGTGTGTCATTTACAGTAAAAAATCCTGAAAATCATTTCTACAAATAAACACAGGAAAAACACTTCATATGGTATATTGAATCCACACAGTAGATTTATAAACTGATTTTGTATATGTTACAAGGGTTGTAGAGATGATATATGAAATGTGTGTGTATTTCAAACCAGCGTATATCTGGATTACCAAAATCTATTTTACATTGTTTTAGACTGCAAGCCATATGTTTGAGAAAATATTTCACTTCACTTAATCTGTATCATTCTGAATCACTGCTAAGTGATTTAGAATCCCTTAACTCACTTAAGATTAGTAGTCACTGTTAGGTAATTAAAAAAAATAAAATAAAAATGCTCTTGCAAAAGTCACTCTTTAGTTTTCTATAAGCACATTTTCTATATATGTGTATATATATATAGAGAGAGAGCAAGATAACTTACTCTAAATGCAGCTACTTTCATAAATAATGCATCTTTAGCAGTGTGCTTGCCCCATGTGCATCTGTCTTCATTTACAGCTTGATTAATAAAGCAGCTGGCAAAGACAGGGGTCTGTATTTGTAATTCAGGCACCCCACTTTTTCTTTTGTTGTGGCTTAATCCACAACAAACTGCATATTTCTGAGCTCTGCGAATGGTTCTTGAATTCTGCAAATCAGCTGTAATACACAGGGGAGAGGCACCTCTTGTTCCTCTCTAGTGCCTCTCCTAATGAACGGCGTGCAGTCGCCTGCTGGGAGTGCAATTGCTGTGAACCACTATGTGACCCACGTCCAGAATTGCTCGTCCTGCTTCCCCACAGCAAGTTTGGGGTTTTGGCTGCAATGCTCATGTTGTCACTTGCAATCAGAGCTCTCTAGACTGACTCTGGATATTTCCGGCTTGACTCACAGAGGAAGTAAAGACCTAGAGAAATCGCTTCATGCCATAATAAGTTATATGGAAATTTCTTGAAACTCTCGGATCATTTTGAAATGCTCTCTTGGTATGTGTTTAACAGGAGTTGGACGTTATTTTTTTTCACTGTTTGATGTCTTTGGAGATGAGTCCAGAGTCTTTAAGGCAAATTTTGGTTCAAACTATTATTGTTATCATATTTGAAACAAGAGGTCTAATGGTAGCTTGACCTGCTATTTTGGAGAGGAACTGGTTTGAATGCACCTCGGAAAGGAATTTAAAGAGGTTTAAAGTTGTTTACTAATGTCTCTCTCTCATTTTTGCTATCTAGAAAGTATTTAAGGTAGGCGCTGGCTTCATAATACACATTGAAGTTAGGAGGACAGTGTTCTGCCCCTACCCTTCTGAGAGGCGCCCTCGTTCAGGTGCATTACAGGTGACAGAGAGCAAAAGGTACCAGTTTTCAGAGTCTCAGGTGCTTCATGGAGAAGGGGGCTGCTGTTACCCTCAAGAGGTCATGAGCAGAGTTGTACCAACCAATGCAGGCATTTGGGCGGGTTTATTCTGCCCTGCTGTATTACGAAGCACAGTCTGTCGTCTTCCTTCGCGTTGAGTGGCTCTGTGTTGTTGCCACATCTAGGTTTTTTTTCACTGTAGAGTTTATTTCTGTCATTCTCTCCCAAAGCGCCCAACCTCCTGCACTTCTCCTTAGCTGCGAGAGGAGTGTGATGGAGTTGGGGTACAAATGACAAATTTGAAGTTAGCCTGTTTTCTTCCACGTGTTGATGGATGCTGAGGAGCTCTCTGTTTTCCCAGACATGTCACCTCTGGTTCAGTCGTTAAACGATAGGGTTCAGGAAACAAACATTTCTAAGGAGCACGAGCAGTTTATTTCCTGCCATCAGAAAAGGTTAACCTGTAATCAACTCTGGCAGGGAATTATCTGTGGTTTATACTTTGTTTTAGTCTTGCCTGGTGCTGAACTGCAGCATGCGATAGTTATTTTGGGGTAAGGAGGGTCAGATGCTACCTGGTGTTGAAAGTGATGGACAGAGCTCCTGTGGGAATTGCTCCTGCTCCAGGGCAGTTGGGGCAGTAGCTTTGGTGCTTTGAAGATAAGAATAAAGAATTATGCATTCCCTATGAAAACTATAATAAAACTGCATTATATGATTTCCTTTATCATTTTCAATACTATGAAACAACGAGGATGGTATACTACGTACAAAATGCAAAATAAGTTCTGCTTGTTTCATACTGATTTGGCTTGGGTGGATATTGGATGCAAGTTGCAACATGGCCCAAAGTGCCATATCTTATTCAGTGGTATCGACTTCCTTCCACATAATTGGTAAAAAGGGAAAGGGGAGGGTCATCTGCTAAAACCTTCATGAGTTCGTACATATAGCTTAGGTTTAGATTTTTATTCATCCATATTTTGAATGTTTTTTTAAAAACTTTGAGACTGTCTTAGAAATTCTGTTAGTCGTATCAGTATTCCCCTGAAGAACAGAGGATGTGATGGACTTTTGTGTTCAAAATCAAAATGCAGTCTTTATGGTAGGACCGCTTTAGTTTGGAGCCTATTGAACCATAGGGCTCACACATCTCTTTACCCTAGGATTAATCAATAACTTATGTTTTGACTCTATTGAATTTTTTATGCTTTCCCCTTCCTTAGATTTGATGAAATTTTTGAGACGCACATTGAGGTGCAGCCTCTGATGCTCCTCAGAGAAGATCCTCCTTTGGATTTCTGAATAATTAGAGAAGATGCTAAAGAATTTTTCAAAGACAAATTCTGTTTTAAAATTGTAACTGCTTATTATTGGCATTAACCAGTTGTTGCATTTTAAGAGAGCTTGTGTTTATATACATATATACAGAAGTATTTGGGATAAAGCCATTGTATGGGATTTTCAAAGGCGCAGATGGTAGCTAAGCAATTCAGGCTTTCTTGACCTTGCACAGGCCAAACATTCTGTCACAGCTGAGCAAATTAATAACACATGTCACAGGAAAACTAATCCAGTATTATAAACTGGTTGTTTTTTATTTCCAGGAGTTGAAGTCGTTTGTCTATGTAAGTGCCGGGACTGCTTCTCTTTATGTTGTGGCTCCTTTCCTTTCTGCTGATGGTACGAAGAAGACGGGAAGTTGGTGCAAACTGCACTTCCACCCTCTTTTAGGCCTTTTTAATGCTTGCAGGGCAGGTCAAGGAGGGGTTGTAGTCAAATGATAATGATTATATTAAGTATAATGTTCTGCCCTACATCATTTTAATGAGGAGAGACTTCAGTCTGAATGTAAACGTTGCCAGCTCTAGCTAATGTCCTGTGTTACCCTTCCTTAAAAACAACTGTGGTCAGTAATTGTAAAGCAGCCTTGACTAGGGAAGGGGCTGAACTGCAGAGCTGCTAAAAAGCCCTCCCGAAACAGATGTGGCAGTGCAGTTTTATGCAGACCAGCTCCCCGGAGCATCGTGCAGCTCGTGGCCTTGGTGTGTGAGCTGCTCCCTCGTGACACGGGGGAGCAAGAGGACTACGTGCGTTTCAGGCGCATCTCCTGCGCCCGTAAGCAGGGAAGCACATAAATCTGCGAGATGAGATGATACGGCCCTGAGTCCAAACCCCCTTTTAGGTCTGCATGTCTCTGTAGTAGCATCTGCTGTTGTTTCAGATGACGTGTGCACTGTTTTGCTACATCATCTACATAGCCTTACAGAAAATGAAAACTATAGTGTTATGAGCTCGGTCCTGGAAAGATGTTTGTAAGTGGTGCAGCAATCTTGTTTTCCTTGCTTGGAAATTATTGCAGGGATAATAGTAAAGAATACGATAGGTAAATTTACCAGTTATCTAGGCTGAATTTAAAAAGGAACCTTTGTCTTCAGTCTGAATTCCATTGATTTCTTCTTGTTTCAGTATTGTTTAATTTGGACATGTCTATGTTATACATCCAGCTGTTTCTTTTGGACTATATGTTACCATATCTGTATCACTGGGCGACAATTCCTGCTAAAGGAGGAGTCTTTAATATCCTGTATACTTTATAAATAATAATAATAAAAAAAAAAAAGTCTGCAGAGACAATAGCTCTAAATCGTTTCATGTGGTAGAGCATGGAGGCCTCACTGAAGTCCAACTTT
Source organism: Nothocercus julius (assembly GCA_013398735.1). NCBI lineage: Eukaryota > Metazoa > Chordata > Aves > Tinamiformes > Tinamidae > Nothocercus > Nothocercus julius. The sequence continues at coordinate 809,125 of VZSV01000157.1, forward strand.
CCATTTAGAAAAGTAGAATTGTACACAGGAAAAGGAGTGTGCTGATGCACTGAGAAATTTTGTGCTCAGAAGCACAGATAGCCATGGGTTATTGTAGAGTTGTTCCATGTTGTCTATTGTTTTATGATTGCTGTGGGAAGACTCACTACAAAGTATGTGAACGGAATCTTACCTACACCTGGGAAGTATTAGGGAATAGAAGATATGGAGACAAGTAGGATAAATGCTCATCAAGATAGGCTTTAGAGCTAAATGTTTTAATTCTCTCTCATTCCGCAGAAGTGAGAGATGCTATGTTTAATTTGCAAAGGCAACACCAAAGCCTTGTCCTCTTTCAGTCCTAAACCCTTCTGCGGGCTCAACATTCAGGGCTTATATTCTTAAGAGTTGTCACTGATGACTGTAAGGGTTGTACACTGAATGACAAGATGCTGACATGTCAGGTAGACTGATAGTGGAAGTTTGCAGATTGGCAATATATAGTGGAGACTGGGGTGTGCGTTTATATGAGAAAGTACCTTAAAAATGCAGGACAAACAAAAATATTTATATTTTTAGGAATGTTTTTCATATTTATTCTCATATTCATGAGTCTTTTCAGCATAGCCTGGCAAACCTGGATGAGCTGACAGAAGTAGGGCCATAGAAAATCCTAAATACCACATTGAGAAATAGAAGTACTTAGGTACAAGAAACCTTATATGGTCGGGTTGTTATCATATAAAAGGTTTGCAGAGGAAAAGTAACATTTTTGAACTTCAGCTGTGCTTCACTAAAGAATTTTGTGGACTTGTAAAGTGAGGTGACAGTTTTGCTGTTTATTGGGTTCCTCACTCTGAGTGCTTGACAAAAGCTGAGGACAGATCCCATTGAAGTAATAAGCATATATTCATATACTTTGGCTTCTTTGAATTACCAGTCTGCTCAAAATGTATGCTAAAGAGAGATTTTTCTTTAATTTGGTAGCTGGTAAAATTCAGACCAATGAACAAAACAAACTGACTTTGAAAGCACAATAAACAGCTCTTCTGGTGAGCGGAAAACAAAAATGATAAGTTCATGGCTGTTATATTTTAACACTGGTATCAGATATACAGAGAAGCTGGTTGTACAAAATTCAGATTTTTGGAGCATGTTATTTAATAAGCCATTACTTATTCTCTGTATTTGAAGTGAGGGAAGGTTCTGACTCCTTTCTCTGTGATTTTCTGCTTTGGTTAGTTGCTTTCTATAATTTACAAGATGATTTAGTTCCTTAAATTAAGATGCAGTAATTATTGATTTTTTGCACTGTTATTTCTGTTTTAGTCAACCACCCAGTGTGTGCTCAGTGCTGATGCAGAGAAAATGCAGTTTACCCAAAGAGCTGACTAGAAAAGGTCTTGATCCTTTTCTGAGATCAGGCATGTAATCTCTTACCTGTCAAAGAAACTGCTTGTGTGCATTTCCCCTTATTGATTTAAACAGAAGCATGCACTTCTGCACGCATAGGCTTGGATATCCTTGCTGTGAGTTCTGAGTGAGAAAAGGCTAAAAAATTGCATGTATGTTGCATGTAGCTTTTTTTCTTGCCACTTAATTTAAGATGTAAATCTTCAAGTAATTACATACTTTTGCATTCTCTAGCTACTGAATGTGGAGAACTGCAGGGTTTTTTTACCTTATTTTGATAGTTATAACATCTGCTTTCATGATTATTCAGAATATTACAGAATCACAGAATGGTTGAGGTTGGAAGGGACCTCTAAAGTCCAGCCCCCCCTGCTCCAGCAGGGACACCCAGAGCACGGGGCACAGGGCGGCATCCAGGTGGGTTTGGAAGATCTCCAGGGAAGGAGCCTCCACAGCCTCTCTGGGCAGCCTGTGCCAGGGCTCTGGCACCCTCACAGGAAAGAAGTTCTTCCTCACATGGAGGTGGAACTGCCTGTGTTTCAGCTTGCACCCATTACACCTTGTCCCATCAATGGCCACCACCGAGAAGAGTTTGGCCCCATCCTCCCTACATTCACCCCTAACGTACTCATGCATATTGATCAGATCTCCTCTCAGTCTTCTCTTCTCCAGGCTAACCAGGCTCTGCTCGCTTAGTCTTTCCTCATACGATTCATGCTCCATCCCTTAATCATCTTTGTGGCCCTACGCTGGACCCTCTCTAGAAGCTCCATGTCCCTTTTGTACTGGGGAGCCCAGAACTGCCCCCAATACTCCAGGTGCAGCCTCACCAGAGCTGAGCAGAGGGGCAGGATCCCCTCCCTCGACCTGCTGGCAACACTCCTCCTGATGAAGCCAGGAGCCCATTGGCCTTCTTGGCCACACTGCTGCCTCGTGGTTAACTTGTTGTCAACCAGGACTCCCAAATCCCTCTCCACGGAGCTTCTTTCCAGCAGGTCAGCCCCTAATGTGTAGTGGTGCCTGGGGTTATTCCTCCCCAGGTGCAGAGCCCTGCACTTGTCCTTGTTGAACCTCATGAGGTTCCTCTCTGCCCAACTCTCCATCCTGTCCATGTCCCTCTGAACAGCAGCACAGCCCTCAGGAGTGTTGGCCTCTCCACTCAGTTTGGTATCATCTGCAAACTTGCTCAGGGTGCGCTCTGTCCCCTCGTCCAAGTCATTGATGAACAAGTTGAACAGCACTGGGCCTTGTTCTGATCCCTGGGGGCCTCCAACAACAATATTGAGTCAACAAATTGGGTCAAATCTATTAGCAAGAATTCTTAAGGAATTTTCTAGTAAGCTTATTGAAGGTTTAACAGCTTCGGGATCCAGGATGTCCTTCCTCCTTCCTTCCTTCCTTCCTTTAAAAAAAATGGGGGTCCATTGAAGAGATATAAAAACCTTACAGCCAGAGGCAGCTGAAAGGTTTTTGAGTCAGTGCCAGGTAATGCCAGCATAAGGATTTGTTTATTGTTGCAGCTATGCCAATGTCATGGGCAGCTGTTGAGGAAGGGAGCAGTTCTGCCTTCTCCTCTCTCATTCTCCTGCTCAGGCACTGAAGCTCATCCAGCTTTGCAGGAGTCAGTTCAGAGAGCTAAGCCAGCCAACAACTTTCCTGTGTAGGGTTACGCTTCTTCTGGCTTCGCTCTTGGACTCACCCGCTGCAGGCTTGCTGATGCAAGGAATCGTGCCAGCACAGCAAATGAAAGTGTCAGAGGAAAGGGGAAAGGAAGGTGACAGGAGTGGGAGCTTCCCTTTCGGTAGCAATGAGGTGCTGTAGCACCAAGCTCTACTATTGTAATCGTCATGAAACAAAGCTGTGGATGCCCAGCCACGCGTTGAGGCGCAGAGCTGTAAGGGGATGCTGCTGCGTTTAAGGTAGTTACAGTTCTGTGCCTAACTCCGTCACAGAGCGTTTGAGAGGCCTCTGGTGCCAACCGGTTTCTCTCTCTCTCTCTGCCTGTTTCTCCACGTGAAGTGGCACTAGCGTTGCCCTCGCACAGGTGGTCATTGCTGAGGAGCTACTTAGCCTTCCTCTGGTGGCTCTGGAGGAATGCTAAGGAAGTGGCAAGCCGTGGAGAGCTCTAAATATGGAAAATGAGTAAAAGGCATGCTAATTTTCTATACTTCAGCATTTCTTGGACTCGGAGGCTTAAAAAAAGGAGCTTTTCTTTTAATTAAAGTTAAAACTTTATTGCTCTTAAGTAGATAAGGACTCAATGTGAAAATATCATTGCTATTCAGAACTACCAGAATCTAATGCAAGCCATCTGTGAATCATCTCTAATTAACAAGGTGCTCTGTTACAGGATTGTCTGAACAATGGCAGGTTATTCTTTGCAACCCTCAAAGCTGAAGTCTATTAGCTTTTCATTATCTCAGTTATTTTGAATATTCTGGAGGAGCTGTTTGTGATTTTTGCCTCCCAGGGAACTCCAAAAAACAAAGTTGCCACTGGAAAATAAAGGCACATAGTTTGCCTCCAAACGCTCCAAGCAGAATAAATATCTGGAAACCTAGCTAACGTGGAGTTTCTGTGGAATTCACTTGCATGAACTTTAGACTCAGTGTGCAATTTCAGCTAAGATGTCATTAGGAATTGTACTGGGTTTCAGCAGCAAGTAAAAACAATGAAGAAGGCCAAATCAGATGTGTTTAAATTGGGAACAAATACTTGCAACGTGTGAAAAAACGGAAGAAATTGATGTGGCTTCAGGTTGTATCTTCCTAAAAGATAAATTATTGAGTTTGATAATAGGGGAGGGAGAAAGGAAAAATAAATACGTATTTTCCACATACAGAAATAGTAAATACAAGCCAATAATAACAAGTTGTCTGAATAGCCAGTGCATACTAGTTTCTGTAGCCAGTTGTCCCAGCTTTTGAGGCATTCACAACCAGCTGGATATGAATTCAACCATCAGTATTTAATAGCTATAAAAATAATGTATCATGTGCCTGTCGAGTTAGAGCTAATAGAAGGGAGGGCATATGTACAAGAGTGTTCATGAGGAGGCCTGGCCTGGTTGGACTGTGGCCTGTTAGGTCTTCGAAGGCCGAGGGTCGCTGCATTCGGATGTACCCAGTGTGTCCTATTTGGTGGCTGCCAGGACCGGCTGCGTAGATCTGGCTTCCTGCCTTGTGTTTTCCAAGTTGTGTTTCCTAAATCTGCATTCAGTGATTTGCAAGAGTTTCTTCTTTCCTGTGAATTCTTCAGGTAGCTCTTTTTTCTTCTCCCCCTCTATCTGCCTCAAGGCATTTTTGCTGATAATCTTCCTTACTGCAGACGATGAAGTAAGAATTGGAGGGCAGCGGAGAGGAGGCTGATTTTGTTGTTGTTACCATCCTTCCCTAAGATTTGTAGGACTAGGTGTCACCTGTTCAGAGAATGTATTTTGGCTGATGATGGTAATTAGAACCATGCTAAGGTACTGTAATTCACAAAAGGGGCGAGGTGAATTTGAAATAGGGGCATTCCATAAATTGTGTATTTACTGTTAGCTATTTTGACGTATTTTCCTGCTGATAGGAGCTTTGGTATGTGCTGATGAGCAGGAAGAGAGAAACTATAAATGACAGTCTGCCCAATGCACAGCATCAGTTGAAAACTTAGGATGTTCGGGAACAGGCTGTAGAACGATACAAAAATAATCAGAAATCACAAAAAAAAATATATAGTATGAGAGGTACCTACTGTCCAGTGTATGTTACCTGAAAACATAATCATTGTGGAAATAAGGAAAAGTCCCCAAAAGAATAATGCAAATGACTAGAGATTTGCCAGTCATTTAACTAAATCTTGACATTGCTAAGGTTGGCTAACCTTGGGGGAAGAAAGAGGGGACTTGAACAAAAGTTTCTTCAAAGATCATATGATGCACAAAAGCACCCATCCTAACTCATCATTTGTACAACAGCATAAATTTAGGAAAATTCACTTTGAATTAAAGGACAATAAATTTGGATCTAATCAAAGGAAATACACTGAGCTTGCTGCCTATAGGTGTTATCAGCAAACATCCAGTGTGTTGAGAAATGAAGCAAGGGAAGGGCAATTTATTTGAAGACTATTTTCAGTAGTGCAAACCAAAACAAAGGTAATCTTGCTTTATATGTATACCTCAGGGTATACATATTTCAAAGGAACACACCATCAAATCCAGTGGATACTATGTAACTGGCTAGGTGAATTGTGGGTTTGTTTTCTTTTTCTGAAGCATTAATTATTGGTCAATGAAAAATATTGCTCATAGAGTTGTAAGGGACATTAATCTGATCAGGTCAAGAAATCTCATATAAGCTTGTAGATTACTTTAAATAATGCAGGTAGTTTCCACAGCTTTATTGCCTGCTGCTTGCTTAGCTGGGAAGAAGGCAGCTTATGCTGGCAGACTCAGCCCTGCCAGTGGAGAAGACAGAGCCGCTCATGAGCACATATTTGTTCCTCCACCACAGCAACAAGCATTGAGGTGGCACAGACATGTGTGCAGCTACACAGTGAATCAGATCACAGAACTGAACTGCACTAAAATTAACTTCTGGGGGTGCTTCCCCCCCCCCCCCCAAATATTCTCCAATTTGCTTCATCCACTGGCTTTGTGAATACTTGTGCCAAGAGAGAGGAGGAGGAAAATGGTAACCTGGAGATGGCAGAGGGAGGCCACAAGTGATGGCCAATGCCAGAACTTAATGGTATCCCTGTAATAAAGCAAGATGTTCTTGTCTAAAATGCAACAAAACTCTATGCAACCTAAGTATCTATTGCTAGCCCTGTTACGGACAGGTGGCATTAGATCCAGCTCTCTTTTGTGTCAAGAACTTCTGTCAGTACCTGTTTTTCAGCCTCTCTTATGTCTCTTATGTCTGCACTCACCTTGCAGCTGGTTAACTGGGCCAGGGCTGCCGCTTAGATTCTTCTTTCTCCAGTGAAATATGCAACTTCTTGCGTATTTGAGAGACATTAAAATCAGGTGCTAGGAGACTCACAATAAAATTGCAAGAGTTGGTCATGTTGCTGTAAGGATGGCTCACTTTCTTTTTCCCGACAAAAGTATGCAACACGACAGGCATACTCCCCTGAATGCTCTTCTCTGATTCCTTCTCTTTTGTTCATCTTATTTATTTTTGCACCTTCCGAATTCCTGAGATGTACTATAAGATAGTCTCTAAAAAGTAACTATAAGAAGGCAAAGCTTCACGCCTCAATATCAAATTTATATTTATTGGTTTGGGTTTTTTGAGTTAAGGTAACAGGGGAAAAGAAAAGGAGAAGAATGAGTGGCGCATCTGAAGAGAAGATCTGAGGGACTGGAAGTATTAGAGGAAATGAAGAAAAGACTAAGGAGTGAAGGCAGGAGGAAAAAAAAAAGGTATCATGAATGTTAAGCACATAGTAAAATAAATAGAACAGTCCTGAATCCCCAAGATGAACCACTGTATGGATTTTGTGCTAACTTTATTCCTGTGCTACAGTCAGTGCTAGAGAAGAACCTCGATTTAAAAAGCCATGGTATGATACAGCAAAAATCCTGCTGAATTGTGTTGCTGAATATGAGATCAGCTTATTTTTGAATGTTGTGTGGAAAAATAGCCTGTTTGTTTATTTGCCCTAAAACAAGGATTAGGCAAAATGCATCAACCTGCTTTTTGGATGCAGTCAGATGAGGAGTGAAAAAAAGTATTTTCCATTAAATAATTCAGTGTTTGCAATGCTTTTATAACCTTAGATCATGCTCTAGAAAATGAGTTATGCTCCCATAGCCTGGTTATTTGTCCAAACCTTCCCTATGTTGCTGATTCTTCCTTGCCCTTTGGGGGATATGTAATATTTGTGAGAAGTGGTCTGCATCTTCATGATAGTTTTTTTTTGTTGTTTTTTTTTTTTTTGAGCATATGAAATTGGTAATAATAATAGCATTTTAAAAGCTATAATTAGCAAAGGGAAATGTGGCCAGTCATACCAGTGTTGGAGCTCCCTGAAAACTCAGTTAAAAGAACTCTTTGGTTGATTTTTCTAAGTCAAAGAGGTCTCTCAAAACTTGTTTTTGCTCTTCAACATGATTCACTCTATCACTATATACTACATGATTCGTGCAATTATGATTTTATTTTTTCCAGACAATACAAAATGCTAACTTGGCATTGAATATATATGGGAAATAGATTCTTGTTTCATGGGTGTTTGTGTTGTACATAATATTGCTTTTTTTCTGTCTATACTTCAGTTTGAAATATAGGGCTAGTTCAGAATTTGAAAGCATAATTGAGATTTGCTTTAAGATGTCAGAGCCTTTAGGAAACTTAATATGATGAGTTGGCATTTCTTTGCCCATTAGGTTGGCATTAAGTTCATTAGACATCTGGATATCATATATTCTACCGTAAACTGTCTTTACTTTTCAAAACATTTTCACATACTTCTTGGATGTGTAGGAAGGCATATGCAAGATGATGAAATTTCTACATATTTGTTGAAGCTCTGTTAGAACTCGCTCCAGTGTGGGCAGGAACAGTTATGCAGAAAGAGCATATACTTCCTTCTGCCTCATGGCTCAAATAAGTGGCAATATATTTAAGAGAAAAAAAGTGACACTTTATGTAGTCGAATTCAAGTCAAATTATAGGAAATGATCATCTACCATATTGAACGTATCCAAATTATAGTAGGTAGGTTCCAGCCTGGAAATAGTGATCAGTCCAACAACCAAACCAAAGGAGGAGGCATCCACATGGCTTGGCTTCTTGCTCTTGCTCTGGACGTTCTCCTTGCCTTTACTGAAGATATTTTCACTGAACTGCAAGAGCAGTCTCTGAGCCCATGTAGTCCTTACAGATAGGGGAGCCCTCTTGTTCACCCTGTGTCTTTGGGCAGCCATTTGATGCATATTGTTTGATCAAAGCATTTTGCTTTGATCTCCGAATTGCTGTCCGCAGGTATAGCACTGCCATGGAGTGGTGCCGGGAGGTTATGTATGAGCCCAGGGCATGTGGGTGTTGTCAATGTGGCTACGGGTTTCATTGCTTTATCATGTCACATAATCTCAGAGTAGAAGCACTGACATAGTCGTCATGCTCATAGACCTTTCTCTGTTCATGGTGTTGGGAAATCCTAATGTAAACTTCTCTAGCTCTACCATAATAGATTGATGGGAGCAGAGTTTAATAAGGGTCTTAGTTTGTTAGCATTAAAATGGGACATTAGTACATTATTGTTCCAAATGAATTAAGAAAACCAGTGTTTGGTCTTGTAGATATCAGATGGAATCAAACCAACTTTTTGAAGGTTGAAATATTTTTGCATGTCTTTTTTTTCTCAGTGTTCACACTTGTGTAGATGTATTAGAGACAGAAAGAGGGGGTGTATTACAACACTTCCAATGCTTTTTTTTAATTTTTCTGCCCTGTTTCTTCAGCTTCTATTTCAAACTGGCAGGGAGAGCTGTGCCTGTAATCTGGTTTTAAGTACTGTTAATACAGTAATTTGAAGCAGGGCTTCAAAATATGTTAAAAATAAAAATCCAACAAGAAGGAAGCCAATATTTCAAGAATGACTATTGATTTTTTTTATGAACCTCATTTTTGGGATGTCTAATATAGAATAGATTCATACAGCTTTGAGCCTGGCTTTTGGTAGGTGTTAAGGGTGTCGTTTATTTAGATTATTTTGGAGATACCCTATATGCCATTTGCCCTGTCAGCTATACTGCCTACCAAGGTAAATTTGCATACCTTGTCTGTTTGTACATTTTTTGGCATTATTTGCAGTTAATCTTTTTGTAAGCAAGCTAGCAAATATGTGCCAAGCCTAAACTGCACTTTTGGCTCTGACCACTTAACAAAGATCATGGTGTTTACGCTGAAAGAGCTCCCATGAAGTGGCAGCGTGCTCCAGCTCCAGTTTATACAAGGAGACTTGAAGTAGAGATCGTAACTAATCTGCAGTGCAAGTGCCCACCTGAGGTGTGTCCTGAATGTGCATTTTTGAAAGCAGGAATCTGGCCAGAGTAAATTCTGTCTCCATTCTGGCTAAAATTTCCTTTTAGAGGAAAGAACAAGAGACAACTCGGGCAGTCCATGCCCTGTGCTAACAGACATGCAGGGGTGACAAGGGTGTGTGTCCGGGCTGGCGCTAGGTATAGCCAGGGATACTAAGGTGGCTTTTCAAGGTCACCTCAAGAAATGTCAAATATAGAAGAAAATTTTTGATCTAGGTCACTGAGCTCAACTAAGGATGATGTATTTTATCTATTCAGCCTACTTTTGTACCTCAGTGTCCAGTTTTGTTAGCTTATAGAAAGGGAAAGTTTGACTGTAATCGATACTTTTCTGAATAAAACTTTCTAAGCCCTGTTCGATGTTTCTCTCTCTTTCACAGTATCAAGGCCAAACACTGGTCTGGCTTTTCTGATTTAATGCAGTGTCACTTTGCTCTTTTGATAATTAGTAAAAAGTAAAAAATAAGGTTTTCAGTGAATACTCCAAAACCATGTACTAGTTCTCCTTTGCAGTGCATATCTTTCAGATCAAGGTAAATTTGCATGTTAGTAGATCTCTAATGTAGATATTCTTTCTTAGCTAGTGTGAATAAACAGTAAACATATGCTGTGCATTGCAAATCTGGATGGCAGAATTTGCTTTTGTGTAATCATTCAAAGTGTATGTGATAAGACTGTTCATACTTCAGTTACCATGTATCTTTGTTTCTCTAAAGCTTCTGGTCTGTTCCAGCAGAACAGTATGTTTTTCTGCTTGTTATCTAAAGGCAAAAAAAAAAACCCCAGAATTGTATCGTCAGTAATGTCCTTTAATCACCTTAGAGAAAAAATCACCTTAGAGAAAAAAAAAAATAGAGCTGTTGCTCTTCTTCCTGACCTGTTTTCAGTGCACACTGTTAGACAGCCCAATCTCCATTTTAGGAATGGTCCCCAGCAAACCAGCTTGCCAGTGATGCAGTTGCATATTAGTGTGAGTCTATAAGTAGAAAAGCACATATTGGAGCATGTAATACAGCAATTGACACTTGCCAATCTGATGCTTAAGCACTAACACAAGCCACTTTTGTGTGAATTAGTGTCTGTCCTCTGCTGAAAATTCAATTGAATAGTGTTATCTTGTCTTGGAGCTGTTAGTTCTGCAGCAGTCCCAGTGGTTTCTGCACGAATAAGACCAAGCCATGAATTCTTGAAGTCTCTCTGTTTGGTTATTCTGAAAGTAACTGCCTTCCATCATCAGGTAGCTAGTGGGTGTTTAGGAGGATTTGAGGAAATAGATATTTTTTAGGCGACTGCAGCAAGGAGGAGACACGACACATGCAGAGACAGCCTGCCTTGTCAGCAGCCTCCTTCCTTACGAGAAAGAGAAGCACAGCAGACCTTCCATCTAAGCTACTTGCACCCCTACAAAATGTTGATTTCAAATTTACTGAGAACAACCCCCTCTTTAAGAACATGCAAAGCTGTTGGATATAATCCACTCCTAAGACTATCATGGCTTCGCTGAGGGCTTGCAGAGCAGATTGAGCAACGCTGCCCTTGCCAGAGCAAGCCCTTCTCTCCTCTGATTGCTGCAGTTGTATTTATTCTGGTCACCTTTCATGCAATTGCCACTGTGTTGGACAAAGCTTTTAGTAATTAAGGATGTTAAAGACATAAGGCTGTACGGGAGCCTCTGTTTTGCCCAAGCTCCACAAATCTGGAGGCTGCAAGTGCAAGGCTGAACGGGTACTGAGAGTCTCCTATGTTGTTCCTTGGAGCAGAGAAGGCTGTGGCGGAGCAGTTGGTGTTCCCAGATGCTTCCTGGCAGTTTATTGGACACAACTGGGCAAGGTGTATGGTTTTTTTTTTTTTTTTTTTTTTTTTTTTTTTTTTTTTTTTTTTTTTTTTTCCTTCTTTTAAAGCAGTGATTTCAATTTGCAGAACAGCTGAAGGAGCATGCAGCAACACTGAAAACTTGCAGTGCACATCTGGAAAAACTGATAATTGCTGACGTTCACGATACGCAGATATATGTAGGAGGAAGTAGGAGAAGGCGGAATATGCGCTTTCTTTCCTGCCTATTCCCCTGCCTCCCCATCATTTATTGATCACTGATGGTGAGAAATATGTCTCAGGTTATTGCACATACTCCACAGGGTTGGTGGGCAGCATTTCTTTTTTTCATGAGAGTCCTAGTGAAGCTAGTGGCACTCTGCACTGGATGAGGTGTTTAACAAGGTCCAGCAGCTGAAAAGATGGGAATCTAGACTGTTGCAGTGATCTAGTGCGATCAAAACTTAGGTATTTCTTGCCTGTCCTTTGTTTTTAAAGAAACATCAATAAGAAAAATAAGCACCTCAGTTGCTCATGGAGGAAACAAAAGCCATATGGAAATTTGCCCAGCATTCAAGATCAGGAAGTGGCAATCACTCAAAGTGTCATGTACCATCTCCTCACCGTAGGGAAGGTATTGTTCACTGTTTTTTCTTGGAAACATCTGCTCTTGCTCCTGGTTTTCTTTAATGAGAGCATAAATGGTAATGTTTAATTTCTCTTTTCTGTGGTATTGTCTCCTGTGCCTCTATTCTGGCACTCTCATTTTCCATTTCTCTGTGTGCCATGTGCTTCTAATCTTATTTGCTGTGACTGGTATCTGTTTCTTGCCTCTGATGCGTTATTACTTCTCTCTGGAGATTTTTGTATTTTTATGCTGAGGAAAGATAGGTAAAATTGATTGCATTTGCAAAGAAGATAGTATCAAGTCCTTTGTTTTCACTTCCAGTAATCTTTAAGTTTGCTCAAGTAGCAGAATTGTTCTGGTTTTTCTCTAATTGTTGATTCACACTTAAAATTTAAAAGGTCTACTTTGGTCATGGGGTATGACATGCTGCGTAATCCAGTAACATGGAATTTTTCTCAGTAATTTCATCATCCAGCCATGGTTTGTGGTTGATCTCTTGGATGTGTGTGTTCTTTCATGCAAAACAATTAGCTCAAGCTATTTTGTTTCTTTTGGAAATGGGTGATTCATCTGGCATCCGCCACTGGCATCCTCCTTGTTCTGCTTCAGTGCAGGTTGCTTTGTTGCCCCATGTAGGTTTCCCATGTTGGCACCCCTTCGTGCATCTGTGCACATACGGGAAGGCTGTTCAGCTTTCTCTGGATGTTGCTGGGAAGTCTCCATTTGACTTGTAAAAGCCAGAACCTAAGCTTTGTAATATAGCACTTTAGGTGCTCTCTGTAGCTGACTTTGTCTTGAATCGTGGTTGCTGGGGAGAGTGTGTGTTGGGTGCAGCCCATTTCTGGCTGGTTTAAGCTTGGTTTTGCTATTCACTTCACTGGGAGCAGGAGCAGCCGTGAGCTCTTATATGTTTAATCTGGTTACAGCAATTATAGTTCCAGTTCTAAAAAATATAAATCAGAATACAGAGTGTAAATATTATTGGCTGGAGCAAATGCCTCCTATTCCCTACCCCTCTTTCCCCTCCCCAGCTCTGTTGTTTATTCTTGTCTTAAACAGAGACATTTGTTGGATTTCTTTTTCCATCAAGTTCCTTGGCAGTTAAAATTGCTCTAAGGGAGCTGATAAATAATTTACCCGTGAATCTCCAATGAATTTTTCACATTGTAGGTTGATGTAACGGTTGTGTCTTTATGAACATAACAATGAATGTTCCGATTGAATTTATATTTTGGCTCGCCCCTTTTTATTAGAGTGATTGGGAAAATTGGATACTGTCTCACTAGTGGAAAGTTTGAGTTAATGTTTTTGAGACCTCACTTTTTTTTCTGAAGCAGTTAACTTCTGTATCTCGGCAGCATACCATGTGAATGCAACTCTAGGAGAATTTGTTTTTCAGATATCTATCCCTATGCTTAGTTTTACATCTTCATGCTTTTTGATTTCTGTATTTGCATTCTTTTTACTGTAACCTTTTGCAATTCAGTTGGTGGCTTGTGGTCTTCCTGCTGGAAGGTAAAATCCCCCATATCTCTCTCTGATGGTTGTTCATCCTTTTCTGCCTAATCTGATCACCTGGTTGGAAGGGGAGTGTGTATGCAAGCAGTTCATGCTCCTTTCCATGCCCATGCCGGACTCTTTGCAGGGATGTGATACTAACCCCCTGGTCTGGGTGTGCTGCTCATGTTACAATCTAACCTTTAGCATCCAAGGCCAGCCTTTACTCTGCAGCTGGTGTTCACAATACATGGTAACTGAAAGAATATCTATTTATTCTTTTGCACAGCTGGTAAGGAACAAAGTTCTGTGTGCAGTTAATGAACCCGATATGTAACAAGTCATATTCTGTGTGATCTTCTTGCAGGCTTTTTGTTGATCACGTGTATTTAATGGTGGCTGCATGCTATTAAACTGCTGTACATGCAAGTTAAACTACTAGGTGCATAGCGGAATGTGAAGGCTGTGATAAATATGTAAGTATAAGTAATAATAGCCTCTCATATACTGCTTGCTCTTACAGAGAGCAGCTTAGTACCCTGTATCTTCAAAGCTGGAAAATGATCTATTCTTATGCATGAAGAGGTCAGGGTCTAGGTGGGACTTCCTCATATGTGGTGGAAAGGGTTCAGAGAGCTACCGTGATCTTCTCTAATTACTATTTAAAACTAGAGCAACTTACAAACTTAAGGTTGTGTGCGTGCCCCCCAAAAGCCTTCGCCACCGCGAGACCTGACTCATGTCAGGATAGCTTTGCTCTGGGTGGAGGACAGGGCATGGAAGAGAGCAGTAGCAATGTGCACTGTGTGCAGACAGCAACAGGAGTAAGGACATGAGAATTAGGTGAGTGCCTGAGGCCTTGGCTCTGCTTAGGATTGCGCTGGTGCAGAGGAGTGGGGAGGCATGACACCTGATCCTTGTGGGAGGCAACATTTTTGGTAGCAGCAATTTTACCAATAAAACTGCGTTTTACCTATTTATTATCTTGATTTGCTTACAAAGGTGGGTTTGATATATCTATACAGAGCTTTTTGTGGAGACAGCTTTCTCCATTCCAAGAGCCTTTGCCAGTTCTGCGTGCAGTAAGGTGTAGGGCTGAAGGACTCGAGCTAGCTGTGGCTTATGCTGGGGCTGGACATGGACACCACAAAGATCCACCTTTACTGGAAAATGAGTAGAGAAGTGATCAGGAGGCGGCGCTGGTCTGAGAAGGGGATAAAGCAGAGGATTTCTTCTCTGCTACCTGAACTGTGCTGTGCAGGCCGGTAAGAGTGGGAGAGACAGCAGTGGTCAAGAGTCTGAGCACAGCACTGAAGGTACTAGCAAAACTATAACTGCCAAGATGTTCTTCTACTTGTTTTTATTTTCTTGCTCTTCCAGGTACAAGCTGTGGTGAGACTTAAATGAAAGAGAGAAAACCTGCAAACAAAACTGGTAGTGACAGCCATGACCAGCCAACATTGTTCACAGCAGAGTCCAGACATGCAATTAAAGCAAAATCTGTTTCTCTTTTTTTAGAGCAGATTGACGGGAGTGGTATTGTTATTTAATCTCTGAGAGTCTTCTCAGGCTGTGGTAGTGTCAGCTCTCTCTGAGCCTGTTCAACTGAGTCATTAATAAGTCATCAGAGTTGTTCACTTTCCATATGAGGAGATCAGAGAAAGGCATTTCTGGATGCTCCTTGGTAGCCAGAAAGGAAAGGCTGCCAAGGACAAGGAGGCTGAGCTGTGTATGGCAGACAGAGAGAGCTCTTAGGTCTCCGGATTGCACTGAGATTCATTAGTTTTTGAAGAAAAGCTGAAAATGTGTTTATGCTGAGAAGGGAGCTGCAAGTCTGCATGCTTCTAATATAGTGAGCAGCTCAAAATTATAGCCTGTTAAATAGATGTACATGTTTAACCTCTTAAAAGGGCTACAGCTCCCTGCTGTAGTAGAATAAGAAAATACTTACATTTAGATTGTGCTTTCTATTTTCAGAGCTGTGCCAGCATTACATATTTTAATGTAAAGCTGCTGGGTAATGTGTGAATATGATGTTAAGCTTTTTGATTTAAGGGTGGAGGAAACTGTTATTTTGCATTTAAAAAGAAAAAGAAAAAGAAAAAAAAAAAAGTCCCAAGAATAGAAAGAGATTCAGACACTTCTGTTCTGACAGCGGGTTCATGGCGTCTTTCAGCCTTCTCCCAGGAGACGCTCTTGTACAGGAGCTAATTTCTTCTCAGATCTGACCACCGTAGCCCTCAGCAATTATAGCAGCGTTGAAATCCCGAGCTAAAAACAGAAGTGCAGCATGTGCCTAGCCCCCATGTGATTCACAAGGCAGGAAATTGAAAAAGCCTGAGCGAGCGGACAGCCGTGCAGAGCGCTGGGCACATCTGACATCCCGCCGCGACCTGCTCGCCCGGGGACGGGGAGCTGTCAGCGCGCAGCTGCTCCGGCATGCGGCGGGAGGCGAGCCTCATTGGCTGTAGTAGCACCTAAGGCGAGGGAAGAGGGAGTGGAAAGAGTTGGGCTTGCAGCACCGAAATGTAGCCGCGCGCGCCCGCGGCGCCCCCAGCGCACCGCCCGCGGCGCCCCCAGCGCACCGCCCGCGCGTCCAGCGGTGCCGGCCCCGATGAGCAGAAGCAGACCCTTCGGAGGATCTCCTGCCTGTGGATATAAACAGGGGGCACTGGGGATGCGCTAGCTTGCTGCACCGCCGCAGCTCTGGCGCGTCGCAACGGAGCTCGCGCGGGGCAATGGAAATGAACATGAAGAAGTTCACCGTGCGCCGCTTCTTCTCGGTGTATCTCCGCAAGAAGTCCCGGTCAAAGAGCTCGAGCCTAAGTAGATTTGAGGTAAAATTTGCATTAACTTTGTTATAAGCAGCAAATAGCATTTTATGCTGGTAGCAGAGATCCCGGAGGATGTCTGTGCTCGCTGGCATGAGAAATAAGTGATCCTTCCCTGGAGGTGCTGGTGGTCACACCTGCCGTTCTTTGTTTCAGTGTAATTCAGTGCTTTTGCCTGGTAGTAGGCAATGTATTGCATAATATATTTAGCATGTTGCTAAGGATCCTTCTGTCAGCCTCACAGAGGAGGAGGAGGAAACCTGGTTCAGGACCTCATGAAGTTGTAAGAAATAATTGCAGATTTCCTTAAATTAGCACCGTAATTTGTAATAGCCTCCTATTAGTCTTCCTCCCCTGCCCCCACATCATTCTTTCTCAATTCTGGATTTCCAATTACGGAATTAATTTGCTAGTGCCTCATTTATATTGTATGTAAAAATAGAGAATTTCTTGCTTATTTGTCCATAGGCTGTCATGCTTATACAGATTTTTGCAATCATCTCCAGCCCATGTATCCTTGTATTTTTTTCACCTGAAATGATTTAGCAGCATAAGGAAATGATAGCGTTTCAAGTCGGAGCTTTTAGCAGATAGGGATGTGTGAATGGGGCAGAACCAGGATTTCTGCCTCCCTTCCTTGAACCATTGTTCTTCGGCCCTATATTTGGAGCTGTGAACAGTCGGCAGGAAGTGAGATCAATTGAATAAATGTCAGTTATATTTATGTTGTTCACTTTATCATTGCAGATGATCTGCAACCTCTGCATTAAAATTAAGGGGTATGGGACCTGATTCTCCTCTGGCTATCATTTGTTTTTATGCTGGTGTACTTCAATTGACCTCTGAGGAGTTGCTCTGATTTGCACCGGTATTCCCTGGAGGATTAGTCTCATGCTGCCTGAATACATTTTAAAAATGTTATTCCCTTAGTGTCCTATTTAAAGTACAAGGTAATTGTTTGAACATAAAGTTCTTCATGTGTCATTGCTTAAACAGGACATGGAGAAGAGTGGAGGTCCTTCGCTGCTTTTTGTTTTTCTTTCTTTCTTTTTTTCTTTTTTTTTTTTTTTAACTATTTGAAATTGGTTTTCTGGAAAAATGGTCGTGGAACATACCTACTTATATTTCACCCCTCAAACAGTCATGTCACACATTTAAAACAAACTAGCAAACGAGGCTGGCATCAGCTGTCAGGCTCCCTCCTTCCGGCAGCCCTGCCCCACCAGGGCCATGGTGGGGAGGGGGGGCCCTTTCTCTCCCAGTTGCGAACCCCAAATTGCAAAAGCTAAGCTGTAAATAGATATTCCTGGCAACATTATAAATTCAGCAAGCTTGTGCACGTTCAGAGCCAACACAAAGTAGATCTGGAGTGGCTGAGTTAACGCAAAGTTCTGTCACAGAAGGGAGCCTCTCCGCAGGCTCTCTGCCAGGACTCAGCATTAGGAGGGGAGGGGATTTTTGAGACAGCCAAGTCCCACCAGGGCTCATAACCTCTCATTCGCCAGTCCTACAGTGTGGGAGGAACGGATTCTACCACACTAATTACTTAACTTACTGGATAGTTTAATGTGAATGACTAGTGCAACAACTCAGCATTTGTAACAGGCCAGACCCTGCTCCATCTTTTTATTTTTTTTTTTTTTTTAAAAAAAAAAGTCATCTTTACAATCCTTCTCAGCATCAGCGTCACATTAGATTTATTAATTGTGGTTGAATATCTGGAGTTTTTTGTTATCTGAGTTGCCTTGTAATGATTTTTTTTTTCATTTTAAATAGTTTTCTTCAAGAAGCAACTTGATAGGTATCCTATAGCACATCCCAGCTCTGAGCACTTCATCCATTTCCCTTCTCTCTCTCCCTTGACTTGGCAATAATAACCCACTTTATGCAAAGTGACTCAGTATTATAATGCAACAGGGAATAGGGGTTGTTCCAACCAGGAAGAAAAAATGATTCATAAAATCTGTTCTGCTATTTAAGTGTGAAAATCATCTGAGATGTTCCTGCTTAGAAGGAAAAACCAAACATGAACATTGAGCCCCGCTCTGGATTCCCGTCCCTGAGCACTTCTGTGTATAAGTTTGTAACTGCAGACTAATGAGTGCTTGCACGTCTAAGAGAAAGTGTGGAGAAGCCTGTTGGTAGTTGGACACGTAGAAGTCAGAATGTTCTTCATCGTAAGAGGCAGATATTTTTAAAGAGGCAGTAAAAAGGCACAAGTTATTACATCATGGAATGAGTAAAAGTAAAATAAAGGGAAAAAAATGGAGAAAACACATGTGGCATTGCTTTTCTTGGTGTGTGCTACCTCATGCTAACACAAGTTGTGTTTTGCTAGATATAACTTGAAATTTGGAAGAAGAGAGTTGTTCGTAGGTTGCGTGGGTATTTGTTATGGGTTTCTTGGGGTGGAGGTGATGGTGGCTTAAAACAGATACTCTTGGATTCAAGCATTGGATATCTTTAAAATACTACCATTTGAGTAGGTTCAAAATCCTATAATATTTGTTATGAATATCATATGATCGATTACTTTTTCTCCTGGGGTATTCTGTGGTATTTAAATCCAGTTGCAATGAGTTTCCTAACTTCCAGAGCAGGGATACAGATGCAGAAAATGACTTAGCAAATCACAGCTTGTAACTTGACCTTTACTTAATTGTTTCATATGCCAAGATCATTGCTGCAGTTGAGAAAAGATCATTGCCTTATGTAGATGGCTTCACGCTACAGTCCTGCAAAGGGAGGCAGAGCACACTGTCATTACTAAGATATTATAAGAGTTTTATTTTATCTCATGTTTTTAGTATTCTGGGAAGACTTGGATGAAAATAGAACTTATTTGGCTGCACTTGCAGATTTCAGTTTATATTATTTTTCAGTATGGCCTTCATTGCCCTTCATTCATAGAGTATCTAGTGATGTAATTTTATTAAATGGGTAGAGCCAAGTTCTGCCTTTTTGCGTGCTTACTGAAGTCAGCTGAAAATCCAGTGAAGTCAATGGGAACTGCATGTGTGCATCCGAGAGCAGGGCTTGGTTTATGGCTCCTGCTGAGTGTTGATGAACACAAACATAAAACCATCAGGAGAAAATACGCAGATTGAGCATCTGCTAAGGACCGTAAGCCTCAGAGGAATGCATCTTACGGCAGTGAGGAATATCCTTTGATTTATAAATAAAAAGTTAAATATGCCATTTCAATAAGCTAGAAAAAACCTAAGCATGCAAAGATTTGACTATACTTACACTAGCAATGCAGAAGACTTCCTTGTCTATATATGCTATATATTCTTCTGGGAGAGGTTCTCAACATTTGCTCTCTTGATAAATCTTTAATTCTGTGTTTTGTCTTGCTGATACTGGTGCATCCAAATTCTGTTTTCTAGCTGTGTGGAGGGCCTAGAGCCTACCAAAGCTTTTGCTCATTTCCTCAAGTTTAGTTTGGGGCCCATTGTCCCCAAGAGGCAAGACCTCCTGTGGGTGATTCACGTGTGGGTCCTCCTTGGGTTCCCAAACTGGCATATAGGAAATCATAACAAGCCTATGCAGTCTGGTAAGGAGCACTGCAGAAGGACTGGCACTGGCTTTATGATATTTTTTTATAAGAGATTTTGAGCTGACCTCTTACACACTGGGTTGGAATGATGCTTTGCTGATACTTGTGTACTCCTCTTCTGCACTCACCCTGCAATACTGTTTTTGTTTTTTTTTTATCAGAAATATGTCCTTTATTCTGCTTTTTGTTTTTCTTTCTGTTTATAGGTAACTGTCTTTTAGAGGAGTATACTCCTGCTGTTAAAGGTTAGACAGAATGAGGCAGGTTAAGGGAGGTCGGGACTGGTGGTCCAAATCTGCTCTGCAAGGGGCACATTTTGAACTAGTGTTAGCTTTGTTTTCCTGGTAACGATAATTTTTCTGAAGGTGTTCTTGTTACAGCAGAGATTACCAACACTATGGTAAGTCTGACCTTCCCCAGCTGTTGGCAAATGATTTGTGAGGAAATGCTGCAGTTCTTGCAATCTTGAATTCCTTGGTGGGAGAGACAGGGAGGGAGAGCAGTAGGAGAATGGAGTCCGTTGGACGGGTCACTTGACAAGCAGCCACATAATCTAGCTTCCAGACTCATTTTACAACTTGCTCTGTCATTGTGGATGGTTCAGACCTCTGTGCCTTGCATTCTCCATGTAAAATGATGATGATGATTTATTCCAGTTCTTTGATAAAATTTTACAAGTTTACTTTGTTTTTTGGTGGTGAAAGCCCTTGCTTGTGTACGTGTTCATAATAAATCATTCCCTGACTCTCAAAATAGACCATATCTTATGCCCTAGGCCTACTATTCTCTCCTTCCCACAAGCACTAAACTAGCTGCTACAGAAAAGAGCTACAGAAAAAAAGAATTTGAGCAGGTAAACACAGGACTCATTTGCTCACAGAAAGCTTACAGAAAAATTGCACGGGAAAAGATCTAAAACAGATCATCGCAGCCCTCTCCCCTCCCCATCTCCTCCAGTCAGGCAGCTTCAGCTATATGGAAGTTTTACCAACGATTTTGTCTGACCTCTTCGTAATGACCTCCAATAGTGAATATCCCATCACTTCCCTATGGTGATTTTACAGCATTATCCTTAGAGTTTACAGGCTTTTCTTATGTCTGATCCCAGTCTGTCTTACGGCAATCAAAACCTATGTCATCTTGATTTTTCTCTCATAATAATAAAAAAAGATTGTTTCCTTTTCTTTGCAGCAACATTTTTTTAAGCATTTAAAAGCTTTGCAGATCCCCTTTCTCAGTTTTTGCTTGTAGAGTGTGAAAAAAGGGTTGTCTTCCTTTCTGAAAGTGAAGGTCTTCCAAGGTTATCACCTGTGTCAGTCAAAGCTGTGGTGTTAGGGGGAAGCTTGCTCTCTTCTTCTGCATACTATGGTCCCTCATAAAAATCAGTCTTATTTCAAAGGATTCTATCTTGTCAAAAAACAATCCAGGTTTTTATTTGGCGCTCCCTTTCCACTGTATCCGTGTTTGCACGTTGCCTTGATTTAATGATGGTGGCCACCTGTAGCCGAGCTGGCCAACCCTATCCCTGAGCTCTGATGTCAGATGAGTTCTGACATATGTCACGTGCTTATACAGGGACTCTGATCCTGTAACCACGATACACGTGTCTGGGCACAGAGCAGGGGCCTTTTCTCATCACACGGAAGACATTTTCTGTTCTTGGTTGTGGGACAGGTCCTGTCTGATCAGGTGGTAAGTGTGCATTCAGATGCCTTATGTGCCTGACGATGATGGAGTGTTACGGGGAACGGGTGCTCGGTAGGATCATGAAGAGCAGCAAACGCTTCTTAAGTGCATCTGTGATCCAGGTGACATTACCTGGTTCCTCTTGCCCAGAATATCTGTGCACAGATGTTCAGGGGGATGAGAGTTGAACCTGATGAACTAGTGGACAGTGGAGCTGGTAGTAGTAACTTGTTAGGCTGGTGGAAAATGCACGATTTTTACTCTAGGTTTGGACGCATAAGTTTATGGCTTGTCTGACGCTGGCTCAAAAAATATGTTCCCAGGAGGCTGAGCTCTCCTATCTCTATTTTTATTATCGATGGAACTCAAATCATTCTTTTTCACGCTAGTCTCTTAGGAGAGGATTTCTTTGGTCTGTTGTGTGTGCTTTTTTTTGCATTAGTGTTCTCACTAATAAGTAAGTAAAAACATTTCTAAAATAAAATTAAAATAAAAAACTTCTTGTCAGTTTTTGTTTATTTTTTACAAAATACTCCATTGTAAATATTTTTCATCTAAACATGTACTAGTCCATTCTTTTTATTCATTTAACAAGATTTACAGCCCGGTTTTGCATGGTTACGTAAGTCTTTGCTGTTAGGGAAGACTCCAAAAACAGAGGGGAAGGCAGAAGTTAGCTCAGGACTCTCCCTCTTCCCTCCCTCTCTGTCTCCCCTTGTCTCAGTGTATGTATGTGCATACACATGTCTGTATACATATATATATATATGTGTGTGTGTTGCCATCAGTCTTTCTTAGGAAATGGAAGAGAATGACTAGACAACTGGTTTGCTCTTCTTGAGAGTAACTTCCTGGCTGAGGGTTTGTAAGGAAGCGAGCAGTAGCCCTCCT
Organism: Nothocercus julius; assembly: GCA_013398735.1. Classification (NCBI taxonomy): domain Eukaryota; kingdom Metazoa; phylum Chordata; class Aves; order Tinamiformes; family Tinamidae; genus Nothocercus; species Nothocercus julius. The sequence goes on from VZSV01000157.1 coordinate 831,456, forward strand.
CAGGGTCTTTGCAGTTCAGCTATCTTCCATGCGCAGCAACCTACCTTCCCAGCAAGCGGCTTTGGATGCAGCTTTCTCGGGGAGCTTGAGCATGGAGGGGGTTGGTCACAGCGTGACTTCGGAAGACTTTGAAGGGAGCAACCATCCTTCATCTGTTAAATCTCTCTTGCTATGTGGAAATGCATAGCAGCTCCTTGTGGTGGCTGAGTGCTTGTAAACCCAGAGTGGAAGTTGTCTGAATCTTTGCCGTTGCTTTATGGTCTTCACATATACAGTGCTATTTATACACTTCAGATTTTGGACTGTTTCACTGCACGGAGTACTGCAGTTTGTTTAGCTTAAGAAAGTACCCACGGTGTGTGGGTAATGGTTTAATGCAGGGACAGGCTCAGCTGCGGAGAGCCCCACAGCCCTGTTGTGTCCTGTCCCGCGGCTGGCGGGGGCACCGGCCTGGGCCTCACAGCAAGCTTGCTGCAGCTGTGGGCAGCATAAGGAGAGGAGATACGGGTTGCCAGCATGTTTTCTGATGATAAATAATTATAATAATTGCCTGCATGCCAGCTTTTTTTTTTTTTTTTTTTTTTTTTTGAGGCCTACATAGGCGAGCAAAGCTGCTTTCCAGCAGGAGAGAAAAAAGGCTGAGAGTCTGCTTGGCAGCACTGCCAGCTAGCAAGGGGAGGCGAACAGAAAGGGCAGCAGGAATTAGCGTGGAACGTCAACTGCAATCTCGATAGGTGAGCAGGGCTTTAATTGCATGTCCTTCATCATTAAGCTGTGACAATCTAAAAGAAAAGTGTGTGTTTATGTGAGTAACTAAATACTCCTTATTTGTTAGCTACTCTGAAGATCTCACCAACTCTGCGCTTAAATAGGGATATCGTGTCTCTTCACTGCAGGACCACGTATGCGTATTTGGGTCCAGGTAGTAATTGACTCTGTTCAGTTGAAACTGCCTTGCTAGGAGTCAATGGAAGGCATTGTAAGGGGAGAAATGAATGCACGGTTTTATCTACAACATTCACCTTGCTGTTGCACGAGAGAGGCTACTTGGTCCTGCTTGTTGTCAGAAGCACCTGCCTTTCAGACAAGCGTCTGGTACCCTCCTATGACGTGCAGGGGAGCAGTGCTGGCTGAGCACAGAGCGATGGGACATCTCTGTCTGAGTGCTGGGCAACTGCAGCATCCGGTCCTGGTATATGTTGCGAATAAAATGTATCGGGGAGCTGTGAGTGACAGTGAGCAAGAAAAGAGGTAATCTCTTTTTTTTTTCTTGGGTGTGTTTCTTTCCCCTGAAGTGTCATGTAAACATGTGGAATATGTTTTGTGCATGTATGTACAGTCAGTGCCTGAAGTTTTATGTTGTGCATTTTCAAAATTTCGCAGAACTCAACAGAGATAAAATTGGTAGCAGCAATTGACCAGCAGAACTGGTCAAAAATTTTTAAAAAAACTGTACAGAAATTTATTTTATAGAAATTTAGGTTGCAAAACTATGAGATTTGATAGAGGGTGCTGTTTCTGTTACAAGTAATAAAACAATATGGAAAGCATATTAAAGAATGATATTTTAGCTAAAGATTTAACTAAAGAATGCTGCAAAAGTGTGTTGAAAGGTTGGTTTTGAAAACCACGATGGAGTTGCTTTGTGTTGAGTTTCATGCAGCTTCCCTGTTGTTATTAACAAAACAGCTGTCATATTTGAAAATGTCCAAACCTACCGGTTTGAAAGGTGGTATTGAAAGGTAGAAGTGGTATTACAGGATGTGTTTTGGGAGCGAGCGCTTTTGAGGGTGGTAAGATGCTGGAGAGGTAGAAACCCAAGAGCAGCAAGTGATGGTCTCTTGGTGTATATGTGGCATTTGTCAGAGCTGCTTCTTCCCTGCACGCCTTGGATTCCCTGGATTGTGTGCTCCGGCAGAGCGTGGCCTTGGCAGTGCAGAGAGGCCCAGTGCACTACGGAAATGGTAGGCAACTGGCAAACACTGCTAGAAATATGGACAAAACCCCCACAAAATATGCTTTTACAAGTAGTTTTTTGCCAAGTAAAAAGTTCTAGTGGAAGTTTCTGTTGTTTTGCTACTGAATAACAAACAAAATCCTGTGGCAGTTCAACTTCACCTTTTCCAGCTTCTCTGTTGAAGGTGTTATGGGAAGAAGCGTTATGACTTAGCAGATGTGCTTTGCTTTAGCTTATGCATCAACATTTCTCCATGCAAATCGTGCTTGTATAAGACAATCTAAATCTGTGGCTGGAAGATACCTGCGTCAACAAGAGGATGTTTTAAACATGTACATTTTAAAATCACCTGTCTAAATTTCTCAAACCCTGGTGTAGCTGCCAGTCGGCACAATTTCTGCTTTTTCCTGCTTGTTGATGTATTATAATTCTTACTAAAACAAAATTTGAAAGCACAGCTTTGTATTAGATTATTTCCATGACATAGATCAAGAGCGTTTCACATCAGTGAATTTGAATTTTTGATTGCTAAATATGTGCAGATGTTAAATAGGGTTACTTCAAAAGTTTCTTAATAACATTTCATTATGTGGAAAAGACTTGAAGCTTTTTCTGGCAAGTAAAATCACTTTTTTTTTCTTTCACAATGAAGTCATTAACCATTCATTAAATCAATACTATCAAGATCCCCAAACCAAGATGTTGCACATACATGCAATGCAAAGGAGTTTTAAGTGTTCACATTTTACAGCTGATTTCAAATGCTTTGTGCAGCCTTAGCTGAATGCCTGTCTGCCTCTCAGAGGAAGATGATGCATCTGTCCTTATTTTCCAGATTCTTGTGCCCTTAATAGTTACTGTCCTCCTTTGTATGCGGTAACCAGTCAAACACACACAAAAGGAGGAAAAGCAAGTGTGGCAGTTAATCTTAGTCAGCCCTTATATTGGCGTTTGATCAAATTTTCTTCAATTTCTCCTTTCAGTGGTGTTTAGACTCACTTAAGAAGTAATTTTTTATGAGTCCACACACACACAAAAACGCAGTTTTGTTTAAAGGCAGGGAAGCCTTCAGTCCTTTTCAGTATTTGCTATGCTGCAGAGCTGCCTGTGTTCATGAGGCAGTAACACTGCTTCACAATCCTTTTTGAACCTCCTTTGTTCATGGAGAGGTTTTAGCAATTCTAGAGCAGAAAATATGTAAAGCTACTAATGCAAAAGTGGTCAAACTAAGCTTGGAGGGTGTGTTTGGGATGGTGACTTTGCTTTCTCCTTCAAAAGCTAGGGAAGTGCATTAGCCTTAGTTAGCCTTAGCTTGTGAATGTAATGAGGAGGAGCACTTTTCAGGCATTAGCTCATGTCTGAAAATAAGACAGCTGTATGAGTACCATATTGACTGCAGACTGATACAAGCAAAGAAGCACCACAGTGTTGCTGGAGCTGGAGAGGAACCGTGGTTTCCCAGGCTCTGTAGCTGGGAAATGTTTGGTTTTGCTTTTTTTTTTTTTTTTTTTTTTTCTTCTTCTCTTGTGGTTTCAATTCCTTTTGCATTTGCAGAGGCCTTACAGGAAGCATCCTTCAGACTGAACCTGAAGCTTTTTATTTTCTTTTTTTTTTTTCCATATTTTTGTGGAAGCTGTGGAAAAATTAATGCCACATCATTGAAATAATGCATTCAGAGACAATGCTGGGAAGAATGGTGAGCACCAGAGCTTACTATTCCAGGACAGGAGGTATACACAGAGTTTGTTCATGTGCTTCCCACTGTTCAAACAGGATGAGCATGGCAACATCCACTTCTTCTCCCTTCCTATGGCTATTAATGCCATAGTGTTTATCAGCTTAAAGGTATTCATTTTATCCTGATTAGCTTCTTGAAAATATTCTTCTCCAAATTTAGTTTATATGCCAGTTGGTATTCTTCTATTAAAATGTACAGGTCACATGCCATCATATTGTTTTCGTAGGAAAAAGCAATCACATGAATGATGCCGACCATCTCCTTTCCCCTGGTTGGTTTTTAAAAGCCATTTCTCCTTTTGTAATAGGCTCCTGAAAGAAGCTGCAACATTCACGTGAGTAATGGTTTTTATTTAAAGAAATGTCATAACAGGCAGACATTTGTGACATTATGAAAGGAGAAGTTCTTGGACATCTTTCTTTTCATGGAAGCTTTTGCCTACGGTTGTCAGGAACCTGTAAGTTTGGGATTTAATATTTCCATCTTTTTTCATACTGTATGTCAAATGAGTGGATTAAAAATGTAATCTCTTCTAAAGCAGACAATCTGGGTCGTTTTAAAAATAGAGCTTTTTGAAGAGTCTCATTTATGAAAAATAAGCCATTCCTTGCTTCCCTTCTTGACCACTTACTCTTTCAATGATCTGTTTGCTTAGTTTTTTCTTGGTCCCTCCTCCTTAAGCTCTTCCGTTCCTTCCTGTGCCTTTTGACACACATGACCAACATGATGGCTGTTACAACCCATTCTTGAGGAACTGTGGGCTTGCAGAACACTTAACATACTGTACACACCACAGCCAACAGAAAGTTTGCCCTTTTCTCTTTGCTTTTTAAATCCTTTTGCTAGTGTGACATTTGTGGAACTGAGACAGAAATAAGAAAAGAGCTCTCTCCATGGAGAACCGCTGTAGTCTGCAAGCACTCGTTTATCCTCCTAGTGATCAGAGAGTCACTGTGTGGGATTTTGTATCATCCCTTCAGGGAGGCACATCAACTCCCCATTTTCCAGTTACTGAAGAGAAGAAATTAAGTTGTTCTCTTCTCCTGGGATATGATTCTTTACTCTCATCTTGAAGCTTTTCTTCTCGCTCGTTGAGTATTTGAAATGTGCTATGCATGGTGTGTGGAATCCCATGGCTGGACTGCCGAAAGGCCAAACTGCATGTGTGTGGAGCCCCCCTGCCCTTGAGTCCGGGCTCCTCGTGCCTCCTGAAACTCTTACTTTGCCTTCTCAGGATTTTGCCCTTGTAAGGTAATGGTTCTGCTTTTTCCTTCTCCCTCCCCCTATCACTCATCTGATTCAGCTCTTTTAATTCTTTCTGTAGACTCAGACAATGGGAATCACATGTTTTTGCTTTTCTTGCATGTATGTCTCTGTTTTGGTACTTTCCACACTCAATTTACTGAGGTAATTCAAGAGTCATCGGTAAAAACAAAGCCTTGTTTTAGGAAGCACGGAGTCAGAGGAGACAGCTCGGAGGCTGCACAAGAGTCCGTTTCTAAGCAATCCCAGATACAGCACTTACTGCCTATGTCAGAAATGTTCCTCTCGTATACCTAGTCCTTACCTATTTCCCTCCAAATGGCTCTATATTCCCACTTTCCACTGTTCAAATGACTGGGGGCTGTTTCCCTTTCAGGAGCAGCAGCAAAAACTCCTCAAAGTCCCCTTGAACCACAGGCTTCCAAATGAGTTGTTGAGCATTTCATACCTATTATGCAACTAAGTTTCGATATGAGCATGAACCTGTGTGTTCTCGTGTAGAGTTTGAGCTCTACACGATGCCATTTTCACAGCACCGTGCCCTGTGTCTAAAGCATGATTGCTCTGACATTTACAGTATCTTGGAAAATAGTGCGATAAAGCAATCTGTGTTACTATTTCGTTTTGCGTGGCCACATCGCCTCCTGTTTTCCCCAAGTATATGTTCATCCTCAGAGTTTTCTTTTGAAGGTCCAACCCTCAATGTGAAAATTAACTGCCAGATTTGGTCTATTGTTATTTCAAATGCGTGAAGTCGAAAAAAGGCTGCTGACTGTGCGTGGTTTCTGCTCAGTCATCATCTTTCTCAGTTTGCTGAAAAGAGTAATAGTGCATAGATGTTTTCAGGAATTTTCTGGCAAATTTCAAGCTAGCCTGCATTAATGAGGGATCTGTAATACAGAGCTGTTCTGTTCAAAGCCCCTCATCTTGCTAGTTCAGGGCTCCTTCCCTTAAATTGATGCTGCAATGAAGCTGAAATCTTTTACAGTGCAAACCAATGCGATTCAAAGCAAGAGGCAAAGCAAGTCCAAACCACTGTCTTTGGAGAAGTTCTAGTCAGATCTGAATCAGAAGAAAACTTATATTGCTTTTGTTGTGATGTGTAAGACATTACCAGATTGGCTATGGTTGTTGTGGTTGTCGATACAGCAGTGCTCCTTTCTCCCTGCCAAAATACTAGTTGTAATAAAATGCATAATCAGGCTACCCTAGCTAAGTACCTTTTGGCTTCTGTGTGTCTGCTGGTTGTGGCCTCAAGGTGCCAAAGAAATACGTTAAGTAAATGTCATCTTCTGGCTTTGGACTCTATTTAAGCATGTCCTAAATTCCTACCAATTTCAGGGTTAGCACAACACTGGTATCCTCAAAACATGACATTTAAGAGACCCATCCCTAGGCCAAGCCTGTGAACCTGGCAGGATAAATTTGGTTGAGCTGGATATTAAGTTGTACGATGGTAATACATTTGGAACTGAAATCAGAATATTTAATACATATGACTTCTAAAATTATATTGAGAATGTTAAATCAGGATTCTTTCCTTTTTCTCCGTGTAATTCTAACTACTTCTTAAATGGGTTTTAGATAATAAGTGCTTTGTTCTTTCCTCTTAAATTGAAAAATCTTCAAGGCAAAAGTCAAAGGAATGGTAGGATTATAGGGGATAACAAGAGTGCTCTATTTGTGGAATGCTTTTATTTATCTATTTGCATTAAATACAATCCAAATATATGAATTTTGAGCTGCTTAATTTCCGGGCCGTTTTGTTACCCAGAGCAAGACCAGCTTCATTGTATACAAAATGAAACGTCAGGTGGTTTTTATATTATTTCCTATTTACTTTTGTGAAACAGTGATCTGTCTGTGCACTGTGTATCTGTAGCACAGGTATCTGAAGGTGATTGTCAGTGTATGAATACAGGAAATTAAAGAAAAAATGAATTGTTGATTTGGATTCATCTCTAGTCTTGTTTTTCTAAAGAAATGAGGTTTTATGTAATTTTCCTGTAGTCCTTCCCCTCTTATTACCCAGTTGCTTTGAAAACGTTGTCAAAAGCAACAGACCTAGGCTGAAGAACAGTATTTCTCAAAGACATTACGTTCGAGTGGTAGGATTCACAAAAATAGGGGGCTAGACAAACAGACCTTAGTAGTACCAACAAATGAAGAAATGGGATGAACAAGAGCCGAAGTGTAAACTCTTTAGCTGCTAAAGACGCCAAGCAGAGGGGGAGATGGTAGAGAAAGAGGGAGAACTTTGCAAAAAGCTACTGTCTATCATTGCACTTAACTATCTGCTTCTATACTTGAACGCCAGGAAGCAAGCTAGGATTTTTTGTGAGGAGTGTCTTTGGATTTGCTGCAGGAACAAGTGGATCAGTCTATTGATTGGTATAAGTACTCAGGCCTTGAAATACTATAGTCTCCTACAATGACAGTATTTATCGTAATTCTGCCACTTCTCGTAAGTGTTCTGGCCATAATATGAAATAAGGTAGTTAACACTGTTGTAGGAATTCCTACCTTTAATCTAATGGTTGAGATGCAAGAAATAGCTAGTAGCAATATTTGGTCAAGGTATTGGCTCTACTGATACGAATAATTAGTTTATCTGGATTTGAGTGGCTATTTGGACTGGCGAGTAAGAGAGGCTTTAGAGTGTGCAATGAGTAGTCCTCCCACAGGAATCTTTAGTAGAACAACACTGTCTTTTCCTTGTGTTGTCCTTGAGATATTGCATTATAGTAATTACGACAATCTTCACTTGGATGGGGCTATGTTTATACACAATCAAATTACTTAAATATTTTGGTGTCTCATGCTTACATGCTGAATGGTTAAGTGTGACAGTATAGATAACATTTTCTGGTAGATCCAGGATACGTAAGTTGCATAGTAAGGTATCTACGTGCTCGCATTGTGGGGCAACTAAATTTCATGGTTAGCCCCTGCTATATATCCCACAACCTGGAATTAAACTGACCTGTTCTCTGTATGTCCATAGCCCCCCAATCCTTACACTTTGCCTCTGAATTACAAATGCGACATACAGGAGAAACAGGGAGTTATGTGGGCATATATAACAGATGCAACCAGTATGTTGTACTCATCTTTTTGTCTTGATGCTTGTTCTGATGCTCACAATAAAAGGAACAAAAGCCGGTAGTTTGTGGTATTTTTACTCCTTGTTTGGGGTGCTTTCTGTAGGGATTCAGATTGTGCCATATGTTAGGAATATGTTGTAATTTCCATCATATTTTGTCTGTGTGTGTGTGTGTAATGTTTATAGAAATTATATATGTAACTCTGTAAATACATATAATATGGCAATTATTTGCCATGCTACTAAGAGGATTAGTTTGATCTTCCAGTACCATAGGCAACCTCTCATTGAATCAGAGTAGAGGCTGTTTAATTCTGCTAGACACTAAACAGATTAGCAGCTCAGTTTTATGCTGTTGACATTCCTTTTATTTGAAAATTACTGCAAAGTTCACATTTTTTTTAATACTTGGAAGTCTCTCTGAAACTGGTACTGTATCATTTATTTTTGCAATTGTTTCTCCCTTTCAGCATCTGCACACTTTTCAAAGTGATTTTCAGGGGATGAGCAAACAATTTCTGAACTTATTCCTTCCTTTTTGTTCTCATGATGGGGCCATTCTTCTAGGTCAGGATCACCTCCTGTCTCCCCCAAGTGCAGATAGGGCCCTTCAGCTTTTCCAGGAGCTGCTCTTGCCCCTGAAAAGTGCTTCTCATGAAATCATCTTTTTGCCATTTGCTTCAGATGTATCTTCTGTTCTGCTGGACCTTGTGTGATCAAAGCCCAGCTGAAACCTATCTTGTGCACTAAGCCACTTCCCTCCCTGTGTTTAAATATTTTATAAACACCCGTGCTTGTCATGAACTGAATCAAACAAACCCAAAAGAAAATGTCATGCTGTGAATGTGCTTTCCTCAAAATTCATGTAATCCTTGTGCTGCCATCATTCCACCCCGTGGCCTTTCCCTTTCTCCTTCTTTCTGGTGTTGCAGTAGGCAAAGGCTGAAAACCCCTTTTAGTAACCCCTAGTAGAAACTAGAAACCCCTAGTAGAAACCCCTAGTAGAAACTAGGTCATACGCAAGTCCTAAGTAGCGAGATGTTGTCACATGGATATTCTACTGATCCACACTATGCTCCATCTACTAGCAGCACACAAGTTTTCACTTACCAAAATTAAAAGTGAAATCAATGGTCACGTGCTTTCATTTAGTTTTTCATGTCTCTACAGTATTTTTCAAATGGCTTTTGCTGTTTTAGTTGGTGATACCAGAAGCACCAGTGACTTGAACCCAGTGTTCTGTCCTTGGCTGCATGGGTTGCCAATGCATTTACTAGCACAATGTTTAAGATTATCAGTTATTGGCAGTGTACGATGAAACTACAAACAAAAGTGTTTGCATGATTATAATCGTAGAACTCCAAAACTGGATTCCAGACTTTTGATTCAAATCATGGATTTCCATGCTCTCCACTGAAAGATCCATTTCAGAGTGATAAGTAGGTTCTCTAATTTAATCTAGGATTCCCCAGTATTAGTTAGTCTGTTTCACTGCCAATCTGTCTCTGTGTTAGTGAAGAAACCTTTAAAATGAGAAATACTCTGTATTTATTTGCTGCGAAAGTGTCACTCAGACCAGCCAGACTCTCCCGACAGCATGGACACCAGATTGCTCCTTTTTATTGCGATGTGTTTTTATCAGTCCTGATTTCAGTTGTGCTGCAACACCAGTTCCTTCACTGGTCTCACTTGTCTGCTTCGTGAAAACCAGCCTTATCCTTAGTATTTCTTTGCTGAAATGCTGGAGTTTAGGTGGCTCTAGACTGCTCAATACTGAACTCCTCAGAAGTTTCTAAGTGTGCTTTCCTAGACCACCTTTCATGCATTCACTTTTAAGGGCTTGTAGTAGTTTAAGCAGAGACGGTAAGACCAATATTATAGGTCTCCATATATATATATATATATATATTTAAGACCAATATATAAGGTCTCCATAAAAAAAAACATTTTTAAAAAATTATTTTTGAAAAAATAATGCAGTGAGTGTGTGTGGTGGGGAAAAAAAAGCAACATGTGTTTCTTTGCTTTTGTTTCTTCCCCTGCTTAGGTGTTCTTTGGCTTTGATCAGATTCCTCTGAGGAGTTTTATGGACTTTTATTTACATCTCTGTTTCTGATTAATCCTAGGAAAAAGTTTTATACCCTTCTCAGTCCTGTATGGCTTCTCATCCCAATTACTCTTCTGAAAGGATTTGTGTTCTAACCGCGATGTTTCTCTTCCTGACTAGTCTCATTCAACAATACCCCTCACTGGAGGGGTATATAAACAGGAAAACAACTAAATATAGATCACAGAAAGAAAAGGAATAGACTGCAACAGTGTGCATAAAGAGAAGTGCTTAGGCAGATGGTGTAAGGCCTAGAGGAAATCTGGAGAGAGAGAGTCATGAGAATGAACAAGAGAGATGGGGAAAAAAAGAAAAAAAGAGGGGAAAAAATAGAGTTACTCATGGTAGACTGTAAATCTATGGCAGAAAGGAAGTGGACAGAACATCCTCCTTATTCCCTTGAGCAGCCTATAAAAAAGTGGGTGAGCATGACCGGAGAATAGAGGCCAAAACAGACATGAAACTGTGTTTACTTTTTGAGTATTTGCCCTCTTGATAGCGGCGTGGTCAGCAGAACAGTCCTGAAATACTGCAGCCACCTACCTCTGCACATCTCGTGAGGAGGGAGGGGAGGTTAGTTAGTCATCATATTAAAAAGTACATAAAAATAATCTAGTGGAATGGCAAACTGAGAAATTTAGTGAGATGCTCTTTCCAACACCCTTCTACCTTGGCTTTTTGCTGTTTTAATTTTATTCTTCCTTTTGGGTCAGTCTTTTTGTCAATACACAAAGAGAAAGAGGGGCCTCCTACCTCTCCGCGTTGCCGTCCTTAGCCAGCTGCCACCACCTTCCGCCCAGCTCTCCCTCCTGGCAGCTGCCAAGCAGCGACGAGTGGGAGGTGGCTGTGAAGCATGTTGTTATGGCATGTTTACACACATGCACCGGGACCCAGCTGTATTCCCAATCCCACTTACCAGAAATCGCAGGGGGGAGGCATCGTTAGCACCACAGGTTGGGAAAGCGAAGTAGGGAAGCGCCCCCATGGTTGCCTTGCCCCATCCGCCTTGCAGCAGCGGGAGCAGAAGGGAACGGACGGCCACACTTGAGCAGCCTGCAGGTTACTGCCCGCTATGAAGTCACACGGAAATCATGGAAGAAAGTGCGAATTAGGGCAATGAGGGGCAGATCCATAGTCAGTTCTGCTGCCTCTGACATGGGGGAGAAACCTCCAAGAGAGGTGGAGCAAATGGTGGGAAGCAATAGCACCTTGGGTAACCTTTGTGAAACCACCAAACCTGGACACGTGGAGCTGCAGGCCGCTTCTGGAAGGACATCCCAGGATTTGTGTTATTTACGGTTGGATCCAAAACCTAATGGTCCTTCATACTGTGCTTAATCAGCTCCTTGTACAACCGTGCTCCATCATCTTTTAAAAAAATCTTCTGCACACTCTTAGTTGTTGATGAGCCCTTTTTGGAATTACAGTGATTACATAGGACGTTTTATATTGCCAAGCATTTTAAACTGTTTTGCTTTCTCCTCTACATTTTAAGTCTGCAGTTATTCATATTTTTGTTTAGAAAAACATTTGGAAAAAATACAGTGATAGAAAATAGCTAGCTGTCTCATGTCCTGTTAATGTTTAGAAACATGGCTCATCCTGTCTTTTATCCTTAAATAAGGTATACATTCACTTGAGAGAATGTTTTCTCTTATATGAGCAAGCATAACAAAAAAATGAAATCATAGTAGAAAAGCTGTAACAGGCAACTGGTTTTCAGGGATTTGGGTAAACAGAGTGGGTAATGATGTTTTTATATATAAAATTTTCTAATTTCACAAACTTTTAAAAAAGAATATTGTTTTACAGTTTTTACACCTTTTTTTCTTTTTTTTTTCTTCAAGCTGAATATATTTTTGTGAGCATTGTTGGGCCACTGGAGAGCTGTTGGAGTCTGGAGTCTGTTAGTCTCAAAGACTTGTCATCCTTAATGAGACTACGTCTTCCTGTGAAGTCACTTAGGTATGCAGGATTGTAGCAGGGGGCAGTGTCCTGTGAACTGTTTTACCCGTCTACCTCAAGCTTCAGTTTTCCAGGAAGTGGTCATAAACAGCTTACTAATTTAGATATTTTTGAGTTCTCAGTCATGGAATATTTTAAAATCTATAACTAAATACCTGGTATCATTCAGGAGCCTACATAAATTGGTAAAATAGAGTTCTCTGATGGGGGATTAGCAACGGCTTTAAAGCTCCCTGAGTTACTGTGATTGGATGTGTGTCCAAGAGTGATGTCTCCAAAGGTTATTGGCTTATTTCAGGTCAAATTCTGCGAAAATTCTAGGAGCAAAGCGCTTTGGCTCATGATTCCTTTTAAGCATACGCGTAGTTCGCTGGAGTCACTAGTGCAACATATGGCGTACGTGCTCCAGTCATTTACAGGATCCAGCCATTAAATCACTATAATTACATCTCTTGCCATAAACAGTGAAAGCCAGTCCACAGTTCCGTATATGGGTCGGTGAAGCGCTGCACGTGTTCATTTGCAATTCTCTTGGAGGCCCGGAACATTTGTAAAGATTATTTTTAATATAGCTTGAAATCTAAAGCACACTCTTTTGCTTGTTATTGCCCAAGATTTAAAAGCAAATTTAGAGATTTGCATAGATTGCTATTTTGGAATGAGTTTAATTTCTTTGTTTTTTTTTTTGATTGGACAGCTCAGAATTATTGCACAATGTTGATGAAGAACTGGTAATTGCATTTATATTACAGTAGAAAATTATAGGGAGTAAAGGCAATTTGCAGTATTTGTTTTGTGATGGTAATAGTGCCGCAAGTCTCCACTTGGTATTCTCTTCAGTGAGAAGATCTATGGGCATGCGTGCAAGGTTTGGGGTTGATTTCAGGTAGTCAGAGCAGATATTTTCCTGTTTGAAAAGATCAGAGTGATCAGATCACAGATAGAACAGGCTGTGAATGTTGCCCCTTCCGTCCCTGCTAACACCAAGTTGCCCCTTGCACAGACCCAGTGCAGGGGAAACACCTTTGATTATTTCTTTATGCAACATTTTGATTCAAACTGACAACCAGGTGGTGGTGAGTTTCAGCTCCAGGCTTTCTCCCCGCGGCGCGCGCCCACGGGGCCGTGGGTTTTGTGCCGCCCCTTAGGCTCGGCCCTGCGGCCGCGGGGTGCGCTCTGCCTCGGGCTGTGCTTCACCGCCGGGGAAGGGGCGCCCTCCGTTTCAAGGGGCGAGTGGTGAGCAGCCTCCGTGTTATCCCACTCGTGCCGGGGCTCATCGCACGCCCGGGTGCTGTCGCAAGAGCTCACAGATGGTGGAGGCGGGAAGGCGCCTGGGCATGGCCGAGTCCAAGCGCCGCTCCAGGCGGGATGGCTGCGGCCGCTCGCTCGGGGCTCTGTCCGGGCAGGTTTTGAATGTCTCCAAGGATGGAGAGCGGGTGAAGGATGCAGCGATTTTGGCATTGCTTTAACTATTTCAGCAGGGTTAGGAGAAAATCTGAAACGAGAGAGAGGAGAAGCATGGCAGAGAGGAGGAAGGCAGGCAGAGGGAAGGGCAGGGCAGGGGGAAACGAGGTGGTGAGAGGGTTGGCACAAACAAGCAATCAGCACAAGGCCGAGAGAGTCTGGTCGGCACCATGCAGCACGCTGGATGTCTGGAGAGAAAAAAAAGAAAAAACACACACGGTTTTTACTGCTTCAGCAGCTGCTCCTGCCAGCTGGTTTTATACTCTGCAAATCCTCCTGCTCCCGCTTCCCCCCCCGCTTCTAGCTTACTGTGGGTGAATCACTGCTGGTAACTCCTGCTCTAGCTGTATGGTTTGACCTGAGAAAAGTTAATATCCGCTGGCGTTTACAGCTCTGCAGTGGAAATCCCGTGAGCGATGGCTGATCCGCAGAGCGGCCCTTTCTCCGGTACAGCTAGGCTAGCAGAGTCGGGCAACCTGCAGCAGCAGTATTGCGTGGGGATATAGCGAGCTGTCTCCTTGAAAGATGGAAACAAAATCAAGCAGAGGACTGCAGCTGGCCTGAGTTACCTGTGTGCACCAGGCAACTTCTCCTTTTGGTGTTCTCAAACAGCAAAGCCAGACCAGCAAAAGCTTGCTGTTGTAGACCAAACCTAAAACACTAGTGAGAAGACCAGCAAACTTATTTGTGTTCCCTTTTCAATACCATCTTGCTCCCGTTAGACTTTGCTGTTTTGTTGCATGTCTTGCAGAGCATCCCTGGCAACCTGCCAGTTGCGATTTTATTTAAGTGCTTTACTAAAGGAACAACCTCCCCTTTACAAACATCTGCTGCATGGTCACAGGGCTACAGCTGTGATCCAGAAAATATTACTAACATGATGTTAATAAGTTGTTATCCTTATGTTTTTTTCCAGATCATATTTTTATCATTCTGCAATACAAAAATGGTGATTCTTAAAATCTTATTTGCACTTTACTTTTTACATGGTTCATGTACTTTGCATTTACTTGAGCTTGGACAAGGAATCAAAAAGATTTTTTTTTTTTTTTTTTTCCAGTCAGACTCCACAGTGTTAATTTTGTTAGAACTAGTGGACCCAGAGACTTAAGTGTTCATTGTCAAGGTCATTAGCTACTGAGAATACATGTCAGCTTTGCCAAAAATGCTGTGTTATTATCTGTTAAATATATGAACTAAGAGAGAGAGAAAAAAAATATTTACCTCACCAATAATTACTGCATTTGCTAAAATTGTCATCATAAATCTGAACATAGCTTTTGTTTCTTTCAGAGTCAGTTCTGTTGACTTTAAAATATAATATTGTTTCATTTGATTATAGGTTTAAGCAAGGCTTGAAACATAAAATTTAGATCTTGAATTTAAAATTAGAGCATGTACTTCCAGGACGTAAGCCAACATTACTTTCTGAGACAAGGCTCCATTTAGCACAGAATGTAGAATTAATATGTAAGAGTATAATGGGAGCTAACACTTTAAGATTTAGCTATTATAAACTTATCTGAGACCCTGAGTGTTTGAACTGGTGTGATGTCATCTCACATGCAGTTTTAATTCAAAAGGAACTTATTTCTTGCTGCTGTTTCTTTGTATAATACCACAAACTATGCAAAGTTTGTAGTAAACTATTTTACAAACTATGTAAAATAGAAATGGTCACAATTGCACCCTCCCATCCTGCACGTGTAACGGGCAAGCATCTCCAGTTGGATGCAAGTCGCTGAGCATCTGGTAGCAAGCCAGGTTTTGGTACTCTGTAACATTTCCAGTTACATGGCAGAAGAATGAGTTGTTTTCTATGAGCATGATGTACACTGAGGAGCAATTTTCTGTTGAGATTAGGCAAGTGATTTAGGGCTGGTTTCTGAGCTTGCTCACATAAGCACCATGTTTTCCCAACTGACAATCTGGAAAATTAAGAACCTTTCCCCAGTATTTATCACAAACTGTGATTCTCCTCTTAAGTCTTGCAAGGTCATGGGATTTGTAGTGTCACAGGAACTACGCGTTAATGCGGAAAAGCAGAGCAGTAATCCATAGCACACTTGTGTGAACAAGCCAGATATCCAGCTGTTGAGTTATCTTGGACGCGAGTTTTATCACCAGTTGATGTAAAAGCCTGATGAACAGTATCCCCTTCCTGACACGTCTGCCCCTTCGTCCTTGACAGGATACTGTAAAAATAACCTCCAGCGAATAGAGATCTGAACAATGAAACTAATTATAAACCTTTTTGGCAGCTGGGGGTCCCCAAAACTGTCTATTAATACCAACCTGCTGCATCCAGAGGCAGAACTAGTTTCAGCTGATTTAGCTGAGTGCAAAGCTCTTTCGAGGTTATAGTGGAATTTCTTCCTCATTTTATTTTCTGAGAGTGGTTGAGGTAGAGTAAAAATACACTTTCCTCTTGGTGAGCAATGGAGTTTTGTTTTCAGCTTCCGTGGTATTCTACTCAGCTCAGAAACGTATCAGCAAAACTGAAGGGTAGTAACCCTTCTCTACCACAGAGAAAATCGTGGAAATTTATTATGTTTGGGACAGGTATGGCTCTTTCTCATTAGCCTAACTAGTTAAAAGACTAGTTTAAAATAGAGTAAGTTTAAGAAACAGATGAGCTAGTCCTAGTTCATATACCAAAATGGAGCAAGGTAGAGATGAGCATCTGTACACTCCAAGGCAGAAAGTGAGATTCTCCCCCATTAATACACTTGGTCTGTTGGTGTCTGTCAGAATGATTTATGCCGCTTCCACTCTTTGCATTTTTATTTCTCACACTGAGTGTGGTTGAGGACCCTGCCTCTCTGTCGTAGTGTCAGGAGTTCCTTTTCCCTTTTTTTCCCATTTTGTTTGGCTATGAGATGGAAATAGGGAAAAAAGTGTGGTAGGACAGATACCTGAATTGGTGACTCTCCAAATGTAGTCATCTTCACTTACCCCTGTGTGTTACAGCTGGGGGTCTCTGGCCTTTTCCCCAGCACTGCTGCTCCATGGGGGTGTTGTGGCAGGCCATTATTAAGGAGTATAAAAGAATAACTATTTGCTTTGGGGAGCACGTGGCAAAAGATGGCAGCTGAAGTTCAGTTCCCTTGGGCCTCCTGGAGGGGCTCATGGAGCCCAGGTCGGGTAGCGAAGGGGCCATGGACCAAAGGCAACTTGTGCTGAGTGGTTTTCAAGAAAGACGAAAGAGGGTTTTTTTTCCCCCTATCGTAATGTATAATTTGATATAAACTGGGTTGAAATATATCGTCGGAACTGTATCTCATTTGCGGGTGGGTAGGAGATACAGAGTATGTTTTACACTGGAAAGCAACGTGTGACCTTGTAGTGCTATTTGCGTGCTTGTTATTAATGGTATAGCCTAGTGCATACTAGGAAAAGGATGTGAATGTTGCTCCACTGCATTTGTCATACAAATCACTAGCACTAGACAAGTCCAGGCGAAGACTGCTAAAATGCTTATGAATAATACAGCACTGTGTATTTTAGTTGTGACTCACTCTGTGCAAAATTGTAGAAAATTTCAGCAAAGTAAATGAGCTTCCTCTTAGTTAATGTTTGCTGACTCTTGCAAGAAAAAAGGATTGCTGGTGTCCACATCCTGTAGCTTTTATTTCTCCCTGCCACCACCCGCTCTCCTTCTTTGCAGGTTCTTCTGTTCACCTTGGACAGTCTGCTCTGCCCTGCGTCCTTCCTCGCGACCTTCTGCACACTCCTCTTTACATTCACCACTGTTGATGTTTCTCTCTCCTTCTTTAGGACAAAAACATTGCTTCTCTTACATGCAGAGACACAATATTAACCCAAAGAGGCTGCCTGTGTGAAGCGTGAGATACTTTTCAAACATACTTATGACCAGCTAATATAGGGAGGGGGAAATACACCTGAAGAGCTGTTGCTTTTCAGTACAAATGGATTCAAGCCAGCACTCTCCCCTCCACATTTTTACTCCCAAATTCATTTATGTCCCAAGCCTGGAGGGCCAGAGCGCACCTCTCTCTATCCCTGTGCCCCTGGCCATTGCTATACACAGATTGACCTCCTGCCACAGAACTGAGGTACTATGGGTGACAGGCGATTTCAGCAACACCTCCTTGATCTGTATGTGCCATGTTCCAGTAGGCACACATGGTGACCTTAAACCTCCTCAGAGGTTTAAAAAATTAAAGAGAAAAAAAAAAAAAAAAAAAAAAAAAAAAAAAAAAAAAAAAAAAAACCAGGAGAAAATGGAAAATGAGATTTATTTTTGGAAAGTAGTTGAAAAAGGGGGAGTTTGATACCTTGATCTTAGATCCTAGTGTTCTCTCCCTCCTCTTTCTCCTTTTACTCAAAGGCTTCCTTGCAGTGTGTATCACAAGTGCATCTGAGCATTTGGCTGGTAATGAAGCCTTCACGGTGAAGCTTGCCTGGAGCTTTCCACTCTTCTTCTTTCTTTAGCTAGAGAAATTTTTCCAGGGGGGAGGTACAAATTGTAATGGAAAATCTGCCTAAGAGAGTCTTGTAGTGTGTTTTAACGATGGTCCCATTCCATATGCCTTTTGGCAAATCATTTTATAACGCAGGCTCTAGGAGTACTTCACTTCTGGTTCGTGTGTGCTCTGCTGTGCGGTCTGTGCAGACACGTAGCAGTCGAGGTCACCTAGCTGATCACAAGGCAGGCATGCAAGTAATAGGCTACTTCATGTCTTCATCCTTAGAAAACTAACCAATTCTTAGCCTGAGTGGCAAAAATCACAGTGGAAATAATGATAGGCCTTCTTATTGATGGTTTCCTTTGATAGATAAAATTATGCTCTACTTACCTTAAGGATGTGCACATTTTATAGATCAGACTCTGAGTTAACTAATTTTAAAAATGCGTTTAGGAAAATCTGAGTGGTGAAATGGTCAGATACTGCCTATGAGTCTCTCTTTTCTTCTTCTTCTTAGTAGAAATATGTTTTTCTCCAGTAGTAATTGCCATGAATCATAAAGTGCAGAGATTTTCTTGGTAGATATGCATTTTTAGTCTTTCCATCAGAAGTATTGCAAGAGGAGAGGTTGTCCATTTTGAAGAGTTGCAAGCAAGAAGAAACATTTTTTTCTGGGTGACGTGTCACATCCGACTGCCTCCCAGCAGGCTGGTTCCAGCAGACATGTGCATAGTAGCGGAGTTCAAAGCTGCCCTGACGGAATGACATGTTCCCATGCATCGCTTGGGAAATGTGAGAAGGGCAGCGGTATGTGGGGCAGGCAATCAAGGAAGTGGAGTTTTCAAAGGAATAACCTTTAGGTAAAGAGGCCTGTTGTGGGTTGCAGGACTGGGGTGGGAATGTAGCCATTAAATGTCGGCAGGCACAGGAGGTTCCTAGTCTTGCGCTCCGCTTTCTGTTCTTCAACCCATTCTTGGTGTATTCCCTCACTCCCATTTCCGTAATGCCCCTCACAGCTGGAGTTGCCATCTGCCTGCTTAAAAAACAAAAGGAAAAGAAATAACACTGAAAGGAAAAGAAACAACGCTGACCTGAGACAAAGAGTTGCGGTGTGTGCAGAGATCAGATGTGCTAAAACAACCCCCGTGAGCCCCTGACACAGCAGGCCTAGTACAAATGTGCAAATTGACTTGCCTATGCCCAGATTAACCAGCTGAGTCTCGCTGTCAGCTAATATGCTGCCTGAAAAACCAGCAGACCCCCTCAAAACCTGGGAGGAGTCAGACTGTGTCTCATCCGTCAAAGTCCCTAATATGCAGGTATAGGTGCAGTTTAGAAACCAAGCTTTTTGTGTCGGGGGCTTTTTCTTTACCTTGCAAAATATTTGGTATGCCAAAGGCACTGAAAATTAACTGTTCTTTCTTTCAATTTTTGCAGGAAGTTAGTGTGGGAAGGAAAGCTGTTGGGTTGATGGCTTTGGAAACCAAAAAGTCTTTTTGCTTATGTACAGCAGAATGGAGCACCTCTTTGCTGCTTTACCAATGCACTTCAGACCTAACCGAAACAAGACAAGATAGTAAGTCAGTTTTTGTATCCCATCTGATTCCTAGATCAGACTGGTAGATCATGCCAAGAGGACACTACCTGTGGTACTAGTGTTTAACATGCACACTTACGTGGAAATCATTGTAGAGCAAAGAATCTAAGAGCTGGTTTCCTGTTGATAACTACAGCCTGGCTGCATTTTAGTGAATGAAAAAAAGTAAGTATCTCACTAGCCAGTTTTGTAGCCCTGATCTCTCCAGCTTTCCTTTCTTCAAAACCACCATCTAAATGTTCTCAAAGGTGAGTTTTGTTCTGAACCTCACAAAGCACCTACAGCTACCACAAAAGAACATCACTTTCAAGCGTGAAAGCTGTTGCTGTATTATTTTTATGATTTCTCAATATCTTTTATTTCCTTCCTCGCATGTTGTGTTAGCGTGCCCCTCGCTATGGTCTGCTGAAACAGCCAGTGATGATAAACTGCGTGAAAACTCCAGACAGAAGACTTGATGCCCCAAGGCAGCTGCCCATAAACATCTGGGCTTTTTTCGTTTCTTTTTTTTTCTGTTTAACCTTCCTGAACGCTTGAAGGCATTGCAATTTTATTTCAGTGGCTCCAGGACAGACAGCAGCTCATTACGAGTACTCTTTTAAACGCATGTCATATGTTGATGGTGACCTCTGTCATTACCCTCCTGCTCTTTGAGGCTGCTGGCTGGGCTTGCAAACGAAACGGGCCCTCTGAAGGGCCGCCGGCCTTCGCTCGCGGTGCAGCTGGGGTGGCAGCAGCTGGCCATGGGCACAAAGCAGTAGGAGCCTGAGCGCAAAGTTTCATCTTTTGGTAGCGGATCTTCCATGAAATGGTCAAGAGGGATTCCAAATGATGAACACAATGTTATCTTCAGCATCAGGAGCCAAATTAAAAATAAATAAATAAAGCAAACAAACAAAAACCCCCATTATCACCAAAAGTGGAAATACAGATCTTTCCTGCAGGCAAGAAAAATAACATGAAACAACAAAAGCCAACTGTGAACCATTGGGCCGGCATGTTCATAAAGCTGGGGGGGAAGTGCCTTCAGTTTCCTCTTACATCACTGAAATTCTTTATCTGCTTGGTGGCACTGAAAAACAGGGGAAGGTCACGGAAAAAAAAGGTATTTTGGCTGTCTGCTGTTCTGTTCTGTGGATGAGGATGATTAATGGGAGGTGCCCCCTTGGAACTGACTTTGACTCACTGCATTTACTGAGTTTTTTTAAATGTTGGTTTTAGTACTGATTTTTAGCAGTTTGCCTAGGCAGAGCATGCAGGGACTAGGGATATTCTTTGTGAGAAGTGCTGAGTTCTGCCTCTCCCACTCAGTGCTCATGAGATTTTGGTGTCCTGAACGTTTCTGACTCTCAGCATATGTCAAATTAGGCAGAACTACGGAACGGGTGGAACTGTTTCTCCAGTAGATTTCCTTTCTGTTATCAAATGCATAGTTTGAAACCTTGCTTGAAGGCTGTATCTACCATTCCTTCTATGGGACAATCTTCTGTCAGAGATCATTGGTCTCTCTTCCACCACCTGATTTCCAAACGATTGCTTTCTTCAGTGGGACTAGAAAATAAACCTGAATCTAGGTGAAATCCAAACACGCAATATGTTGTAACCATGTGCTTCCTGGAAATCCGTACTGATGGATGTTGTATGGAGAAAGAACACAAGTAAATGCTCGTATTCTGTCTCTATAGCAGTCTGTGCTGCCGTGTTTTGCTGACAGTCAGTCGGAAGGGACATGGATTTGGTGTGAACTTCTGGTTGTTACTGTCATCTGGCCCTGGGTGAATGACATGTGGCCTGTCCTACCAACTCTGTGCCTGTTGTGATGCCCATGACCCACTAAGGAATGATATAAATCCCACATTAAGAGGTATAAGAGGATCCTGGTTCTGCATGTGAAGAGTTTATTTTTTGCATTTTAGATTTTTTAAAGACCCACAATAATATTCATGCTGTCCCCATGAAAGGCTAAATACTGTTTGCGAGGTAACACGATTTTGGTTCAGTGGGGGAGAAAAAATGGAAAAAATGCTTTTTTAGGAAGAGGGTACTCTTACTAAATCCGAGGGCTTTGTTTCACCACACTAAGCCTAATATTTTTATGGGTTTTGCTCTGTTTCTAAGGCAGTGGAAGAGGTTTAGAGTGAGCCATTTTAGCTGGAGGACTGTGCTAAGTATTTTCAGACACAGATGGAAAAAAGCACAGTGGGTTGGCATGTTCACATGTTAGCTTGAGTCTCAAGAACTCCATAAATCATCGGCGCGGGGCTGCACATGGACTAATTAATCCTGTACAGAGACAGGATTAAAGAGGCTGGCATAATATTTGCAGTAATGCGGTTCATGCTTTCCAGGTCCTGAGCTAGCAGCTGTTTAGCTTCATCTCTAGAGGTCCCTTCCAACCTTAAGCATTCTATGACTCTATGATTCTATGTCATGTGAGCTACTTATGTCCCTAACTGTCGTATAATTGTTCAGACAGTGATTTGGAAGTCTGATGTACTGTGAGTGACTTATTTTTTTGGTTGTTCCAAAGTATGGATTGGAAATAAGACTAAATTGGCAGGAAACTGGGAATTAGGCCCATATCCTACAGACACTTATGCAGATGTAGCAGATGAGTATATTTATATCGTGTGCAGAATTTATATCATTTCATCATGTGCAGAAATGTTTATGTGACTTTGGTTTCTATTTTTAAAGGGAGGAGGAACTTTTAAATTGTTGCCTTTTGTCAATTCATTTCACCTATTAAGAAATTTTAATATCTCTTACTTATAGTGAAAAATCTGCTTGTGATGCAAAAAAATTCTGTTCAGATTTGTCCCATTAGCCAGCGAGCTAAAGTAAAGCAATGAATACTCTAGAGTTTTGAGTATGTGTGACAAATCTATAGTACAAATACTAGAGTTACACAGTCAAATAGTGCCAGGTGAGAGACGCTTCAAGGAAGAACAGTACATAGGGCATGTACGTTCTGACTTCTAAAGCACCAGCTCTTAGGGCCTGCAAACACTTTATGCAAACAAGAGGCCTTATGTAGATAGACCCATTGAATTTAATGGAACAATTCAAGTATATTAAATTTCTAATTTGCTTGCACATTTGCAGGTTTGAAGATAAAACACAGGGCAAGCAAACAGTAGTAGTTTCTTGCCAAGCTGTCCAACCAGGGACATTTGAGGACTCAAGTCTCGCAGAGAGTTGCTCTCCAGTTGCTTCCATGCAGAAACCCAGTCAACAGCAGTGTCAGACACTGTCACGTGGCCGGCCTGGCAACACAAACACAGTTTCTTCTCAGTTTCCAAGAAACACAACTGCGTTTGCTTTGTAGGTTGGATTTTTCATTAAACTGCCTTGAATTGAGGAAACTACTGCAGTCTACACCTTTGTATCAAAACTGATTAAGGGAGTTCACCTACTCTGACAGTCTGGATCTGATATGTGAGTGTAAAGAGCTGTCTAAATGTCATATGTAGGTTGATGGGCAGGCAAATATTTGCAAAATTCATAGAATATATTCTGTTTGTAATTATTAGATTTTTAATAGAGGAAGTTGATAACATAGTTTATTTTCCTACAAAACATTTCTCAAGATATAAAAGATAATGAAAACCAACAGAGCTGAAGCACTAAGTATATGAGTTATAGTAAATGGACACGTTGCCCGGAACTTACAGAAGGGCCAACAGGAATCAGCTAACTCTTCTGAAAATCCTAGCCATTGTATTTATATAAGCCATTGTATTTTATGTCTGATTTCTTTTTTCCAGTGTGTCTTTTTTTACTCATCTTTCTTAAAATAGTTCATTTGGTAATTCAATAAATACAGTACAGCACATAAACTTTCTCCTACAGAACTGCAGAGTGACAATGACAGTGTGAGGTTGGATTGGGGGAAAAATGTAAATAAATAGTCTGCAGAAGAGAACAGATCTAAAGTTAACCGCAGTGAGCCATAGAAGTTCTGTCTCACGGATAAAATGATGCTTGTTTCAGCATTTAAAAAATGAAGTATTTAACCAAAAGAAGAGTGGCAGACAAATTAATCAGTATTTACTTCTGTTATCAGTCCACTTTAAGGAAAGATGTGAGGCCACAAAAAAGAAAAAGAAGAACACTTGGTTAGTTTCTGTTTTGCCTTTATCAAACTATTTCTGAAGAACATGTCCCAGTTCTGTTGTATTATAATGAACTTCGGAAGAGATCAGAGACAGAGGGAGAGAGAAGAAGGAAGCCAACAAGGGAAGAGAAATAAGTTAGAGAAATGGAAACTGTTTCAGTATCAACTGAAAACATATTTTCAGTATCAACTACCTAATAAATGATATAGGGGACGAGGGAAGACAAAAGGAGAAAGAATTTTCTTTCCTGTTATGCACTAGTCTCATGGTATCTTCTTAATGCTACCATGTACCACTCATGCTTTACTGCTCTCAGGTAGTAATAAATCGTTTCAGTAATTGAAAGACTACAAGAGTAATTGAAAGACTACAATTTTTTCCCCTCTTTTGCTAGATTGTTTGCCATAACTGTAGCAGAACAGAGGCCCGTAAAGCAACTAAAATGATTCAATCTTTCTGAGGAGGATTAGAACTACAGAGATTATTTTGTGGGCGTCACTGCCAGTATATATGTTCTTAAGCTGCGGTGGGGCATCTTAGCCCTGAAGGAAACTGAGCATATACTTTATAGTGTAAATAGTCAGGTGGAGCCTTGAAAGAACATGCAGAATGGAAAAAAAAATAATAAAAAAAACAAAATAGCATTCAAATCTGTGCCTCTTTACCTATAATATCAAGTGCTTTTCAGAATATTAATTTTCAAAAAAGTTCTATTCCTCACTCCTCCTGGCAGGCCTCATTTCGCAATGTCTCTCTGTTTTCTTTAGTACATGAGAACACATCCTTTTTAATAAAAGTGCCGATTTTAATTCTAAATCATCCTGTCCAGAACATATGACGGGCTTGTACTGACTTCAAGTTCTCCTTCAGGTGATCAGTCACTTAAGAAGCTCTTCAGTTTGATATGTCTTTCCAGCTTTCCACCAAAGGATGATGAACTTAAAAGAGGAGAGGTACATACATAGGCTGCCAATGTTTTTATTCTTGACATTAAGGTTAAACAGTAGTTTGGTATCAGTAAAGTTGTCTGCTCGCTCTTTTCTGTGCCGATCGCAGCCTCTTAAGGCAAAGAGATGATGACCCAGCAAAGATCTGCTGCTGCAGCCCACAGATGTGGAAGAAGGTACCACCCAGGACACGGCCAAGGAGCTGGAGAATGAGATTCATCCCCCTGCAGGCCCAAAGCCTGGTGCCCCCTGGGGGTGGTGTTCAAAGATCAAAGAGAACAGAATTATTTTTGTAACCAAAGTACAGTCTCTCCAAAATCCATCCAAATTGCATGCCATGTGCTCCCATGTCCCTGTGGCTGATGCAGTTAATGCTCAGGTGTTCAAACCAGAATGGAGGAAAACTGTCATTATTCATGGGCTGAAGGGAACACAGGTGAGTGCTCTTTAGGCTCTAACCCTACCTAAATCTTGAAGCTTTAAAGCATAGGCATATATGCCTATATGTATATCTATGTGTATAATTTTTCTCTGTTGTTTTAATGGCCTGATTTTAGCTGGAAGTACCTCCAGGAGTTTTTTCCTTTTCCTTAAAAATCTAGATTAGAAATTAGTGTCAGCTGAACAAGGGCATTTAAGCAGATGGCCAGCTGCTGCGTAAAGCTTATAGTATGTGACCTTAGGGGTGGGGGTTTGCCTTTTTATTTGTCTTCAAGTTTAAATGTCCAAGTGGAGTTTAATGAAAATTACCTAATGTTACCTAAAATAGTTCTATTCCTGCTGCAAAGCATCTTTCAAAGGCCATCTTTCCAACATGGAATTAAAATGGATACAGGCTTTAACACTGAAAGCCTTAAAATATATCAAAGCCTGTAATTGCCATTCTTTCTCCCCTCATCTCTAAGATATAGAATGTGTCACAAAATCTCTGCTTTGAACTCCAGTGCATAGCTATATTTAAAGTATGCCTTATAGTTTCTTATTTTTTTTTCCAACTACATTAATTCAGCTGGATTGAAGTATATCCAACCTTCTGAAAGTTTTCAGCACAGGAGCAATCTAGGTATTAGTTTCAGCATCACATTTGAAACCACAGTTCCACAAATATATTTTTTTGCCTTTTCTACCTTTTAAGTTGCAGATTTACATCTGGCCAGGCTCTGAGATGCGATGAGTAATTTAAGCATAACAGCAGGCGTAGGCACATGTTATTTGAAAAGAATTGGACTGTATAAGTTTGAAAATCAAGGATTAAACTGTGCCGCAATCTTTACTGCGTTTTAGACCTATTGCAAATATTGCGAAAATGTGAATTGTGAGGTGAATTTTATCTAGCTGGGGAACAGTGCTTTTATGACGAGTAAATATGTGTGTTAAGGACTAATTTAAAGGGAAATGTTGTAGTAAAGTGTAGTGTACCTGCTTTAATTTCTTGTGGATGAGCTTGGTTGCTCCTTGCAAGCAAGAAAAGAGAGACCCATAGACTGGAGTGTCTGAGGGAAGCTCTAAATCTGTTATTTAGGCACACGTTTAAAGATAGATTTGACAGTAGCAGCAGTAGCTCCCTGTAGTTAGTTGTCAAATGTATTTTATATTTGCTTGGCTACAAATTCTGCATTGCGCAACATATTGCTTCCTCTTTCCCTACCTCCCCACGCTCATGAGAAGTGGGAAGCTAAGCAATCTATGTGACTGTGAACATATATGACATTTCTGTGAAAAGTCTGTGCTTAGAGGGTGGAGCTGCTACTTAACAAAATTAAGTATTTCAGATATTCATCATCAAAATACTGGGTTATGTTATGGATTGATTTGCCAAAAGTGTTTGTGACTACATGTGCATCTTGTTACTAACTCAGACTAACCTGCCAGCATAGCTACTACCTTTTGCTTCCAAGCGTGTGGGGCACGCAGTGTATGTATGCATACATATATACATGTATATGTGTCTTTATTCTTGCTAATGAACCTCATGTCTGAGAGGAGGAGACAGAGAAAGACCTGGGAGCACGTTCATCAGTGGCTATATCAGTGCCTCTGAGAGATGGGTATTCAGTGTGCACCTCAGAGGGCTCCTCACTGCCATGTTGAACCATGCGTGTTGGCTCCGTGGCAGGCTGAAACTGGGAGACTTTTTAACTATATTTTACTGTCAATAAAAAGTATAGTGGCTTTCGGGTCCAAGTACTGTATTAGTCTCTTGTTGTTGTTTTTCTGCAAAGTGGTTTGTGTATTAGCTTCTTTAGTTTATTCTCATTCAGTAGTGAAAACAAGATTAATGTTTTGCCAACTGATTCTGCTCCTTCTTGGATTACCTTGGAGATACGTGAGGCAGTGATGCATGAGTATATTTATCTGCGACTGTGGAGGAGGAGGTAGCAGCTAACAGATACAGCGGGCAGCGTCAGAAGCGTGTGTGTGTCTGCCTGGGGAGCTGCGGGTTGGGTGTGAAGAGCTTAGATGGCTTCCAGAAATATCTAGTGAAGGACCTCAGTTAAGGTGTGTGGTCAAAGCAAACCAAGTTGGCAGTCACCCTTGTCTTAGTGTCTTTCAAGTACAGATCAGCCCAACAGAAAGAACAGTAGAACAAAAAAATTAAGGTCTATTTTGTTAATCACTGGAATGTTTTAGTGTGTAGCTTGTTTTTTTTTTTTTCCTTGAAAACTAATTGCACCTTCAGAAGTGCAATAGCTTGGGGAGAAAATTGCATTAAAGATCATATAGGATAGCACTGTGCCTCTATAGTCAGATCTAGAATTTTTGTCCCATTCAGTCAGAACCAAAAGTAATATTTGGATCTTGATTCAAGACTTCATGTAGAATTGGAAGAAAACTAAAAGCAACAATAAAATGATGCTCAAGTAATTTAAACTTTGATGAAGGCCATTCGATTTTGCGGGTAATGATGTTTTTATTTGGGGAAGGGGTTGTGTTGAGTTTGGGGAATGAGGAAGAAATGGTGGTTGACCCAGCAGTGACCGAAAATAAGCTTTTGGTGTCAAGTTAATGTTAGGAACAGCTGCTTTTCATGTATACCAAACAGGATCCTTGAATATCAGCTATCGACTTTTCTAACAGGCATCTGGAGTTCTAAATGTGACATGCAGCCGCCCATTACCATTTTGAACAAGACCTCATATTTCTTCTTCTGAAGATATATGAGAAACTGCGATTCTGGCGACCTCTAGCAGACCTGTATGACTTAAGCTCCCAGGATCTCATTTCTTCCTTTATAATTGTTTCTCTGCCTGGTATCTTCTTTGAAAACTGAATTTATTCGCTTGTTTCAATCATGTATGGCAGTGGTTCTGTGTAAGCTCTGCATTAGAAACCATTAACCTGCAGCCAACTTGGCCTGTCGCACAAGAAGAGATTCTGGAGGGTGGAAAGCAGATGGTCCTTGCACAGAGTCCCTCCTCTCACCGTTACCATTAGGAATGAGGAACTTGCTGAAATGAAGTGCCTATATACAGCAGCTGAAATCACTAACTGTGATGGCACGCAGCATGTACATCAGAGGAGTAGAATACTCCAAATAAATAATTCATAGCCACTAGCAATATAAATAACTTTCCCGTCTGTGCTATGTTAATGTCAAGGAGAGGCTGAAGGGCTCACACTGAGCAGGAGAAGGTGAGCAGCATTGTGAGGGCTGTGCCTCATGCGGTCAGCAAGTGACCATCTCAGGCCAAACCCCCACTCGGAAAAAAAACTCGGGTTGCCTTTGGCGCAGGCATGTGTCTGTAGCTCTGGGAATAACTTGTCCCTCATTGAGCGGCATAGAGGATTTGCATTCAATTTTTATGAACTCTCATAAGGCCATTGTTCTCCAATTTCTGATTGATTATCTTTATGTAATGAGGACAACTAATATAGACTTGTCAGAGTGACTGAGAAAGGTCAGCTGTGACTGCTTCAGTTTAGGGCAAGCTGCTAAGGTTGCAGGATGAATTACATTTTGTTGCATGCAGTGAAAAGCACATTTCTTAAAGGGTCTTTTCTTAACTGATGCCTGAGGAGTATGATTTCTCCCTCTAAATCTTACACAGTTATACAGTAGTTCTAATCACGATTTAGCTCAGGTTGACTGATATGCTCAGGCCCTAGTGCCTCTGTCAGTTTTGCAGGGTTGATGTAGAGCTCATGTTTCCAGAAGTGTCCTTGATTAGGGATGCTTCTGGAGAGATGTTTCTATTTTCAGAGGAGGCCACAATTCTCACTGAACAAATTCTGTGGATTTTCAGCGTGTCAGAAAGTCAGGCGGATGTGTTTTGATACAGGCAGCTAGTATTATTCATTACTTGTGCTGCCACAGAGTAGGGGTAGGAAGGTGAGAGCCCATAGACTCAGCAGTAAGATCTCCATAAGGTCTGCACCTTGACTTTGTACAATCCTTAGCTGCATTATTGTTCATTACAGGCTAATGCTGAAGGGTGTGTTGATGTGCATATGCCAATGGTGTTTGTGTCACCTGTCTGTGCTTCTGCAATAAAAACTCCTTGCTTTTGCCAGTCTCAGGCATGGACCCGGAACCTATTACATTGAACCTACATAAAGTCAAAAGCATGAAGAGGGTAGTACTGCAGAGAGTAAAACGGTCTGGAGTACGTGCGGCCTGCAAACTGGAGTCACAGAAAGAGGTCCTGGGTGCAGTTATGATCAGATTCACAAGCCTGTTCTCCTGGAGTCCTTCCTATCCCTGCCCACCACAGCCTCAAATACACTGTCTCAGAGGTTCCTTATTGGTTCTATCCCAAAGATATCCCCTCTTCCTGTGCTGCTCCAAATCTCCCTCTGCTTGAGTCCCCACAATTTCATCCACTCTAAATCCTTTCTAGTTTTTCTACCCTGTGTTTTTTCCTCTTAGTCCTAAATCTCTGCCCATTTGCACCACCTCCCCATACCAAGCTTCTTGGCAGTCCTCTGCCAGCTTCACTGTCTTAGGTTCCAAAGTCCGAGTCCAACGTCCATCTTAGCCCTCTGCTTCTTTATTGCTGCCACAACTCCTTTCTGAGGCCATTGCTCTGTCACCCTGGAACAGGTGGTTCACTTTTTGGATATTTAGAGCTGTCCTGGGTTTGGGTTGTCTCTGCTTTGCTGCTGTACGCTGGAGCCCTGCCCCAGAGCTGGGGGTCTGAGCGGCTCATCCTGATGACAGTGTCTGCTCTTAGTCACTAATGACGTTGGTTGCTCAGCATTTCCTCGCACAGAGCTCCCTGCTTCGTGGGTGTTCTCCATAGCTGATCTCCCCTGCTTCCACCTTGGTTGGCCTGGCCGCCAGGCAAAGCCACCCTGGAAGAGGGTAAGAGCCACACACTGCCCTGGTCTTGAAAGGGAAGGGAGTCATCTTCAATAAAGAGCTTTTTCTTCTCTTTGGGAAAAAGACTCTGAGAGCTAACTGCCTAGTAGTTCTTCATACCAACAGTGCAAACAGAAGTAGTTCATCACTGCAACATGGACACAGCAGAGTTTGTCTTTTCTGAGTGCGATTATATATGTCATAGTTCCTCTACTTTACAGCTTAGCTAGTGTTAACAGAAAACACACCCAGATGTGACAGAAAATACTGTCTCAGACCAGTCAGCTCCTCTTCTCCAACAATAGCCAAATAAATTTTCCTTATACTATTTTGAGGGTGAAATACGCTGCTTTCTCTGGTGTCAGCCTGCTGCGCTCGCAGCATCATGATAGCTCCCTGCATATATATGCACTGAGGGTATATTGGTGATATGATTGAATTTCTAACCCTAGCGGCAGAGTAATTGGAAAACCATTCAAGAAGTCTTGTCAGGGAGAAAAACTTTGGTAAGTGGATAGAGTTGCTAATGAGACATGTGTTGCCTCATTTTTATAGCTGAATGGATGTTAATTCTGCTGTAGTGTGAATTAATATTTTAATCTGAGGAGCAGATAAGAGCACGTTTGTAAGTACATTAGCGATGGTTGCATATTTTGCACACACTATACTATTACAATAAATGTCCACTTTGTAAAGTTGGATCAAGAATTTTCCCAGTTATAAATTCAGATTCTGTTGACCAAGTCATGCTCTCAGAGCCTTGCTACCAATCCCCACAAATATGCTGAAAATATTTTCCATAACTGAGGTCTTTAGGTCCAGACAGGGGCACTTCAGTGTGGTGAGGCTCACTAATTGCAGCTCTTTGGTCGGATGTTTCTGTGCCACTTGGCTTGGATTGTGCCCTCCAAAGCGGGTAGAGTTTCAGCACAGGTTTACAAAGCTGCCCCAACATGCTGTTTGTGGGATAGGTGATGGATATTTTGGAGAAGAGTGGCGCTCAAATTGACTTTGGCTTTTGGTCTCTTGCCATAAGGACTTTATTGCTGTGTTGGACTGTAACTAGTGCCCCAGTGTTAGGCGGAGAAATGTCCTGTGGACCCTTTCGGACCCCCTCTGCAGCATAGATGCCTCTTCTTGTGATGCCTAGTGACCAAGGCATTTCCTCCTGGACTACTGCTCTGTCATTACTTTTGAAGTTTTGCTTCACCTTTTCACTTGGATGAAGTTAAAACACAATACAATGTTTAGCTGTTGAAGAAATGAATCATGAAGTAAGTATAGGCAATGAATTAAACTTCTATCAAAATAATGGCATTGATAAACCCATGGATGACTCCTTGCAAATGTGCAGCTCTGAAAATATCTGCCTGGATTTAAGGTGTTGTTGCATAATCTATGAAATTCGGAATAAGAGATGGTGGGGGTTTTTTATGGTCTGCTCTTATATCCTGTAAATAATGTATGAAGTTGCAAAGATAAATGTTCAAAACAAAATGTGCCTACCAATGAATAATAGGTTATTATATGGGAGTTGCTGTAGTTTAGGGAATCAGTCTTCGCTCTTTTGTGTCTTGCTCCTACAGCTTGAAGGGACCCTTCCTGGGAATATATTCACATATTCCTGCTTTCTTACATTTCCAGAATGGCACGAAGGGCACCCAGGAATAGCATGAACTGCAAAATAGAAGCATCCTTGTAGAAATTGCTTTTCATTTATATTTATGTCCCCCCCAAAAAAGTACCCTCAAAAATAGCAGTGAATGGAGCAGAGGAATTTAGAAGCTGATTCTGGAGAAGGGAGACTAGAATTTAGAAAGAGAGAGGAGAAAAAAAAAAAAAAAAAAAAGTCCCTTTAATGACAGTACTTCCCTCAACATCAAGTCTGTACCAGTCTGTTACCCTGCCTGACCTCAGAGCTGGCTTCAGTGGGAAGGGTATATTTCCATAAATATTCCATGCCAGGGAGCTTCTGTTTATCTTTTCATATATTTCTTGTGCCTAAAGGCAAATATAGTCATAAATCTATATGAGACATTTATTTTTAAATTGACTTCAAAATTGAATGTTCCCGTCTAGTATCATTCTGTGTTTTGCCAAGTGTAGTTTTTCTGTGCTGGCAGAATAGAAGCTAGCTAGAAAATCTGATTTAGGAATAGGGTCAATCCCTAGTTAAATTTGACCTGGCTAGCAATGCACACTAAAAAATTCATCGCTAGTAAATAATTTTATCAGTGACTGTCACAGTACCAGATGGATGTTGTCCATTGGCGGATTAATTATCATTTTAGCCAGAGAATTTTATAATATGAATTTTACATCAAAAATTAAAGCATGTTTTATGCATCACATATTTTTATGGAAATTTGAGAGGTGCTGGTAACAGCAAATCCTTCACAAAGAAAAGAGAAAAAATCAGGTTATTGGCAAGTCGATGTGACAAATGTTAATTTCCTTAGCTTTGCATACCTATCTATAAAGGTATCTACAGAGGTATGACTAATGTAATAGATTAAAATGTCTGTTTTATGTACTTGGACATTTTATAAATCTTCGCATTTACTGAATCTTCCTTTGTGTTTCTTGTCTTGTTAGTGCCACTGTTTCAAATATATTAATATAATTTTGTTCAGACTTGCATCCTGTTTTCAATGATTGTTACCTATAAATTATTTAAACTTTGTAGTCCCAGTAATTCTTGTGAAGTGCTGAATTAAAATTTAAATATCTTTATTTCTCTTTCTTTTTAGAAGTCAAACGTTATAGGATTGCTTTCAGGTTTCCTGCAGAGGTTTTGCAGACACTTAACTCTCTTTCTGCTCTTAAAGAACTTGCACTTTTTTTTTCCCTTTTAGCCAAAAATTCCAAACCCCATAAAACACTTGACAATTGTCCGCTCCAAAGTCAGGTACTTTAATCTCAGCAGAAAGATGGAAGGGGGAAAGTGGCTACGAGTGGCGCACGTGCTAAAGGGCACTGTCTCCAAGACTTGACTTCGATACCCATAACCCATGCCTGCCCAGGGGGACGCGTTTATGAGGAATGAGTTCACGGCAAGCAAATGCTCAGGGGCTGCTCCAATGCCAGCTGTTCCCTTGGAAAAAAAAGCATTGACTTCCCTGAGGTGCTCCAGATGCAGGTGCTAATCTTTTGAAGGCAGAGATGTTTTACATGTACTCTGTGAAACGTGTGTCAGGTTACCCTGTCTAACACTGTCAAGTCTCAGCCAGAATATAAGATCCATGTGTTTCAGAAAAGTGTTTTTGCCATTTTATGTGACTGTTCACTTTGTGGCAAGGAATCCACTTTGCACAAAGTGGGGCCTCCCCTGCGCGCGCGATGCCGTATTTGTAGGGCTGCGTACCATCTACTTTCCTACCTTTCAGACACTGAAGTGCCTCTGCAGCAAAGGGAGGAGTTTTTAGTCAGACTTAATCTCTTTATGTGCTTTTACTTGGTCCCATTATTGCTTGTTCCTTACAATCACAGGGAAAATAAAATCTCTGAAATCTCATTCCATAGCATGCAATTGGTGTGATATCTCTGTTTCTTTACCAGGAGAGCGAGCGGGGGCTTGGGGCACAGACCAGCAGTGCAGTGCACCAATAAAGCACATTAGAGAGCATCTGGGTTTGATTTGGGGGGTGTTTACTTTTCCCAAGGCCGTGTGGTTAAAGGATTTGAGCAACTTCTCCCCTTTGCTTTATTGTAATTCTCACTGATTATATTGTTAATCCCTGCCTTGTACGTGAAAGCTTCAGCCCCTTTGAAGTTGCGACCCTCCTTTTGATGTATTCAAGGTGCTCGTCGAGGCTCTGGCGTGGTTTTGCGCGCGGCTGCTTTCTGCGGGTGTGTGCGAGCCTGAGGTGGGGCAGAGGTGTGACCCAGCACAGGGCTGTGGCAACAAGGGGTTGTAATTGCTAATTAGGCAAATGTATGGTCATTTAGCAGCTGAGGTATTATAGCCATCCTTGATTTAATTAGCTGCTGTATGGCTTTGGACTGCACAATGAGGGACCAGAGGATGAAAATACATCACAAATTGGTCAGATTAATTCATTAAAGAGTTTGGATTTTTCCTTGGGAAACAGATGTAATAACCCAGTTTAAGTAGCCTCTTTCCTTTAGGAATCCAGGCATAAGTCACTGCTTCATGGGGATGGTCACCTTCTCTCCAAGTGTTTGTATTGCTAAAATTCTTGATGTTTTTCTACAGGCATAGAGCACTGCATGTTTCCTAAAATGATATATAGTTATTTCCTCCTTACATGCACAGTCTGTGAGATACTTAGAATCTGCTTGAGTAGTAGGTGTATTTTTTTTCTTACAAAATATATCCATGGTGTGTGGGGAGCAGGAGGAGGAAGGAATGGAGAGAAGTGGCTTGATCCATTTTCAATTTACCAACATTTTTAAATACAGTGAGTTGGATGCTCCACTCCAGCAAGTTTCTTTGCTCAGTCTGACACAGTACATAATGAATGTGGAAGGCAACTGGAAATCCTCACGGAAATCTCTTTCAAAGTGGTCTCTTCTACAGCCTGTCCCCTTCCTTCCTCCTCCTGATGTAAAGAAGATGCGGCAGAACATGTGCTGGAGGGGGGATATTGTTCCCGTGCTGGCAGCTGCTGCTCTCACTTTTGCCAAAAATGGTGCTTACAGCTCAGGAGGCTGCAAACAAAT
Source organism: Nothocercus julius (assembly GCA_013398735.1). Lineage (NCBI taxonomy): Eukaryota > Metazoa > Chordata > Aves > Tinamiformes > Tinamidae > Nothocercus > Nothocercus julius. The sequence continues at coordinate 866,127 of VZSV01000157.1, forward strand.
CGTTCCGCGCCTGACTGCTGCTTGCTGTGTCAGAGCACAGCTTGGGCACAGGAAAGCTGCAAGATATTTTTTGAAGGCTGAGTGGTTTCTAGCTTTAACATAGCGTTCCGGGGTGGTGTAACCGCACCTGCCAACGTGCCGGCAATTAGGGCTGCTCGGAGCGCAGCTCTGCATCTCAGGCTAAGCAAAGGACATGAAAGGCAGTTTGTGAGATCTTGGTGCCTTCCGCCTACTCTCCCAGCAGTGGAGTACTGCTGCCTGGATCCAGCGGCTAAAATAGACCCTTATCCTGATCATGCATGGAAGGCAAGAGGGAAGTCTTAAGTGGATTGCAGCTGTGCCATCCCTCTTTCTCGCAACGTGCCCCATACCTCAGGTGTCCTTTAGGGAGGCCCACAGAGCTGGGTTATCTGTGTCTGGGCTCTACCCGGGCACAACAAGGAAACTGGGAATAACTCTGTGATCTTCAGTTGCCATAAAGGTAGCATTAATTTATGCCACTAATTTTATGTCCTATAAAATTTATGTCCTATAATAACTTATGTTATAAATTATTGATTGCAGAAACCAGTTTTTCCAGACTCATATTCCCTTCCTCTCATAGAGAATATCTATCCTTCTCTGCCATGATAGCTCATGCTTATTCATGAGCAACATTAATGAAGCGGGTATATAATGTAATTTTATTTGTGCAAGAAATACCTAACCTATGAATAACTCGCTCCAGTGATGAAAGGGCCTTGAGATAGACTGCTGAAAACAAAGCCAATTTTCTCAGCTTTTGGAAGCTATAAATATGCTCAAATATAGAAGGAATTGACTTTCAGGTTGTAGCAGTAAATAGTGGCAGCAATCAATCCTGCAAAGCAATTAATTTACATCTTAGATAACCATCCTTTGCCAGTACCTGGAAATCTGAGGTTGACAGCCTTTTATGAGCAGCAGATGTTGAGAAACTTGACCATTTCAAAGCATCTTCTTTATCCCAGCTTCGCTCTGCTAAAATTTGTTGTAGCAGCTGCTCTGCTGGACACACTAGGGCTGAACTCTTGAGGGTTAGAGTTTTATTTGCAGTAGGGCTGCCAGTCTTGATCTTGTCTTTCACAATATGTTGAATAATAATTCTGTTTACTCACAAATGTTTTGCAGCTGGTTTCTTACAGCCCAACAGCATTTATCATTTTTTTCCCCTATATCACACATAGATGGCTGGGGTTAGCTCACTGCACTCATTAGGCTACTTTACTGACACAAGTTCAGAAATTTGGAAGGCATTCTGGTACTCAGAGAATGTGAACTGAACTTTTCCAAATATCAATGCACAGATGTGAAACCAGCCACATTAAAATTCTACTTAATGATTCATAACTGCCAGGAGGCTGTGATTTTAATATATATACAGTTATATATTGTTTAACTGTGTGCAATTTGGGATTTAAAAAGAAAAAAAAAAGATAGGTGCCTGGTAATAAGACATCATCCAACCTGTTCTGGATATTTTCAAGTCATATTTATTTTAGATTGACTTCCAGAATGATGCCCTTTGGAGTGTTTCCAAGGGGTAGTCAATATACATGGTGTGACAGCCTATTTTTAAAACACGTGTGACCACTTTGTTTCTTGCAGATTTAGATCTGTCATGATGGGCAGATCAGCTCCCAGTGAACTCCTAAGCCAGTGAAATCATTCACTGCCATAATGGGATCACATTCCCGGGCTCAATGACCTGGCAAAAGGCCCCTAAGGTGCACTGGGTGTTTGATAGGAATGAGTAAGAAGTTGTCCAGCTCTCCAGCTTCTCCGTGGGAACCACCTTCTCCCTCTGCTCCCCTCAGCTGCACTCGAGCGGGTAGCACTGTTGGGGCAGGATTTTGCCTAGGGACAGAAGACTAGCATAAACACAGACAACTAATAATCATTAGTTACATCAAACGTGAATGGAATTTTCCAGCATTATGTTATTGCTTATTGCAAGTATCACCACGACGAGCAGCCACCCTTGCCAGAAGCCATGGTCCAGCATGGACTCTGGGCCCTCCACAAGCACAGGGCAAAGGGTGGCCCTGCCAGAGACCACGGAAAACAGGTAGGGACAGAGGACAGGCACAACAGCAGACAGGGGAGTGCAAGGAAAACATGGGATAAAACTGAGCAACCTAAGCAGCAGCATCCCCAGCAGCCAGTAACCTCATTGATGCAGTTGTGTTTTCCTTTACTATTTTTTTGATAAAATGGTACTTGCTATACTCTGTTTTTTATCAGCATTTTTCCTTTGGGAGCAATTCATCCACTTTGTCAATCCATACTAAATCCTGATGCTTGTCCCAAGCGTAGTGTACTTGGCAGAGAAATGAAAATATTAAACCGGAAATGGGGAAGACTTGCTTAAGAGAATAAATAAGAAGATGAAAACCTCAGTGTAAAAAAAATCAAAGGACCTCTGGCATATTTCAGATAGTTATCTCAGAAAAGAGTATTCTAAGAAAAGAAAAGAATACTCTGTGAAAATAACAGGTGGTCCAGAATAGAGAAACAAATGTTTTCATCTATACTCTTGGCATCCTAATGTTGTGGTTCTCATCAGTGACTTGCTTGAATATTGTTTAGGCTGTGTGTGATGCAATCAGGGGCTGCCAGATTTGCAGAACAGCTTGAGGACCTTTCTGCTTTGCAAGTGAGTTCTTTCCATCTTGCTAACTGAAAAGTCTCTTAGAATTTATGACAGCATGTAAGGAAGTGTCAGTAGTAGATATTAAACAAATTGGGGGATATTTGAGGAATTTCTTCTGGGCATGGTAGTTGCCTATTGTGGAATGTTTTATGCCAGCATTGTGGGTGACAAATCAGCCCAAGGTTTGTGGGTGATTAAGAAGGCATCATGTAGGTCTTGAGTTTCCTTCCTCTTAATTTTATCTACAATGAAAATTACAGGTTCAAGCATTAAAGTTTTTATTTTTATGCTATAATAAATCTAATGAATAGTCTAATTTCTTTGATATATTTCTGGAATGTGCAGTGGAAATTTTCAGCAGTGAATGATTCATTTCACATGATAAATGATAGTAATGTATCTGAATGATCCCCCAAATTAACACTGTAGATGTAATGTCAGACTCCATTTCAGATATTTTAGTTGAAAGTAGAAATTCTTATACACATATATTTGAGAGCAGGAGTAATCTTAAATAAAAGATACTTTATAACATCCAGAGGGCACTTAATATTGAGTTAACAGATACCCTTAGTAAAATGAGAGCTTTGGTTCTAAAGTCTGAGGGGGTGATCTGAAAAGATTATCAGCATCTAAAAATGTCAACTAAAACTTGCTCAGAGCTTTCAGCTTCTAACACTGATGGGTACCCAAAGTGTAGGTGTGAGCAGCAGCATAAGAAAAGTCCATTTTCTTTGTAAGAGCAAAAAGAAAGTTACTTTGCCCTTGATGATAATGCTGCTAGACATGAGTAATCCTTAGGGCTTTATTGAATTTGTGAGCAATCATCAGAAGGAACTGCATAGAGCTTTGAAAACTCGGTAAAAGTTTTTTAATTAGGCTTTTTTTTTTTTTTCTTTTGGTTTCAAATTCAATTCCCCATAGAAAAAGCTAATATGAAACTGGTGTGTGTGTATACTATTTAAATGTTACCTGATTGAAAAGTTACCAAAATCATTAAATGTACTAGGAGTAAAGGTGAATGAGTTCAATAGTGGTTGACTACAACAGATAAAGCAGAAGTAACGCTGCATAATGAACTTTGTGAAACCAACTGTATCAATAGGAAAATAGAGAAAATAATATTCTTTGGACATGTGTTATGTCTTGCCAGCTGCTTGTATATTGTGTTCTGCATAGCACATTTCTCACAGGACAAATAAAAAGCTTAATTAATACTTCAGGGACTCTGCTGCTTAGAAACTGGTTCTGTGACTGATTCCTTCCTGACCAAAGCTGCCTAACTTTTCCTTTTCAGAGAAAGGTTTTTTTTCTTTTTTTTTTTTTTTTTCTTCTCTTTTTCAGGGGTCTGAAACATAAGTTGCCTGTGTCTGACTACTTAGGACTTGCTTTGGAGGAATGTACTATATTGGTGATGGGTATAGGTCTTGACATCACCTTTGGAGGATGGAGTGTTCCCTGCGAAACCCACTGGGACTTGGTGTGGAAATAGCAGTGTTTCCACTAATGAAATGTGTTGATTGACTCCTTAATTATCTGGAACTGGAATGATCCTCGGTGGGGAGGAGAGAGGAGGAATGACAGAACTTTTGGAGGTCGAAAGCTCCTTCCCCCATGGCAAAGAGAAACTTGGCTGCTGATGGGCAGCCATCCAAGGCAATAGCCCCTGCTAACTAGGTCAGACCATAAGTTCGTCAACGTAAGGTGCTACAATACTCACAGAGACTGCACGCGGTCACCTGCCTGACTCGTGGGGAAAAAGGGAACAAGAAACAGGCAAAGAAAATGAAAGAAGTCCCTTTAGAGGTAAATTGGTTTACCAGGTTTCAAGATTTAGTGAATTTTGTGACTTATGTTGTGTGTGACCGTGTTCAGGTTTTTGAGCTTCTTAGTCGCTGTGCTGCCTGGTCGGGGGCCGCTGCTCACAACCCTTGGGCAGGGAGCGCCTTTCTTGCTAAGGTTGGCCAACTGTAGGCGGTGAACTCAGTGCAAGAGCTGCAGCCACTGAACACTGTGGTAGGCCAAAGTGTCCCGAAGTCTAATCAGCATGTCCTTAATCTTCGGAATTATTTGGAAAACATTGTGTGCATGAAATGAACATGTGGTCCTTAGAAATCTTGGGCTGTGCAGGCTTATCTCCAGTTGAGGAAACAGAAAAAGGAGGTGGTGGTGGTCAGAGATGTAGAGATGTTAACCCACTAAGCCAGCTCTGTAATGACCTCACTGGAAAATTGCTGGAGGTACTGTGAGTTTGTTGCAGACTGTCTTCGGCTGGCCTTTATTCAGGCCTTAATTCCATGGCCATAACACGCCTTTTTTTTCACTGCTCTTGCCCTACCCCATGCGCTGGGCGGCAGATGAGCTCCTTGACGAGGGAGTCAGCCAAAGGCAGAGAGCCGGGTGGGCGGAGGAAGGGCCCGGGGGTCCCGCCGCACGGCCCACGTCTTGGGCCCCCTGCCTCTTCCCTAGCCAAAGCTGCCTGATCGTCACATGGTCTGGAGCCAAATCGATCTCAGTTTGCCTCAATAATAGCAAGAAACCCAGGGGTTTTATCCAAAAGTACAACCTTCCTTTGGCTCACATTACTGTCAAACTGCAAGTCCTGACTTTAGACTATTTATTTTGGGCCTATTGCGAGGTATTATGTAACCTAATTTCATTCCTTTTGCAGTGCTCAGCCAGCGGAGTCTCACGCTGGGAGAGATAGTGCCTTTAGCTGTGTTTATTTAGGGGCTTTATAGCACTGGTTTATATAAGCCACTTAATTTTCTTTTCTCTAAGTCACTCTGCATCAGGTTCCTTATATTGTCACCATACGGCATCCAGTGTACGGATTTGCCCTTTACAACTCACTTAGCTTGTTTTAAGGGCTATCTCCTTTTGTTATTTACTAGCAGGACTTGCCTCTTCCCAAGAGGGACAGCTACTATTATAATGGCTTAAAAAGGGATGTTTTTCCTTCATCAAAGACGAGAGAGAGTAGTATTGTCCTGTCTTCCTTCTGGGTTATTTCACAGATCCAAATGGCCCTTTCAGCTCAGGCTGAACAGATTCCGAGTGTTTCATACTGCTGCTTTTAGTTGGAGGGAGAAAGGAGAGAATTTGTATTTTTTGCTATGTTAATTGACCCGAAGTCACTTCTGTGGGATATCTCCTATATATAAGTTTATGCATGCAGAGACTCTTGAAAAAAAACCATACAGCATTATGGGTAGAATATTTTTATTTGCTTTAAATATGTACATTGGCATGCCTGGGATTTTGTAGCACAGCTTTCCAGAAAGTGAAAATTTATTTAGATTTTAAGTTACCCCCAATCCTTTCATATTAATGCAACGTACCCATCTCCATGAATCTAGGACTTTTCTCACCTGCTAGGTCACCGAGTACGCAATTGTCCACCGAAATCCCTCTTGCCCAGGAGGGCCGCTGAGTCATCTAGACTGACCCAGATGATGCTTTGAATGTTCAAGAATTTCCAGTAGCGTGACTGTTCTGTTCTCTGGCAAGGCGAGTTGTTACGTCCAGCATGGTTTTTCTAATTTTGGAATGAATTATTTTGTCTTGTGCTGCTCCCCTGTGTAACGAGAGGTAGGATGAAAGTAATAACTGATCTGGCAGATTTGCGTGTGTGTCTCCCATCTTAGTCTTGCCCAAGTCTCATGTTGTTGCTCTATATTCACTGCTGTACTACCTATTTATACAACAGCTATCTAGCCAGCATGTTTTTCCAAATAGACACTTCTTATTTAATTAGAAGGGACTTTTTTTGGAAGTCATTAAGATACAACATTTATTCTAGTTTTCTAAAACTTACTTTTATTTTACTAATACTTGGCCAGAATTTTTACTCGTAATTTCTATTCTGCCTTTTGTATGTATATTTTCAGTTTTTGTCTCATGATGTTCTCAAATAGGCTGTCTTAATTTTTCGAAGTTTAACTTCAAATCCAAATGAAAACAGTTTTGTTTTTGTTTTTAATGTAAAAAGGAGCATTTTTACAGCATCCTTTAAAAAAATATATTGGAAACCCCATCTCAAAAATATTTTAAGAATATACTTGATAAAAAAAAATCTGGTTCTAATTTTATGCATCAAGTGAATTTCATAACAAAAAAAAAATCATTAAAAAGAACTTTCAGTGGATTCTTGGGTGAATACAATATCCTTTCCAATAAGTAGATTTTTCAAACTAAAAAAATCTCCTAGAAGTAAAATGAAGTGTCCTTATATTACAGTCAAGCTGAATTTCTTCAAGGAAGCATGTCTTTATTTTAGAATTATCCAAGTGACCTGAATAATTTGATGCCTCTGGCTATGATGTTAAACACATGTATCACACTGTACACGCAAATAGTCCCAGAAGTTAAGTTCATGAAGAGGTGATTGTCAAATAGAAGCCTGAGCTGTTACTGTCTAAATGCTTTTTTTCTTTCATCAGGCTGAATAGCCCCTCGCTGCAGAACTCATTAATCAGGGGAAGCGTATCACAATCTACACGTCCTGCTACTGTGAGCAGCAGTTACACCATTTGTTTCCTGAAATTTTACAGTTGACTTTTTCAGAAGTCGAGAAATGTGTTTCAGTATGGGTGGCACTTGTAAAACTATAATATTCTTTGTGTGTAAGTAGTGCTTGGCTGGCTCTATCTTTTGGATATGTGAAGACGGCTATTTTCAGGATACCTGCAGGTAATGACTTATTAACTGCTTTTCTGCTAATTATTGGAGCAGGTGTTGCTTATCCCAAGAAATGGTTAGGACAAGTAAGATATGAAAGACAATATAACACGCAAGTCAGAAAGTAAGATACAATGAAAAGGTGGGGAAGGGACAGTCAGCCAACATGACAGATTAAGATACAATGAAAACAGGGATGCTATAAGTAGGTTTTGAAACTGCATTTTGCCTATTCATAATTCTCTGGAATGAAAATGACCTTTTGTAGACGAGAATCAGTGATAGCTCTGGAATACAGGAAGGCTTGTCCAGGGGTGAGGTAATATGGAGCTGCATGTGCTCCTTGGTGCTCATGCAACCAGTGCTAGTGACAGGTTATCGAGGGCTGGATACCTGCAGCTCATCTTGGCTCTTCATGGTACCTCTGAGTTCCTCCCGAGAGAGATGTTGGGCATACACCTATCAGCAGAACTGGGATTGGGACACAGGGAGCAATGTGCAATGGACTGCACGTTGGTCCTGCAATGGATGATGTTTGCAGCACATACGGTGTTTTTGATGATAACAGCACAGAAAAATGGAATGTAGGTTAATCTTTTGATATAGACAGAAAAAAGTGCAGAACCTACAGCCCACATGTTATAACAGTTTAAAAAACACTGCATAATGTTTGATCAAAATAGTTAAAACTAATCAAGGAAGTAAATTTGTGTAATATTTTTGTTTATTTTTAGAAATATGACCAATTCTAATTTTTGGATGATCAAATGAGGTAAGCATTGGCAGGCACTTCAGCAATGTGGGAATACCGAAACTCTCCAATGGAAAATTATAACAATGTATTCCCCAAAGGAAGAGCTGTACAAAGCAGCGCCTTCATGGTAGTTGACAAGAAACCATCAACTTTTCATTGCTTTATAGATGCAGCTACAAATTGCAAAATGCATCTCCTAAGTGGCTTTGGGGGCCTTTGTCATTAGTGTATTTGGATGCTGAGATGTTTTTTGTTAGCAGTGAAAACTTCCAAAGAGAAATTAAAGAGAGAGAAAGCAAATGAAGGCAAAAATGAAGGGACATGATGGTGCTAATGCAAAGCTGTGCCACTTCACAAGCAGTTACCTTGTATGTACGGTTACGTATTCAAGTTATGTAGTCAAGTAGTTTTGTTTGATGATCCATTTAAACTAGATTTTTAAAGATTCTGAGTCAGTAAACCAGGTGAACGGATCAGCTACTCACTGAAAAGTTCTGCAGAGACTGCAGCATCTGCTCGCATTCTGTGTTAGAAGCTTTCAAAGCTGGATGAAAAACTAGTTATTCACTGCCATTTCTATATATCTGGGTTTTGGTTTAATTGATTATGTGTTCAGACATGTATAACCAGCAAAAGTTTCTTTAAATGCCCAGGCCACTGCCACAGATATATTTGCCTATATATGTGTCTGTGTGTGTGTGTGTATATATATATATATATATATATATATATATATCCAATTTATATACAGTTATTCTTTATGAACTATCCTGGTATCCTGGTCTGGCCCCAAAAGTATAAGGAGCATTGGCAACTCCCCCGTGGAGATACTCACATCAGGAATACATGGTCCAGGTGCCTCCTGAAGATAGGAAGAGTCACTGGCATTTAACTTTGCACAGACTTGTCTTCTAAATGGAAGTAAGGAAGTAGAATTCAGTTTTCTTTTCTTTGTACTGACTTATTCAAAAAGATCTGAAAAATTACACTCTATCTGGCTTTTGTCTGGACTGGTACAACCAAGTAGCAAGCTAAAGAAAGGCCTAATTCTTCAAGACTGTACGCCTTCATCATTATATTGTAGTAGTCACATGATTGTAAAGTCCACTTGTATGCTTTTCTACAATCAGAATCTAGTTATTTCTCCTTTATTCAAAAAAACTTTAAAAAATATGAGTGATGAACATACTTCTCATCATTGGCATTTCAGCCTGGACTGGTGCTGTTTATGTTTTTTGATCCTGATCAAAACCTATAGAAAGTCTTTTGATGGACTTTGATAATAGGATGTTTCTGTCCTCTGTTACTACTTATCAAAAACAAATTTAGAACTGCTCTCTGTTTACAAAGGAGATGGCAGTGCTAGCTGATTTAAAAGGGCATAATTTGTTGCCCCACTTATCTCATTTTGTTGATTAGCTGCAACAGACGGTGATGCCCAATTCACTTTTTAAATGAGTAAATTTGGCACATATGCGTGACAGTCCCTCCTCTTCTGGTACCATCATCAACAGACTCTGGCATTCTGCCATCATGGAAACCGAGAGTTGTTTTCACTCCATGTGCATCTTGTATTCACCATCTGCATCCTGTTTTTAGGGCCCGATCCTGCAAACTATTGCAAGAGCAGTTTCTTCTCAAACATCTACTTATATTGTTGGTATTGAAGCTAAAAACATAAATACAGTGGATCTTAAATATCTCCTATAAATTTCGTAATAGCCACCGTTTCTTAATAATTTTTGTATTTGCAACCATGTGAATACCCTGTGGGTACTTGACAAACTCAGAAAACCTACTAAGATAAAAACAAAGCAGAGGCAGTAGAAAAGAGGTAGGATGCAAGCTGCTTACATGTTAAGTGGCATCTTTTCTGGTGTTTCCCTGCCTTTGCTATGGAAGGATGGGACCTGAATCTTTCATGCTGTTTATTGCTTCTGACTTCATCATAATAAAAGTTAAATTCATTGCACATCTCCACTCTTGCACAGTGTAGGGGAGGGCATTGTAAAAGGCTTGATTGCAATTTCCATGCACACACTGGAAGCTTGGGAATGGTCTCCAGTGAAGACCAGCAGCATTCCTGGCTTTCTGCAAAGCCCTGGATGGGACAGGGTAGGGAGTGGATGGGACAGTGACTGGAAGGCCAGATGTGTGAGAGCTTGATACCTCATCTTCAGCGTTCACACAATTGCAACTCTACTCACTATGTTTGGTATATGTCATGGTAGATCAATTCACAGTCTGGGTACAAGAGGATGGCTCTATTTTCAGTACTCTTTACTGTGATAAAAATGACTTAGGTTGCTTTTCTGCTCTCTGCAGTTCCAGGAATTTTAGTTCTAAATGTACCTAATCAACCTCTAGTGTCCTTAAAATATACCATTTCTGCTTATTGACTTAGAAGTCATTATAGAAACTAGGAACTGATGTGAATTTTTACTTCTTTTTACTTTTACTTCCAGATCAAGACTATTTACTAAGCAGCAATATCAGTTTTACCTATTGCTTCACACAATTGAAAGTTTAGATACTGCAGCTTTGTTTGTAGGGTCATGATTCTTGGGTTATTTTACTTTTCAGATGAGTCGAGTAACATAGCTTACCTGTAGCCTGGAGACAATATTCCTGTTTATCTTTGTAAGTATCCTGACCAAAGGTTTTGATACTGCCCTGTAAGAAAAGCATATGCTTAAGGTCTGGAAAAAGTTCAGGATAGCAAGTGTCAATTTACTCAATCTTTGTAGCTAGAGAAACATTATGAAAACTAAAGACCAATCAGGAAACCCTCAGTCTGAACATAATGTTTTGGAGAAAATGCTGAGCATTTAACAAAGCAAATTCAGACTCTGCTTAGGCACAGCAGGTCCCTTCTGCATGCTCAGTAATAAAACAAGAAGGATCTTTTAAATTAGAATAGTTTTAAAGGATATAGACAATGCAAAATTTGTGACAAATCGGTAATCAGTTTTTCACTGTGTTTTTTATTGAAGATATTTTCCTTAGACTAATGGCTTAAATTACAGAAATCCCACCTCCCATGGCTTCTTGTAAAATATTGTGCCATTGCTCATTGTTTATGACAAGGCAAATGGGGAAAACAAATGAGCACTGGGATTGTGTGTTTGACTAAGCACTTTGAAGTAAAGCTTTCATATGGCTTCCGCTTTCCTCTTTGGTTTTCACTTGTCATCTTCTGAGTGTATTATTTAGGTTTTCTTTGTCCGTAATATCAATTTCAGCATCCCGTCATTGCTGAGTTATTTCACTTACCATTCAGTTGTCTTTATGCTCTTATTTATAAAATATGACTGCTTAATATAGTAACAAGTGATGCAGATATGGACATTGACTACACTACAAAACATGACTCAGTATGAAGTCTATAACCTACTGCAGATAAAATTGTCTAGAGTTCACCAAAGAGCTCAATAAGTGCCTTATCTGTAAAGGGAAATGAGCATATTGCTTGGACTCCTGAGTTTCATGGAAGATTACTGAGTTCAAGTGGGCTTTCACTGGTTTTTGTGGCAGAAGAAATGCTGATTAAATTTGGCATCAGGTTCTCTTTCAGAATTTTGTCTCTCAGCTTTGTTAAGACTTTCACAGACATCTCAGCCATATGGAGCCAGTCAGTGATTTTGACCATCAATGTGAGGGTGTATGTCACAGAGAGCATCAGGAAACTTTTTTTTTCCTTTCAGTAGATTGAATTTAAAAGATTGGGTTGGGTATATGTGAAGCGTGTCATTGCTTTTTGCTATTTTCTTCCATCTTGGTTCAGGTTACTAACTGGAGCTATATTTGAAATGAAAATAAATGGTAGCACTGGGAGAGTGCATTAGTATAAGCCCATTCGCTTTTCTCTGAACGGAAAATTAGCCTGTTTCCGAAGTCCCAGAATGCTTTGGGATTGTGTTAAGCACAGGAGCAATCCTGAACAGTCAGTGGTCACAGAGCGCTTTGCTCCTCTAGCTGGTTGGTCGTGAGAGGTCATGAAGTGGCACCAGGCACGATTTTACCTACTGCTCCAGGATGGGTATCTGTATCTGCGCTTGAGCCTTTTTGCATGAGTAGCACTTGCAAGCGAATCCATCTGTTCAGTCAAACAATAGATATGGATGGGTCTTCCCTCTCCGCCTTGTCCATTGTTCATTAACTCTACAATGTGCAGCAAAGGGGACTCCCCAGCCTGCTCATCTTTTGGCACTGAGGTAGCCTCAGTGAAGACTTCTTTAGAAGACTGAGAGGAGATCTGATCAACATGCACAAGTACCTGAGGGGTGAATGTAGGGAGGATGGGGCCAAACTCTTCTCGGTGGTGGCCAGTGATGGGACAAGGGGTAATGGGTGCAAGTTGAAACACAGGCAGTTCCATCTCCACGTGAGGAAGAACTTCTTTCCTGTGAGGGTGGCAGAGCCCTGGCACAGGCTGCCCAGAGAGGCTGTGGAGGCTCCTTCTCTGGAGATCTTCCAAACCCACCTGGCTGCCGCCCTGTGCCCCATGCTCTGGGTGTCCCTGCTGGAGCAGGGGGGGCTGGACTAGAGGATCCCTAGAGGCCCCTTCCAACCTCAACCATTCTGTGATTCTGTGAACCAGACAGAGACCACCTTAAGGGCTCTGGATTTGCTGCTCAAAACACAGAATCCTTTAGTTTCACAGTAACACTGTGCGTGTCCTGTTCTCACCCTGAAGGCAGGCCTAATGTCAGCAGGAAAATGCTGGCGACCCTAGGCCGCTCATTAGTAAAGCCATTTGGTTTGCCTTTTAATTTATTAATTTGTTACAAAACCCTCTATTTGTTAAGCTGCCATAGGCATGTGTCATAACAACTTCAGCTAGAGCTGAAATATCCACACCTCAGTGAAAAATACATGAATTTGTTATTCTCAGTTTGACATTGTGCATGTTTGTATGGTTGTACAGTAGAGACTAGAGCTCCAAAACCGGTATCTTTGACGCTTTAAACCACTGGAGGCTTCTCCATGGAAGTGGATTGAACGGATAAAGCTCTTCTCTGCGCTTTTGCTTCATCATCAGGTACTTAGGCTTTCAGCAGAGCTTTGTAAAGTAATTGAAGATGAGAACCAAGAGCTGTAAAAAAATTCTTTACACATCTGCTCACAGTAAAAATCTTGCTGAAAGTCAGGCCTTTCACGTTGCAGAAATCTGTGGTGGTGAGCACTGTGATTGGGTTTGGTTTTAAGCTACCTTCATAGTCCTGACTGACATAAGTAAAACTAATTGATCTGAATATTATCAGGATTGTGCTGAAGAATAAAATACATTTTAAACTAAGGAGCTGAAGAAACCAATGTTTTATCATATTTGTTGGAGTTTCCCCCAGTTTGAATCCAAAAGGAGCAGCTGGTTTCACTGACTTGTGCTGGCAGATCATTAGTCAGGCAGCACAGGACTTTCCCTGCAGAAGGATGTTGCTGTAGCTGGTGCAGGTGCGTGTCATGCTGTAAGGATGAAGTGATGGGAGCACCTCACATTGCTCTGTTGGAGACTGTGGAAAAACCATAGTGGAAAAGGTGTGTCAAAATCTAAACCTGGCCTGGAAATAGCCAGTGTAATGCAGTGTATATCCATATTTGAAAAGCATATACGTGCCATCCAAAGTTAGAGAAGTCATTGATGCCCTCTCTATAGTCAGCAGAGAGAAATGGGACCGCTGTATCTGAGCTGTTTTAAAGGCCTGCTTTTCTGTGATGAGAATCAAAGTCTAAAAGAACCTATTTCTCTGTCAGCTAGACAGTTTAGATGGCTAACTCGGATGTTGGCCTATGTTTGGATGAAGCCTACCCTGGAAAACCTTCCAGACTCAGTAGACTTTGGATCAGCCTTTGATGAACTGTTGGTCCGTTTCTGTATTCGAGCATATTCATTTTAATGGCTCTTTTCCACATTTAAATATATATGTTTAAATACATATAATTAAAATTGTTAAATAGGAATAAGGAATTTAGCATTACAATGTAACGTGAAAAGATTTTGATTTTTGCAGCCATGAAGCTGGAATGATAAATTAAACTCATCAAGGCCCCATTCAGCTGAGCCATCAAATTTTCCCCCTCCTTTTGCTACATAAAACACTTGGTGCATTGGAATTCTTTGCAAAAGGCTGCTGCAGAAATTTGACTTTTTTGAAATGAGTATTCCGAACGATGTTGTGAAAGTGTTTCTTTGCATCCATGTGGATTTTCTGCCTTAAATTATTCTCATCCCCAAAATACACATCTGTTAATTGTGAAATACACGCTCAATATATATTTCTGTAAAGCACTGTATAGCATACCCTGTAAACAAGTTTTGCCTTCACAGAAAAGATGATGTGTGATAACCAGTTAGCAAGCCAGTTCCTTAGAGATTCACCCTATGAATCTTTGAGTGACGTGAACTAGGCTAGAGGCTTCTTAGCATCTTATGAAACCACAAAATGTAATGGACCTTTTTCTGGGCCAGATTTCCAGTAGATTGCTGAAAATCTGTTTAGACAAGCGCTTGTGTGTGGTAACAGTCCTTAGGCACTGAAACACGTACTTCTGCAAATGATGACCCAGGTTTCACCCACAGATGCAGTAAAAGCACACAGCTGAAGGTACAAATGCTTGAACTGTGAGCTGCAGTTCTTGTGAAATACTTGTCCCTAAAACTGGAGCCCAGCAGGAGCTGAGGTGTTGTAGGTACGTTGTGTATCTTTTACTTTATCTGTGTGCTTTTTGTATGAGTTAGTTAAAAATGGATTCTGCATAGATGGGCAGAGCCCAGATTCACAGGCTCTAAGTTCATGTTTGTGTTTTGGCAACACAATCACGTTATTAAGTACAGCTGGATTCTCTGGATCCTTAGCTGGCTGTACAGTGAAGCCAGGTCCCCATTTCTTTCTTACTCTTTCTTTGGGGCCCAGATCTGGCAGTGCCAGAGCAGCTTATCAGTTTTCCAGACTGAGAAAGTCTGAGTTCTGGGCTGGATCGCTCCACGTGGACACTCACAATATACATGTGCTCCTGAAATGCTTCCGTTTTCAGGTGCTGTCTGCACCCTTGCGCCTGGCAACAGGAATAAGGGACTGGAGCATCTATTGTATGAGGAAAGACTAAGTGATTAACCTAGATAACCTAGATAAGCCTGATTAACCTAGAGAAGAGAAGACTGAGAGGAGATCTGATCAACATATACAAAAACCTGAGGGGAGAATGTAAAGAAGATGGGGCCAAACTCTTCTCAGGGGTGGCCAGTGATGGGACAAGGGGTAGTGGGTACAAATTGAAACACAGGCAGTTCCATCTCCATGTGAGGAAGAACAACTTTCCTGTGAGGGTGCCAGAGCCCTGGCACAGGCTGCCCAGAGAGGCTGTGGAGGCTCCTTCTCTGGAGATCTTCCAAACCCGCCTGGATGCCGCCCTGTGCCCCGTGCTCTGGGTGTCCCTGCTGGAGCAGGGGGGTTGGACGCTAGAAGTCCCTTCCAACCTCAACCATTCTGTGAGCAGGAAACAAAGATTCACATGAAAAAGGGAGAGCAGAAGTATAATCCTGCGTTCAGTGTACTCCGTCTCCTGTGCCAGAGGGGCAGCCGAGACAGCAGGCGCAACTGCAGCTCTGCCCTTCGGGATGGAAGGGCGCTCCCCGGGGCTCGTTTTCCTGTGCTGATCCCACCCTTCCTCTGGCAGTTCACCTTTTTTTCTGCCTGCCTGGTGTGTGGATGTGCTCGATGCTTTGCTTCTCGCTGGTCGCAGTGGTCTCCACTTACACCATGTTTTTCCTTTTGCGTTCTCCTCTGATACAATTAGCCTTTTTTGCTCTTATGTGAACTGTGCTGCAGCTCATCCTTGCTCTCCAAAAGTCTCTCTCCGTCTAGTGTTACATTTCAAGATGATTTATATTACAGTTATGAGAGTCTGCAATGTCAAAGCAATTTTCTACCCATCTTCCCTCAATTTACCCGCTCTTGGCACAGGCAAAAACTACAGTGGCCCTCGTCCTCTAACTCTAACATCCTTTTCAGAGCCTTTTATCTCTCTGTCCTCCATTGCTTGTCCCTCTGTTCATGTTGTTGCTAATCTTGTCATATTTTCTCTGTGGAGTTTCCCTTCTGCCACCTCTGTCATCTCTCTGCCCACCTGAGCTCCAGCTCCCTGCCTCCTTCAGTGTCTTCGCCGACACCCCAAGCTGAGAACAGCACCTTTAAACCTGATTTGTGTTGGCCCTGGTCGCATAATGGCCTCGCATGAGTCTATTTGCTCTGTCTGTAAAGTACTGCTAAGATAATGAACCTCATTACAACACGTTTTGTGCCCCTAACTTCGTGAAAACAGTGTTCTAGTGTGTGAGATAGGAGCCGGTTGAATCGTTAACTTAGTAATTGGGAGGATGCAAAATGTGCTAGCAGGCAAATATTCCTCGCAGAGAAAAAGAAAATTACTGCACCCTCCAAGTGTTTTTTTTAAACAACAGACTGCAGTGTTTTTCCCAATCTGACTTTTCTCACATTAACTCTTCTTACTGCCTTTTATCCATTCTGCCATACAGCTCACAACCAAATGTGGCATTTTTACTGGAATATGCATTTTAGAGGTGATTCAGTACTTTAAAATCAACGCGCAACCGTGCAGTGGCTTTGTGACAGTATTCTGTACCCACTGTGCTGTGCTGCTATTTACCCTGCTATGGTGAGCAGCATCTCGTTTGGATCGTTTGAGGAACGGTGAGGATATGGTGGCAAATGTGTATCGCTTAAGCAGTTTATCTTCCTAGTGCAGCTGGAGATTTTATTTCACACACAACGCACTAGTAAAGCATCAGGCATGGTGGTTGGTTTTTGTTCTCCTAGTCCGTGAATTAGCTAGCAATAAGGGAGCCCAAGCTGTTTAGTGAGTATTTATGTCCTTTGAGTGAATACCGGCCTAAACGGATAGACTTTTTTGTCTGCCTTTCTACTTATCTGGACCTAGTGCCGTATTATTTGAGCATTTCTGAATCCTCCCAGTGACCACTAACCCTACAAAAGAAGCAAGGTGTGCTTACCTGCTCTTTACAGTTGGAGAGCTGGAACACAGAGGAGTGGGGGCCTCTATACCGTGTAATGTAAGTGCATAAACAACAGGTTGTCATTGCGACCCTCCAGGGTACCCACCTGCGTTGACTAAGTAGAGAGCAGCCTAGGCTCCGAATTCAGACCCCGTGTCTGGATAACTCAAGAAGGACCTCCTGGCCTCCCCTAAGCGTCGCTGGCCTTGCAGCAGGCCCTGCCGGAAGCCTGAGAACTGAACTAATGGAGTGGAGAGCAGGTAGAGGTGCTGTGGGTGCCTTGCAACGGGGTTAGAGGGCAGGTTAGGGACCGTGCCGGCCCCGCTTGGGCGCGGATCAGGAAGGGCACCGGGGCTGCGTCTACCCTCGCGAGTGCCAGAGCGCTGCAGCACCTGGCAGACGGCACTGGGGACGGGAGGCGCTCGTGGGAGGCAGCAGAGCTCCTGGGATGGGCTCCCCAGGAGCCGCCAAGGCACCTGTGCGGTGCTTGCAGGCAGGCCAGATGCCTGCTCGGATCGGAGCACTCGTGGCGCGCGACTGACCTGAGAGCCCAGTCTGAGTTGTCGTGGAGAGTAAAAACAAAAGCCTTTTGGCGTTCTAGCTTCTTGCATGTGAAGTGACAGTTTTAAATAAAATGGTGTGTTATGTGATGATATATTGTCCTTACTATCACATCTGGTTTGTGTAACACTGTTTGGTGGTGACATAGCATCTACGGAGCTAAGAGTACTTCTCTTCTAGGAGTAACCCCAATTTCTTCTAGGCACTGCAGTCAATTACTTTTTGTTCCTTGGTGAATGTGCACCATGTCTTTTTTCTTTTAATAATCAACAGCAGAAACAGTCTCTTGTGGACCTTACAGCTCATCTGAGATGTAAGACCAAAGACACATGTAAACTATGCCAAGTAGGATGTTGATGAAAATGTCCCCGCTCTTATTTATTGTAGCACAGAGCAGTATAGCTGCGTTCTTTGTCCTTTAATGGTGTGAGTCATTTTGAGACTGTTTCTGTTAAAGTTCACAAATGTATTTAAGTATTTGTAGATTGCTGCTGTATGAGTAAGGCTAGCCAACTGTTTGTATTTTTTCGTGACCAGATGGTTCTGCTTTAGTTCTGATTTTTAACCTCTTAATTCCATAGTGTTTTATGCTGTTCATACTCCCTGCTCCACATAAACCTTTACAGCTTGCACCAAAATTAAAATAAATTTCAGTGTTATTTTGGCTAATGATTTGAGGCCAGAGTTGGAAGTTAGACCAAGAACTGAAGTCTTCTACTAGCTCATGCATACCTGCACTTTGAATGGAAAGGTGGATCTCCCTGTGCATTTGCACAATCACTCAGGTATTTGTGCTAATTAGGAATTGACACTGTACATACACTAGTGCCTTTTAATAAAGAGCACTAATCTTTCAAGACTGACTTTGAGCCCTTCAGGTGAAACAGCTTAGATGTTTTCAACTGCTTTGTCTATCCATTACCATAGTTTAAGGGAACTTCACAAGCTTTGCTGTGTTAACCATCACAGTATCACTATAGCTATTCACGTTTTTCAGGTAAGGAAAAAATAAGATCTTGTAGCTGCACTTTAATCCCTGTGATTCCTCAAAGCCTTTCTTCACATTTGGGTTGTTTGATTTTAGCTGAGCCTCAAAGGTAAAGATGCTTGCATTAGAAGAAAATAAAAAAATGTAGGAGAGGTAATAAAGAGAGTGCAATCAGGTATTCTTCTTGCAAAAACTCCTCCTGAATTTAACAGGATCCGATTATGTTGCACTCTGCAGAATTTGCTCCAAGTTTTTGTTTTTCACCAGGCTTTGACATGCATGGATGGAAGATTACACTTTGTACTCAAATTTGTGAAAGGTCTGGAAATAATATCCCGATTACTTTAAATGCCACTGTGTGCTATTATACTCTGTAAGACTTTCGGGAAGGTAGGTGACCTTATGCTTAAAGACCAGAGGGAGACCTGGCACAACCTACAGTGAATTCCCTGTGAGTTCTGTTTACATCTCAGGGGCTCGGTAAGTTCAAATCACTGCTGCTAAAGCAAATGTTAATTTGACAGTAGAGGGCAAAAATTGATCCATTTACAGTGTTATTGTTCAGTTTACACCTATCCAGACCAGGACAGAAGCTAGAATGTGGATTATAAGCCATTTAAAATGGAAAATTTCTTTTTAAAATTTTATGCCAGCTGCTGATGAAAATGCTTATAAATATATATATGTATTATGTAGCTACTTGTCCTCACAGAACTGAACATAGGTCAGCAATTCATTTCCTGTATGAGGCAACATTTGAATGGCCTGTTATATTTTAACATATGTTGTTCTCTTATGGCTTGAACCAGATAAAATCTGTAAAACAGAGGTGAAAACCTGACCTGACCTGACCAGATTATTTTCAGACATAACCTGTCCTGACTATTCCCATATCAGAGTTTTAGCTATACTTTTCTGATTAACCTTATTATTTTGGAATGTTCCAGTGATCCTTGGAAGTTAGTTGTGATTTGGTTTCCTGTTAGGTGGCAACCTGACAAATGACATGATTGGCGACAAAATATAGTCTGTATCTTAAACACATGCTATTGACTAATAACAATTCTCTGGAACAGCAATACTTTGCTTTAGAGTTACCATTATTTTTTATTTCCTCTTGTCATATTTCCATTCATTTCTGCCTTGATCTCAGTCCAGAAATCCCAATGCATGCCCAATAGATCTGAAGACTGGAGAGCCTGTGTAATTGTCCTCTCAAAACTGCACACATTTAATTGGAAAATGAAGCTTGTAAATTAAGCTTATTGCTTACAGAAGCTAATTGCTTTTTTACAGCAATACCTGCATGCCAACTTTGATACTGCACCAGCGGGGACATGGCCTGGCAAGGAACGAAGAGGATAAACCTCTATCCTGTCATAGGGATTTTGTAAAATGATAATCTTACCCCATACCTTTCCTTTTACGTGATATGTTTGCATAAAATTGCCCATTTCAAAAAAGTAGCCATTTCTGAAGTGACTTGCTCCGGAAGTTTCATATAATTTCTGGAAGTCTTAGTGAGGGAAGGGTTCATGTGTGGTTGAAATTACTTGTACAACAAAGATGGTTTCTGGAGTTGAAGGTCCTTTCCTTCAGAAAACTGCTTGCAAGGGGCCGGAAGAGGCAGAAAATTAGGTTAAACCTGTCTGTTTTCTAGCAAGTGTTTTGCATGGTGTGTTCTGAGAGGTTGTGGATCAGGCGACGTGTGAGGCTGTACAGTTGAACAGGTAAGAGCTACTCTTCAGGAAAGCCTGTACTTTTACATGGCTCTGGGTATCCCATTCCCATGTCTAC
Source organism: Nothocercus julius (assembly GCA_013398735.1). NCBI lineage: Eukaryota > Metazoa > Chordata > Aves > Tinamiformes > Tinamidae > Nothocercus > Nothocercus julius. The sequence continues at coordinate 886,612 of VZSV01000157.1, forward strand.
ACCCTTTCATTTTGCTGTCCTATTCAGATATGTGACAGCCTGGAAGTGTTTTGCAGTTGTAAGAGTTCCCTGTCGTTGCTCTCCAGGAGCCACCCAGCATTAGTGAATCCCTTTCTCCCAGGTTTGCGTGAGGACATCTGAGCTCTGCACTGTGATGTAGAGAGCAGTTGCCTCCTGCGCTACCGCTGCGGGTTTGGGAAGCACCAAAACAGATGCGTCTCTGTCATCCAGAGTTGCAGGACAAGAACCAAGTCTATCTTCTCCCTTGTCCCAGAGGAAAGAAGATCAAAAAAAGCCCCTCCATTCAAATCCTGCATTGCCTTTTTGCCTAAAACTTCTACTGACTCAGAGGGACAATAGGGGTAAGTGAACAGTGCAGTGTAGAATGAGGCCCTAAACATGTCTGTCTTGTATTAGTCTTGAGAGAACCACTCGCCCTCCCTCTTTTACTGTGGGTTCCAGTTTAGTTTTCTCTCTCCTCTAGTTTGTGCAGCTCTGTCATGTGCTTCCTTCAAGCTGCCAAGGACACCCATCTCTCTTTTGACACAGGATGATGCTTTTTGTGAAAACATAAATGTTTACAGAAGTTTTCAGAAGATTTACCCTCATCAAGTCAAGCATTCCTGCTTACGTACTGCTGGGACAAGTCAGCAGGGAGCAAGGGCCTGGGCTGCTGTGCACAGCTGCTGCAAGAGCAAAGCATGGAACATTCATTGCAACTGCACCAAGTTCACTGATCAAAACCATTTTAGAAGCTGGCTCATGTTTTTTGTTTTGTTTTGTTTTGTTTTGTTTTGTTGTTGCTTTTCCAGACTGAAATCTTCCACACTGAAATAGCTTCTGCTCTGTGTACGGAAGTCCATGTCCTTAGGCTGCATCCAATGCCATCAAAAACATGGAAGGATTATCACAGAGGGTGTAGCGTTAAGCTGGGTTGTAGTTTAAGTTTCACTTTGTCACTTTGTTCACTTTGTTTATATTCAACATCTGCTTCAGAATATCGTTCTGAAAACTTTTCGTTCTCTTTAATTTACTGAGTTTATTAAGGACAAAAAAAAAAAAAAAAAAAAGTCTTTTGAAATATTTTGCAACCAACTTACCCAGTCTGCTGTTCCTCCTTATGGTCTACAATACCAGAAGGCTTGCTCCATGTGGGGTTAAATTAGTCGCTCTAGCCATCGTTCTGCCAACCTTTATCATTTTTATGGCACTTCACTAGCCTAATAGCTGCATTGATTTCAGTTGTAGTGCCCACAGAGATAGGCATAATCTGTATTGTGATTAATTTTTAACTCAGTTGTTGCAATGCAAATTTTGAATGCGTACGTATGGTGCCACCTGAGCCTGTGGAAAAAATCAGTTAGAAAAGTCTGCTAAGATACGACTCAAAGGAGAAACAGCTGGGAAGTCCTGCTCAGAGCCCTTTTCCTCGGATACCTTGGTTTTGGCACTGATCAACAATACCTGAGGAAAGTGATTCCTTGTAAGTGACTGACATTCAATTTTATTTTAACACAGAGCGATTTAAGAAGACAGAGATGACAGGGCAAAATCTAACTGAGTAAGAATTTTAAAATGGAACCGTAAAAAAATGTTTTGTTTTGTTTTTTTTTCTGGTAAAGTAAAATAAACAAACAGAAGCCGTTGAAGCATTCATGCAGCAAAGCAAGTCATAAGAATATAGGAATGTGTGTGAAGGAAATGGATGGCCTGGCCCTAATATCCCTTGAATTTGTCTGTGGACTTTCCTCTCATCATTGCTTTTTAGAAAAAAAAAAAAAAAAAAAAGAAAAGAAAAAAAGGAAACCCTTAGCTAAACTAGTTGAATAACCTCAGACAAATACCGGTGACTAATTTAGATTGCTGTGGTTCTTTCTGAAGTATATTTGAATACCACGAGGAAAATAATTTGGGAGTATTTCTAATATAATTGCTTCGTTTTTGCTTTTGATTCACATTCTTCTTATCCAACTACTTAGCTCCAGAAAGTTGCATTTCCTGAGCGGATCTAATGAGACAGCCCTCTTGTTGGTGCTTCTATGAAAGTAGGACTGATTTTCAGCTTTGTCTGATGCCTGGCTAGAATTTGTAGCTAGCTAAACTTAAAATACTTTATCTGCCACTGTCAGAGACCCACAGATAAAGTGCACTGGAATGTTATTTCCTTAAAGGAACTTTATGTTCATTCTCAAGCCCTGAAAGTTTTGCGTTTTGCTCCAGTGGGAGGTGAGTTGTCATACCAGCTGAAATACTGGTTTGCCTCTTGGGCGGCTCACGAGTAAGGCTGCTGCAGAGACGATCAGTGCAGCCCAGCATGTTCTTCTTCAGTGTTGCTTCACTTCCCCTTTGTAGTGAGGAGACCACAGGAAATCCACAGGAAATTCTACCTTCCTAGAAAAATATCCTGCTTCCTCCTAAGAACACAGGGATCTTGCAGCTAGCCATGACTGTGGGTATTCTGGAGCGAGGCAAATTGAAGGAGAATAGTCTGTCACAGGAAGTGCCTCAAGCTTCATTGTTGGAGGTGCTGAGAACTACTGTGCACAAAAACCAGCTGGCCTGATCAAGTGCTGGTGACATTCAGAGCAACAGGTTGGAGCCCATGACCTCCAGGAACCCCTTCTAAGCAACCTTGTGAATATTGCTATGAAATCTGATGAGCTAACAGGGTTCTTTTCTTCTTGGAAATCTGTGCTTCTCTACTATACAACAGTAAGCTTTGCACTTGGTCCTGAGCTTTTTTTCTTAATAATGTTTTTCTGTGGTTTTAATTGAATATGTATATAATTAAAGTGTTGTTTTTTATTGCAAGTTATGAATTAATTATACTCTTCTCTGGGAATACTCAAATTTTTAAGCATTCTTCCAGCAAGCTGAATCATCATCACTTTAATAGTTCTAATATTCTCCTGTAACTAAATACCTTGAACTAAGGAGTTTAAATTAACTTAGTAACACGAGGGAAATAAGGTTCTAGGCCTATGACTCTACTGATTAATTTGACAGGTTATTTTGAAACTCACTCATTGTTTAAGCCTTCAAATAGAGCTGAGATTATTAGTGTGATTTAGGCTTCCATACCAGCTAAACAAAAGGGGAAAGGGTTTTAGTGTTCCCCTAAGGAGGTGGACCTTATCTACAGTTTTTGAAGACAAGATGTTAGTGAAAAGAAGAAACAAGTCTGAGGAAGATACCTGACATACACAAAATTGGGTTTAGGTTCCTTCGTTGTCTCCTGGATATAGTGTGAAATTCACGGCAGGCTCCTGTTTTTTCTGGTTTGGACGGGTGGCCTTGCTTGCTGCATTTCTGTGCAAATCAGAGGCAGGTGAAATCGTGGACCTACGGCCGAGTGCTGTCAAGCAACGCTGACTTCAGAAAAAGCCATGCAGTTTTCTGATCATATAAAAGTTTTGGGGGATGTCCACAAGGATTGGCTTGCAGAAGCTAATCTTCCCAAATTCTGTCTGTGGTGACTGGAGCAAGAAATTCGAAATGTATCAAGTCTGCCACGGGCAGCAAAAGCTGATTTAGCTCAGGCGGCACTAAGAGCTGCAGAAAGTCATTTTTTAGCCTTTGTGAGCAGCCCCTTAACAAGATAGCTGGTGGTCCATGCAGTTCAAATACTTCATGTGAGCTGCAGTGTGGTGGCAGCTTACCTTAAATTACGTAACTATGTTTATGTAGAAAAATATGTCCCTAAATATGAAAGCTCATGATGTCATCATTTGCTTGAGCCTTTGATTAAAACATCTAGGTAAGCCTTGGTTTCCTTAAGAAAGGAAAGAGAGGGGATGAAACTGCAGGTACAGAACATTTGGGTAATGCTAGACATGCATCAGCTGTGTCATTACAGGTGGTCCAAAAGGATACCAATTTTCTTGGAGAAAACAGGAATCAGATTTATTCCTATTTAGGAAAATGAATATGCTTTGGCCAAATGGCTTTAAGAAAGTGATTTTATTTTAGGGTGTTATTTCTTTTTTCCTCACTTTGATTTTTAGGAAGGAGAGGGAAACATTACATTTCCAGGTTTGATCAAGATTTTTTTTTCTTGGGGGAAGGGCAAAGGAATTTATAGTGAAAAGTCCATTAGAAATACTATTTAGAAGATTTCATCAGCTTCCTTTAGGTACAGGCATACTCAGACCTATCCCTACACTATAAATTCCCTCAGATCTGGGGAATAAAGTTTTGGTACTCAAATCCTCCATTTCATTGAACAGAAGCTTGAACATGTAGTTTGAGTTTAAAAAGCTCATAATCAGATGCGTGAGACATTACAGAAATAAAAACGGCATATAAATATTTTCTTCTTCTGCCACTTTGTTCTTGAAGAGCAGGTCCTTGTTTTCAGGTTTCCTTTCAGCTCAGTGACTTTCTGGGTTGCTGCAAACTCCACAAAGTCCCTTTGGGTCTCATATGACCCAGTCACTCTGTTTTTAGAGGAACTTGCCATAATAGCACAGAACAAATGAATAAATGCCATATGTCACAGCTTGCAAAAAAATAAAAAAAAAAGAAGTCCTAGCTTGGTTGGTATCTTTAAGTGATGTGCCTCTATTGACAATGGAAATATTTCAACAAAAGAAACCAGAGTGTGCAAAACATTGAAAGCTAGTTCCTGCAAAAACAACCCACCAACAAGCAAAAAACTGTGTCTTTCTTTTCTCCTTCTCACCTCACTATCCTATCTAAACCTTTAATTTTATTTTCTATTTAGAGGGTTACTGGTAGTAATTTTCCATTCTTCTGAGTAAATGGGAAGAGACACTTTTAACAATGTCCTTTCTTTATTGCCTGTTCATAAGAAAATTGCTTCTTGAGACTAGGAGAGCTTCAGTTTTGGACCTGAATTTAAATGATGCTTACAGACAGGCTGAGGAAATGTATGGAGAGAAGTGTGCTGGAGGCTCCGTAGTATGGAGGTAGATGCATCGCACTGTTAGCAAGGTCCTTGAGGAGCACACCGGGCTCTGTGGTGGCAGCGATGTATTTCTGTGCTTCAGGTTATATACTCTAGTCTGGGCTTCATGTTTAATAACGAGAAGCAATAGGCTTGGATGTCCTGACATTCCAACCATTCTCCTCCCCAGCAATAGCAAGCATGCAGAATATTTGGGAAAGCATCGGTTTCTACTTCGTGAAGCTTCACATGTAATGGAAGCATCACAGGAGATGAGATTTTAATAAAGAATACTTTTGCTTAAGATACCAACTCTGATTTGGGTTATTTTGCCTTTTTTTTTCCCTGGCAGGAAGAAGGAATCGTGAAGGAAATAGACATCAGTCACCATGTGAAGGAAGGTTTTGAAAAAGCAGATCCTTCTCAGTTTGAGTTGCTGAAAGTATTAGGACAAGGCTCATATGGAAAGGTAAATCTTTATGCTGTCTAATCACCTATGGCACTGTTGAAAATATCATGTACTTTTTATGAAGTCATTTACACTGGTACCACTGTCTGTGTTACCAATTACACTGGAAAGGCAGATAAGCAAAACCAGAGCACATGTCTTTCCATTTTAGAAAGACTGTTGCCAGTCTGGTCTGAAGTGCTTAAACAGTCCACAAACAGCAAAATTTCAGTTCACTTCAGTATTTGCTTCAATTCAGTCTCCCGGAATAGCAAGCTGTTGATTTTCAAGTTACTCACCTGCGGCCTCAATGATTTCTTACAGGACTAAGGAAGATGCCTGTGTTGTCAGAGGGGCTGCGCTGAACACTTCGGAAAGTCCCAGCACTTGCTAAGCTTCCTACATTGGGATATGCTTAATGTGCCCATTGCTCCAGCTAAGGAAGTTTTGCTAGTTCAGTTTACACAGGCAGTTGTTAATCTGAGGGGTGCTTGCATGCATGTCAAACTAAAAAAACTGAAAATCATATTTAACCATATGTCTGTGGTGTCCTGGACAACTAGTAGAATTTAACTAGTACAAGCAGTCAAATAAGCACTCTAGGACACTTCACTGTTTCAAGAATGATGTGACTCGTCCTTTAAGAATAATCAGGTCAACCTCATGTTGCAGTATTCTGCATTTTCGTTTCTCCTGTTTCCTTTTCGGTTTGATGACTATTTGGACGTCCTCTGAAACGGCACACAGTGTTCTTGACTCATCTGTTTGGGAGGGAATGCAGACCAAATGCCCTATCCCATGCTACAAGGAACAGCTGACAAGTGACTAGTAACACAAATTGCTAATTTTGCTTATTACAGCCATAGGGGTATTCTAAGCTTTACAAAATTGCATGGCAGATAAGATGCTTTTTCTCTCTAGCACTTCTAGAATTACAGCCTAATAATATGTCTGCAGGTGCAGTATGCTCTGCTGGTCAATGTGCAATACATCTTAAAAGCCTTGTTTTAGTTTGAGGTTTTTTCTTTTTCTTTTTTTTTTTTTTTTTTTTTGATTAAGATTCCATAAACATTTTTACGGAAGTATAATAAAGCTTAAAAAATGTAGTGCTTGAATAAACTTGCTTCATGACTTTCTCTTCTCTTTTGGAGTAATACAAAAATTAGATATTTTGCTTGGACTGGGTGGAAAAGTAGGCCAACATTTCTCTGTGTGCAGCTGAATTTCTAAGTGAGTTGACTTCCTGTTAATACAGTAGCAGCTGCGCTCAGTTTATCATGAATGTTGATGGAAAACACTTCAGAAAGTCTTATGTATTCGTGTTTCATCTAGATTTCATAATTTGTTTCTACAGTTGTTAGTACCAGAGGTACTTGTATGTTATTCAAACTAGGAAACAGGAGACGGGACCAAGCAATATATATCCAGTCCCAGTCAGGCAAGGAAGCTCAGTTAAGTAACTGTGAATCTCTCATATGCTCAGGAAACATCCTGAGAATGACTCCTAATTTAAAAGCTGGATCAGATCATAGTGTAGGTGCTGTGGCTATGATGCTGTTCAGACAGGAGAGACCTGCTACAGGTGCTCAGAGAGCCTCTCCGGCTGGTGAGACACAAGCTCTCTCTCCCCACAAACCTTTCCTCAGTGGTGTTTGAGAAATCATAACCTGCTTATAGATTTCTTTTTTCTTTTCTTTTTTTCTTTCAGAAGGAAGAGTGTTTCAGTATTTCAGCTTGTAAATAATGTGCTGGAAACATATTCCCTAAAAAAAGCAATGAATAAAATACTTGCTACAGATCTTTGCAATCCAATTAGATGTTTATCATTTAAATCATTTCAGCTAGCCTTTGCTAATCTCTCTCTATATAAAACACAATTATAAATGTGTGCTTATGCTTATTTTTGCATTTGGGTTAGTTTCCTGCTTCTGTCCAGTAACAAAAGTGCTGAAATAAAATAATGAGAAATTCTTACCTGGCATTTCTGACCTCAGCAGCAGAGTGAGACCGGGAAACCTCTCTCATTAAAAGATAGTAATTCTGATGTAGAGGGAACTGAACTACTGCTTCCTTTCTCTCCTGTGCTCAGGTGCACTGATGTCAGACAGGAAGAAAGAGTTGCATGGACTAAAACAAAGATTATAATTTTAGCTATAAAAATCTGTTATTTCAAATTACAAATTCACACTGTCAAAAGATGTAACAGTGGGAAAGTATGACAGGGATAACTGTCTTTAGTATAATAAGCTGTTAATCAAATACGATCCTACATTAAGTATGCACGAACAGATTTTCTGCTTTTTAATTAATTGTGACTTTTTTTGAGAAAACATTTACACAAATATATTTCACCTTATCAGTTGCGAGGAGCTATTTGTTCAGGTTAGGCTCATCACAATTCATGTCTTAAGACACAGATTGCACCAAACTCTCTTTTTCTCCTCAAATTCATTGATGGCAATACTTTTAAGAAATTAGACTTTTCTAAGTACAAATGAGACATAACATTTTTTCATGTAGGACTGTCCAAAAATGAAGAAATGCATATACAATGTTGATGCCTATTCACCCACCTTTAAGTAATGGCTATTAATAATGCTGAACATACTTTCTTTGTGAAGAAGTAGTGGCTTAAGGCTGCAACTATCCAGTACTAGCTCAGCCAATTGTGGGTAAAACAGAAATGAAATACTTTCAGCTAATAATTTTCATTAGAATTCCTGACTCGTAGTATCTATTACTGCCAAATGCAGTAAATGCTCTTAACCAAGAGTTCAGCTTTCATTTATGCTCATTTACTGCTTTTCGTAGGTATTCCTAGTGAGGAAGATCAAGGGATCTGATGCAGGTCAGCTTTATGCCATGAAGGTACTTAAGAAAGCAACTCTGAAAGGTAAGAGTTGGGAGGGTGGCCTCAGTCTTTATTACGCTGATATTTTAGCATTTTCTTGTCTTTTTTTTTTTTTTTTTTTTTTTAATTGCTGCTGCATTAGAGGGTGGAAGTAAGCAAAAAGATGTTTGTACCACCCTTTAAAATTCCACCTCACTGTAGCGAATGTTCTAAAACATGTACACAAAACACTGATTTTTACTTTTGCTGGCTATAAAATATGGGGAATATGAAAACAGATAATAACTTCGTGTTTGCTATCTGCATGCTTTTTTCAGTTATTAAGTGTTACTTATAGAACTTCTTTTGGGTTCATATTAATCTGCATCTGAGTGTCATATCCTTCTATTGCTGAAGTAAACTGAAGTACTTTTGAGTAAGAATATTGCTAAAATAAAAACATGAGTCCTATTGGACAGAAAGGCCTTTCAGCTGATGCTTCTTGCTATATGTCCCCAAATTTCTGACAACCTGTTTTCAAGTGGCTTTCTAACATGATTGAGATCGTGCTATTCCTAATTCGTTACCAATCAGTGTATATTCTCCATAGGCAGAGGGCAAATGGCTGAGGTTTGAAGCTGGTCATCCTCTTCTGGGGCCACTGGCTGCTGTGGTCTCACGCAGACCATAAAAAATTCCTACTAAGTGGAGAGACACTCTGGACGGGAAAGCAAACGTGATACATTTGGTCTCAGCTGAAGTTCTTCTTGTTCTTCTGGAAGGACAGGGAGAAAGATCTATTCTTCTTTCGCCTTTGTTCTCCTAACCTGGCACAGTATCTTGTTTTTAACCCTCCAAAGCCTGAATGTTCTTGCAGATGACATGGATGGTGTTCATTTGGCTCAGCGCAGCAACTCTGTCTTGGACAATGTGGATTTGCACAATATGTAAGAGTGTGTAAGTCTACCCTAATGTGAAGAGAGCTAGTGTTCAGAAAGTTCTGACCACTTAAAATCCAGATTGCTTTCATTTGCCTCAATTTGGGGAAACAAAAGAAGAATGAAACTTGTAAAGTAGTGTTGCTGGCAGCTGGTGGCAGGCAGGTACAGCACCTATTCTGAGAACTAGGCAAGATGATGAAACAGCAAACTGGGAACGTACACAGTCCTTCCCTGTAGCAGAGCCTTACAAAGACACAGTAGTTTGAAATGATGCTGGCATGTGGATCTTTTTCTTTACAATATAGGTAGGAAAGTTTGTTCTGGTAGGGCAACAAGATGTAAATACCAGCTTAAATAGTGCTGGGTTTAAAATAAAAAAAAAAAAAAAAGGTCAAGCCTGTGTATATAGTATGTACGACACAGGGAATCTGTGACTTCTCAGTGAGGAGCAGAACCATGAAGCACCCCACCTGAACCAACCTCCAGAGTGTGGCCACCGGTGGCCAGGCACCAGCAGCCAGGCAAGCCATCTGAAGGAGCATCACATCATGTGAACATGTGCCACAGACTTGTCTTCTTTTGTTGATAAACCCAAACCTCTTCACTTAAGATGGAAATCGGGTTTTCTGTCTTCTTCCACTAACTCTGAGATCCACTGAGCAGAAAGGGCTTTGGGGAGGGTTTCTTGAGCATCCTCAGACACACACTTGTTGCTTAATAAGTGATAGCAAGATCTGTAATTTTAGGTCCCCTACAAAAAATGATAGTCTGTGTTATGGCATTTTTGATACAATTTCAGAACTTATGTGGTGATTTTAGACTATTAGTTTCGTTCCTGTTCCACCAAAAGTAGGCACTTCCAGGTGCCTCTTTTGTTCCTCAGTTCAGTAGGCCACAGAACCACTGTTGCTCTCCTCCTTTGGCCTTAATAATACCATACTGTGTATTATTTTTACAGCATGGATAAGATCCAGAAGTTGAGACTGCTTTACTAGCTTAGCTGGGTTGCATTTCTCTCTTACTCGACCTTGCTACCCTCTGACTACTTGCTGATATCCCGTTAATCTCAGGATACCTAGCACTTTGCTGGGAATTGGTTTGGACTTGTCACAGCTGTTTGATGTAGGAAACAACCTTTGCTACAGTGTTAAACATAAATGAAGAAGGAGCACATGCGCCCTGGATTGAACATATGAGAAGGTCCAAACTAGTTCATACAAAATAGTTAAACTTCAGAGCCTTTTAACCTGAAGTGCAAAAATGAAGGCTAAACCCCATTGGCCCAGGGCAAGTGAGAACCTTTAATAGCAAAAATGAGAATCATTGTCAGTTAGGTTCCGTGCAACTTTTGGCACACTGATAATATTTCTGACAGCTTAATTTCATCTTTAAGGAAGAGCACTGAATTATTGCTGCCCACCCACACTCAGAAAAGCTGGAATTCATTCCAGTGTGAAGTATTTATTACCATGTCAAGTAATGGAAGCAAATCCTTAGGTAGTTCTTAACACTGCATTCACTGACAAAATTGTTTATTATTTACTGACAAAAGACATGCTACCAGAAAAAAAAAAAAAATCTGAATGATTTTTGCTTCCCAACCTGTACTGAACAGTACAGCACGGAGTGTGAAAGTCCAAGTTCTGAGTGCCAGTGCTGTGACAGGGCCTTAAAATGGGTCTTCTTCATAGCAAAGTAAATTTTGAAACGAGAAGGAAAAAAAAGTGTGTGGGGGAAGATTACAAAGTCTTTTTTTCTCTTCTGGATTAGCCTGCAGTGCGGGTAAAGAGGAGTGTGAAGAAGTTACATGCCTTCAGGAGGGAAGGATTAAAACATACCTTGCTCTGGGGAACGAACACAGTGGGTCGTATCACAGGGATATCTATCCCACAAGCCTGACCCTGGCAGGGGTCAGTTTTGAATGATTAGGGGAAAACATAAGTTCAAAATGACGTTTCCTCCAGTAAATCCTGCTGTCTCTTGCCTCCTTTCAGGGTACATAGCCCTTGTTAGTTAGCATTAGCCCAAATTCACCAACAGCAAAGGGTAGAAGAAAGGTACAGCAATCATCAGCAGCATATTCTAACAACTTGAGGTCAGATAATTTATTTTGTATGAAATGGGCTTCATAGCTCAATTGCATTCATAGATTTAGGCTTGAAAAAATCTGCTGAACAGCAAAGCCGCTCTTGATGTGAAGGAAGAATTAGACTCCAAAGTATTTCCTTTTAGATTGTAAAAGTCTGCAAGTTTGCATTTTGCATGTGTTAAACACAAATATTTGTGAAAATAACATTAATATTTGATAGTTATGAAAATGCTGAATACATCTGAATATACTCACCTGTAAGAGCATGTATCCTTGAAAGTGGAAACATTGCTGCTCTTCTTGGTTGTAAACGAAAGCATCACACAAAGGCTTATTTCCTTTGTGCCTCATTTCCTTTCAAAGGAGCTTGCAAGTATCTATTTTTTAAAGCAGAAAGCTTCCCGAAGAAACAAGATAGGAGTTTCAAATCTCATTCTAAATATTAATCTAAGGAAAACTTTGTCCAAAATATTTGAGAATATTATGTCTGTTAGGTGCCAGAAGGGGGGTATCCCGGCTTTAAGGCTATATGTATGTATGTATAACTCAAACTCTTTGGACTTTGAAACACTATTTGTTGAAATGCAATATACTAAACATCTACATTCCCAAACATAAAACCCTCTACATTGGTGCAGATGCTCAAGGATATTTAGGCACCTAAATACCTTCAAAGAATGAGACCTTTGTGCTTTTAAATGCCATTAGACATTATTAAATGTCATCTTAAAGCATTTCTTTCATGTCTTCATAGTGCTCTAAGAACTTTACTTTTCTTGAAAAACAGATTTTTAGATAGAGATTGAAAGAGAATAAAGTTTATCTGCATGTTTAAAAATCTAGAGGTACATGTCAGTAAGTCTTGACTCTGACTCTCTGGCCTGAACACGCAGCAAGACTGAAGATTCAGATAAAACACTGACTTTTTTTTTCTGACTATATGTTTTGTACCAGCAGACTGGGGCACAGGGGAAGGACAGGCTTATTATTTTGATTCACTCAGTATTTCTGCCAAGGTATCTCAGGCTCTATCAGCTTTACTGGAAGTACTTCAGGATTTCATGCACAAGAACTCTTTAGATTGCTTACAGTATAAGCTTTATTAAACACACGTGAAGTGTTCATAAATTCACAAGAGGAGGCTGGATTAGCATACAAGGGCTGCCCCTAGGGCTTGGAAATTGAAGACCCATCCATGCAGGAGATATGCAATCTTGCTAAAAGTGGCATGAAACCATAGTTCATTGCTGTAATGCTTATGAAATTTGTAAATATTGCAGTGTTGAGTTATGATCTTAAAACAAAAGTGTGATGGGTCACAAAGGAAATGGTTTGCATCTACCCATCGTTTCAGTCATGGGCTATTAAATCCCGGCACAGGAAGCGATTTGACACTGAGAATGGAGAGATTCTACCTGTTTCTTTGTATGGGATTTAGCAACAATAATCTGTTTTGTCAAAAGCTCTGAAGTGCTTTGCAGTTTGTCATCTCCCTCAGTCTAAGCCAACTGGCTTTTAGGGGTTTTGGGTTGTGCTGACTGTTTTTAGTTGTGCTGTGTGATGTTTCTAGATGCAATAAGCTGTGAGAGGAGCTTTACTAACTCACCAAGACTTCGTGGTGTTCTCAGGAATGTTGCAACAGTGGTAATAACTATGCACTAAATTGAATAACTTAAGTTAGGTGTCAGCACCTGGACTGTGTAATTTTTATCCCAGCCATTATAAAATTATAATAGTAGCTGCTCTTCACATCAACTAAAGCAACTCCTTCACATTTCCCCTGTATGAGACTCAGTTGCCTTGCAATGATTGTGCTGCTTAGATCCAAGACAGGTGTTTTCCCAGTGGTTTGAGAGGAACAAAATTCTAACAAAACAAAAATCTAAGGGTAATTTAACCTCATAAGGCAGAACTTTCAAAGAGCTTTCATCTGGAATAAACTTAGCTCTTTAGCACTCAGGTTCTGAAAGGGTCTTTCCTTATTCTTCTCAGCTGTTGTACTTGTTGTGAGGCCCCTCTTATTCCCCTTGGTTCACCCTTTAGTTT
>VZSV01000157.1:899956-921834 GCA_013398735.1 Nothocercus julius
CTTACCTTCTTATGAACAACTCGCTAGTGAGGTCCTGACCACACATCCTCTGCCTCCAGATCACCCAGCAGAACTTCCCTTGTCCTTCTGTTTGGAGGAAAGACTGTTGGCTGCATGTCCTTGGGAACCTCTGCACTATGTGCTGCTGCCTACATATGGCTTCTTTGTGCTAGGAATCGTCATTCTCAGAAAGCCCTGACTGTATTTTCACAAACAGTAGTATGAAAGAAGAGCATATTCTGTAGACATGATCACAAGCCTTTCACTGCTCTTTGCTTTCTCTTGGATTATTCTTTTTGTCAGGACTGCACTGCACTGTGTATACAAGGGCAGCTCTCTGCAGATGTCATAAATCCCAAATCAGCTGTTGTTTTACAAAAAGATATCACGTTTGATACCTTCTACTGTCAAGTAGCAGATTGTTGCTAGTTGCATTGGGTATAGTTTCAGGATTTGAGAGAGAATTTTTTGAGAGTCAATAGCTGTACTGAAGCCATAATGAAATGTTTAAGACGTTTTGCAATAGTGATGTAATTGCGTTTTCTCTGCAGAAATCCCATTTTTCCAAGGAAAGGGCTGGAGGGGCTTTGTGATGACCTTTATCTGCCCTCACACCCATCTCCTGCAATAGTTGGAAAGCACAGGGAGAAAAGAGAAAAGCCCATCTCAGCTCCTATAGGATAGGTCTGTGAAGAGTGACACCAAGTTAGCGATGAATGACCCGGACCAGCTCTGCCGCCTCGGGGCAGTGCTCTGCTGGGCCAGGCGCCTGGGAGCAGGGACAGGCTGATCCCCAGGAATAACCACGGGGCCTGGACTCTTCCGCGGGACCAAAGCGGAGGGTAGGAAGTCACCTCCAAAAGGCAGCCAGTCCACCCCTCTGCCACAGGGCAGCTCAGCTATGCTGCTGTCCTCCCTGGCAGATGTTTGCCTAACCTCTTCCTAGCCTTTCTCTATCCTCACCATTAGAAAATGCTTCCTAACATTAATCCCATCTCACCCTTGCCACAGCTGAAAACACTAGTTCACATCCTCCCCACTGCGAACAGTTCCCTTCTGCAGTTGTCTGTTACATCCTGAAGCTTTTTATCATGTTTACCCTCCGTCTTTTCTGGACTAAGGATCTTTCATCTTCCTTTCCTTCCTCAGGGCTCATGTTTTCTAAATGTCTGCTTTAGAGGAAGTTTTAGTTATACCCTGGGGCTCGCTTGCTAGCAGTAGAAAAAATCAGAGGTGGCTCTTGAAGCAATTGTGCTCTGCTCTGGCTGCGGGTTCTAGATTTCAGATCCGCTGTATTTATTTGTACAGAAGTAACAGCAGTGCCTCATCTGCACCACCCAGATTGTTGGCGCATCAGTTTTTTTAACTGCACTGATATAAATGTCCTTCTGCAACAAGAGTAGAATAGTCACATTGTTAAGCTGCCTAATGTTTCTCAGTTTGGGGAATCTCCTTCACAGAAAGTTCCTAGGAAAAATCAGTCTTTGGGTAAATTTTGTAGTGCAGTCCCTTGCACTGCTTCTTGAGACAGCAGCATTGAGGGCTGTTTTTACCTTTTCACAGTTGTGCAGCTGTTCCCCTTCTGACATATAGATAACTTTTTAATTAAGCAAAGCATCAGTGGGCAGGACATGCCCCATACCAATTAGGTTTACCACTGTTAACATAGGTCACTGTTTTAGCTTGCCTTCTGCCCTTAACTTTTGCCTTTTTGGCTAGTGTCCTGTAGGTCAAATGGGAATCTTCACATGCAAGTGTGCTTTACTGGCTTTCTTTGGGCTTGGCCTAGGCGGTTTTGTCTATTCCCTCTTGTATATCCAGAGTTCCCTTTAAGGAGCCTTTTGGCTTTCTGTTTGCTTATAGTTTTAAGAGACCTGCTGTTGAGGAAAAGAAGCTATTGCTAGTTGCCCAAGAAAGTCAGCTGCATAGAGCATGAAGGAACTATTGGGAGCCTTTTAATCTTGTCCTTGGCCCAAGAACTTGCTCTTGATATCATTAGGCTGTATGAATTTTGGGAAACCAGAAAAAAAAATGGTTCTTTCAATAAATACAAGATCAAGTACTTCAGTTTTTATCTATTTTGAATTTATGACATGTAGTCTGTTCTTTCATGGCAGGCTGTGTTTGGTGTAGGAGCGTACCTTGGTTGAGGAGTTGCAAGACTGTGATTTTATTTGTGTTTTGTCTGCCACATGAGCATAAACCAGTTACTATTACTGCTGCTCCTCTTCTCAATTTCCATAGCTGTGAAATTAACTTAATCATGCCAGCCTCCTCTTCACAGCGCTTGGTGTTCCATTCTTATGGAAAGTAATAGATATTGATGATGTTATTAACAGTGCTCCCCACTAAAGGGCAATCTGCTACATTATGGAATTTAATGGCTAAAGAATCCAAGTCAAGAAACCGTTAGGAAACGCCTTGTCTGTATAATTCACTTGATTTGAAGCAATCAGAACTATTAATCAACTGCCCTTTTACAGAAATATGTAGCTGTAGTGGAAAACTAAATTGGAAATGCAATAGTGAAATATCCCTGGGATTTTTAACCTCGCTGATGGCCTCTGAAAACCTTTGGCTGTAGTGCAAGTGTTGTCTATATGAAAAGCATTTGTTGTTCTGTTCATTGAATAAGTTGCACCAGTTGGAACATCCAACATAATTGCCATTTAACCTATTTCAGCTGCCTGAAACTGCAGTACATTTATACTTGGTTGGAAACCAAATTCGTTATCATCTTCTGGGAGTTGTATCCCACTGCTTTTACCAATTCCTTTAATACAACAGAAAATGTTCTCTCTCTTCAGGCTTGAGGGCAGATTATCAGGGAGGTCAACAGTGCCATTTCGTGCCATTTTGAGTCGCAGTGGCTCCAGAGGGTTGGAGATCTTGCTCTGAAGGCAGTTTGCTGCACAGCATGGTGGTTTGATCACTCGGAAGTCTGCAGCCGCCAGCGTGCCAGGCGCTCTGCTCACTGCTGCTGCTGGAGGTGTGCTAGCGCTCGCCTCATGCTCTATAAAAGTTACATTATGCAGTGTAGGAGACTACCATCTGTGGTCTCCTTCAATGGTAACAAAATTATTACTTTCATTTTTATGCTCTTCACATGGATTCCACGTGTCAGTTATGCTTTCCTCACGGCTGTGGCATTTGTGATGCTGTGCAAAGAGAGACCAGCAATCAGCACCAACAGCAACCTTTCCTTTCTGTTTGGTCTATAGCATTTTCTGTGAATATAATAGGCTAGAAGGGTTTCCATGGCACAGTAATTTAACTGACATTTTCTCAGCAGTGCTAGATTATTTTTGTAAACTTGAGCAAAGTCTGAACTGCCCAGATAATTCTGCTGTGTCCCTGGTCATCTTTCAGACATTGTTTTGTGCTGTGACGTAGCTGCCCCTTGGGGGGGTAATTGTGATCATCGACATCTGTTAATTCATAGCTACCTTTCATGTTCAGTTTCAGATTTCTGAGATAAAAAAGCTACATAGCATTTATCAGTGCTAATCAACTCTATTTTCATTATGGATATAATAAGCTGTGCAGTGTAAAATATGAGTGTTGTAGGTAGGATGTGAACAGGTACAGCTACTAACTTTAACCTTGCGTTACCAGTAGAAAGAAGTATTTCAAAATATAAATTTGGAAGGTCTATTTTATGCTTTTGTTCTTTTACACAGTGATCCCCACGTTTTAGGTCCCCTTTAGCACCCCCCTCGCTCTCCCAGAATACTTCCCATGCAAGGGGAGAGAAGGCCCCCAGCTTGTGTCCTCTCGCTTGCAGTGTATTTCGGAGCGCTGCTAGGGTGTTTGCTCAGCAGCTGCAGCCGGCACCGGGGCAGATGTTACCTGCAGGAGAGTCCCTACGGTGGGGGAATGACCATTTCCGTTCAGTGCCATGAACACTTGCTCATATATTTTTTTCACATGCTGTATTGGGATGGAATCCCTGCTGCAGAGAAACAAGCAGTAAAAGATGCAACCTCATTCCCCTGCTGCCAGAGCAGGCTGGTTTGTTACTAAATTAATTTGTTATTTAGCTTTTTCTCTCTAGTTTTATTTGAAAATGTGAAAAGTGATAGGGCTCCAATCACATTCCTTTACTCTGTTCATCCTGTTAAGGTTTGCCTGACACAGGCTGCATTTCCTCCTCTTTCCATCACTTAGCTTCTCCTATTTATATTCCTCTCTTCCCATTTATTTTGATAAATTATTCGTCTCTGTCCTTCATGTTTATATCCTTTAAATATTTATCTGCTCTCCTCCTGTCCCTCTTTAGTCCTTGCTTAGCAAAGTTTATGTTTAGATCTTGGCAGTTACCCAGTAAAATAGAAAAAAGGAAGATTTCCTCTTCTGTTAGGTATTCTGTTAGAGTTCAAGCAGCTACATATATTTTAGGAACTGTGCACAGGGTCTGAGATGTAGATGGTGAGATGCTATTAATGTCAACAGCAGTTTTACTACTGACTGTTTTAAGGCCGTGATTTCAGCCAGAGGCTCTCTGAATTTAGTCATATCTTCCACTAGGCTCCCTATACGGTAGTGGAGTCCAGGCTGAAAAATAATTTGCAATTCTTTGAGCACTGTGTTTCCCTCCTTGCAGGAGAAAAGACTAGTTCAGCCTCTTTTACTTATATCAGATTCTTATCGTTTGAGTGGCCGAAGCGTGTTGATTGGAAAACTTTAGTTACTCTGGCAGTAATTACACAAGGCCAGGTTTTTCCTTGTGCCCCAATTTAGGAAATGACCTTGCCTTGACTTCTCACACCACTTGCTGATTGGACTGAAGGAGTCCTGCAGCAGTGTTGCAGGTGCTTATTCACTTTTGTGAGGCAAAAATGCCAGTTGAGCAGTATCAAGAGTGTCTGCACAGCGTGTCAGGGCTGGGCAAAGTTAATGCCTGGCTTGCTTGAGTGTTCACCAGAAACACTGCAATTTGCTTACAGTGTTTGGGTTCTAAATTCCTATCAACTCTCCTTGCAGGTAGCTTAGAGGTCTGGCTTGTAACCAGCCTAATAAGCCTGGGACTGTGTGATTTACAAATAGAAGATGCATCAGGGTCTCATGATAGTCCTTAGAGGATAAGCAAATGTCCCAGCTTCTTTAGTGATGCCTTAAGTACACTTGTGACTCATTTCACAGATTTTGGAGTCGTCCAAAGCATTTTGTTAGAGGAATAAGTTTGTCTCTGTGTTTGCCAAGTGCAAACAGCCTAATGGAACAAGTGTTGAGAGTGGAAAGTCACCGTAGCGGTCATGAGCAGAGCTGCTGTTTTGCTCAATGTGAACATTAATATTTCCTGCTGTTTTGAAACATCCATGTGTGTCACGGTCTAAGCAGAGCTTTGCATTAGCCATTTCAGAACTAAACAGAGGAAGGTAATTAAGGTAATCAAAAACGTTACTTTTAATTTTCCTTTTTTTTTTTTTCTTCAATATGATTAGCCTACACTGAGAGGGAAATTTTGTTGTTGTTGTTGTTGCTTTTTGTTTAAAATCTCTGATAGGACTGGTGAACATTTTCCTTCTGTTAGCACCTCTTGAGCCCATGATGTGCAATTCAGCATTTTCTGGTAGAGTATCCACAGGAAAAAGACTGTTAAGTGAAATATCATTTGAGAAAGCATTGAAAGTAAGCTTTTCACTGCAGGCAGATTGCTCAGATTGGATTGTATTTCTTTTTTAAAATGATTTAATAATTGTATGTTATGATTAGAGTTTAAAAAAATAATAGGCTAAAATCAAAGTTAAAAGCCTTAACAAAACTCTACTTTGATGCATCCAAAACAATTTTTGTTTTTTGTGATTTCATTTTGGCAAGAATTGCTGAATGTAGGCTTTTTGTTCCAATTCAGAACAAAAGCCACAGCAAAAACTTGTTTGAAAATGCTCAAAATTACAAGTTTCGAGCTGCTGTATAGCGATCGTTCACCAGGCCTTGCTCAGCTTATGAGCAAATCTGCCCTGGTGGCCTATTACAGAATCGCAGAGCATGCAGCCTCTGCAGAGAGAATGTCACCATCCCTGGGCCTTCCAGGAACTCTTCTCAATAGTTTACAGAAGGCCTTTGGTCGTGTCCACTGAGGCCTCAGCTGGGCCAAGCATTAGGGTGCATACTGGGCCGGTAGAAGGAACGGTGCCGCCCGTGTTGGGAACTAGTAGGGGCTCTGGTGGGCCCTGAGTGCCTCGTGCACCGCAGTAGCCCAGGCTCCTTGTGGGCAAATTCAGGGTCACCCCTTCCCATGGCGGCGTCGGGGCTGGCAAGTGAAGTCGGTGCGGGGCAGCTTTCTGCGAGTTGCTTAAAGATCCTGAGGGAAGAATGGACTGGACCGAATGGGCTTTTTAATCCCCAAGGGACTAAATACAGGGAGAGGGAATGTTAGACCCTACATCTTTTTGCATTTTCACCAGTGAGCCAGTGGTTGCTTCAAATAGCTTTTCGCTTGTAACAGTTGTACTTTTTGCCTTTGATGATACATTGAGGGGAATATTTGTGGTGAGAACCAAAGCACAGACAGTTTTCACACTTTAGACTAAGCAATCCACAGGCTCCATTCAACTCTGCCTGCAAAATCCACAAAGCAGGTGTGTTTTAAGAGCAGATAGAGCAAAGACAGCTGATGAATTCATGCTGGGCTTCCAGCTTAAAAGGCAGTGGTGAAACTCGTAACCCTGGGAGACCCAGTAGTTCCGGGATGTCTGGATCATCTCCCTCTCGAGCAGGACAAGAGAAAAACAACTCCTTCCTTGCTGCTGTTGACTTAGCAACATCGCAATAGCAAACACAGGCCAAGCACTCGTTTAATACTGGAATGCCCGGCAGATAGGAAACATTTGGGCTGCCGCGGACTCCGCTTTGCAGCTGCATGCTAACTAGCCAAGGCTGCACCGTTACAGTAGCTGTAAGGGAATCAGCGTCTCACAGGAGGGGCAGGGATAGAGGGATGTTTGGTGGAGAAAGTTAGTCCCTGTTTTGATTGCATTTAAGAGTAGGACTGGGGACTAATGGACCTGTATGTCTTTTCAGTACTAAATGCTAAGTGTCTGTTTTCGAAGGGAAGAGAGGCCAATCTAACCCACCACTGTTTTAAGCAACTTTTCTTTACTTCAGAGTTATATCAAATAGCCACCAGGTCATCACAATTTCCAGAGTTACTAATGAACAGTGTTTACTGGGAAGTTTGAACTTCAAGGGCATCCTTTATGTTGGTTTCTCTTTTCGAAATTATACTTATTTCTAAATCATGGATACTTATTGCCTGTCACTGAGATTTAATACTGCAATAATAATCATACAGTGCTCAACTTAAGTAAATATAGTACAAAACAGAGGTAGCTTACAGTAATTTCAAGAAACAGAAATATCATCTCAGGCATCTTTTGACAGAAAATCATGTCTGGTAGGGTAAATAATTTTAAATAAAACAAATGTATTACATCAAAAAAGATGAGCCAGATGCAGCTATGCAGAAATATTGAAGATTCCTAGTTTTGCACAAGTCATAGACAGATGAATTTCCAGCTGTAGATTTTTGTCTCTTTTTTTTTTTTAAGGAATTCCATGCTAGCAACTGGCAGCTTTTTCTGCTCTTCATCAAGCCTTTTATTCAGTCTGCTTGTAATGATGTTAGTTAGAACTGATTTATGTGATCACAAGGGTGATACACAAGGGGTGTAATTCTGACTTTGCTGGTGTGATAAATCACTGCAGGATTTGGCTTATTAGATACTGCTGTACATCTGCTGTTCACAGCGCTTGGGTGAGGTGGGAATGGATTCATTTGGGAGTGGTGTGCAGATACATCTGTGTAGATTCGATTGGTTCATCTTTGTCTAAAAAAATTACATTTCATCTCTGCATAAGGCCGGGAGGTTTATATGACCATTCTGTTCAGCTGCCTGTTAGTCCTTTTCTAATTCCCAACAAAGTGGGAGAAAACTCTGAAATGCAGTTGAGCTCCTACCAGGCCTGTGCGATTTGTTGGCCAGGGAGAGAGATCCAGATTTGTGTCCCGTGAGGAAAAGGCAGGAGGCCGCAGTCATTCCACCTTCCATCTGGCTGCAGTGAGCCCACCGAACAGCGTGTGCGTCGCTCCAGCCCTGCTGCAGCCGGCGGAGCTGCCTCTTGCCCATCATAAAAATGTGGGAAAAGGCTCAGGTTACTACGGCGAGGGAAACATTGTAAGCGTTAAGTCATAAAACTGTAGGAAACAAGACTTTATTGGCTCTCCCACTCGCAGAAGAACTTGGTTTTTGTTTTCATTATCACTTAAATATTTTGTGAGGGTTTTTCAAGCATGGACGTTATGTTTTTTTGTGGGGGGCTTTGAGGGGCAGGGTTAGGGAACTGCCATTTAGTTGCATTTGCATTCAGTGGAGTTAGCATGTCCTGATTAAGGAATCTGCAATATTAAGCTTGTTCAGTGTTTGGATCAGAAAACACAGGAACTGCTTTTACTCCTGACAGTTCCCATTTGATTTGTTTTGTAGCCCTAGACTTCATCATTCTGTATTTTAATACTCCTGGTGGAAAAATTGTATAAAGATACTCACAGGGATATTGTGAGATTTAATTATCTGCTCCAAATATTTTAATTTTTTTACAAGTAGATGATAAATAATATAATTAGAATTTCAATATTAAAAGTTGCAATTATTTAAGAGGCATCTGTCATTCCAAATCTCAACACTGAAGCATTCAAGCTGTGTTTATCTGAAACCAAAACCAAAGTCTGTTTTCTTCAAAGCCAAATGTGTTATTTTATGTAAAAGGAAAAAAAAAGAAGGCAAAAAAAATGACCTCCCCAGGACCTTGAGCTCCTAAAAACTACTCTGAGTTCCTATTGATTTTTCAGAGTGCCCTTCTACAAAGGAGAGTCTCATGCTCTATGTATCAGTTTTTCCCTTTGCCACGGCAGCTCTAGTGCTGGGCAGTAAAGGTCTGCTTTCAATGGCACTTTCCCCATCTCTAAAAGGTTCCATATTTGGGGGCACAGGGGATCTTTCTTCCAGAAGAGTAACCTTTCCTCCAAGGAATATAAAATCTTTACATGCCCTAACCATTGTAATTTTGCATTCAAGTAGCAACAGCATGCTTTTCTGGAGGTTTCTGGTGTTGCAATACACTCTATTGAAAAGATTCAACATAAAAAGCCACCCAAAGAGATTTTACTGTAATGCTCTGGACAGAACCACAGCATTTCCAAGCAGAATCATTAAAGCTAGATTACAATCCTTTTCTGGAAAGTCTGTATTTGTCTGGTATTCCATATAATTAGTCATCATACAGATAATTTATCTTCCACATATGCGACGTGTATTTAAAATTAGAATAGAGACCTTTGTTTTTGTCCACAGTACTCTGCATTAAAAAAGCAAAATAGCAGAACTAAGAATTTTTTAATTATATGTATACATTTGTATGCATACATATATATGCATAAATATATAATATATATGTATTTTTGTTATATCATTATATAATTATATGATTGTTATATCATTAGTTTGTTTCAGTGCTGCATGAGAAATTTTGAAATTGAATTGTGTTTTTCTGAGCCTCACTTGTATTTTGCCTTTATTACACTCCAGATAAGTTACTGAGTCCAAGGGAAGTGATGAGAGTAATGGTTGAAGTTTAGATTCATCACTGTTTTTTTTCTGCTACCAGTGTTTTTCAATGAAGATTTGATTCAGTTAGAAGTTTCTAATTCCCACTCTTCTTGCTTTCTTACTTAATAAGCACTCCAGCTCCCGGCTGAGCAGGGGCATTTCTTTTCAAAAGGTCATTTTGAAAGGTAGGGTCAGGGAAATCATTTATAACCAATAATGCTTTTCACCAAATGTTTCTGAACAGATTGACATTATTCATGTGTTCTCTGTGTGTGTCCACCAGCAGGAACAGCCTTCCGTAACTGGCCATCACTTGTGTCACGTAGACGGGGAGTTCTCTCCCTGGTGCAGCAGTTCAGGTGATTGAACAGCACTTTGGGCAGAATTGTCAAAAAGGACAAAGTGCAGTAACAAGAGAGATGTTACTGGGGCACCTAATGCCTGCTGTGTTAGAGATCATCCCTAGTTTCAAAAAACTTGGAAGTTTTCAAGAGGGTATTCAAGAGAGACTGGCCCACCTCAAGAAGGAATCTGAGCAGCTCAAGCTGACTCCTGTTGTGTCACCTTTTAGGACCCTCAGGGAGGTCAAGGTGCCCATGCTTCATGGTAGCCAGCACACAGTTCATGTTGGGGACAGAGTTATAAAGGCATCTGTATGTTTAACATGCACTTAATGAGACTTTAGCACCTTAGTGCTATGGAAGAGTAGCAGAACTGTCTTCATCTCTCTTGTCTTCATCTCTTCTTCTCTAGGTACCTTGCAGTGCTCACAAAATTTATGCCCATGCACTTTTTAAAACACAATTTAGGCTAGAAGACACTAAAGTATTTTGAGATATGTTCTCCTATTTGAGTTTTGCATTTTGCACCTGATTGTACCTTGCAAAACTTGCTCTGGGGCGGTACTGGTGCACCCAAGTGCTTTGCTTGCATTTGTTGGACCGCAGTAGTACGTCACAGACATTCACAGAAAATGAACACACAGAAGCAAAACAAATTTGTACTGGACCTGAAGTAGTGTGTACTGCAAATATTTCTTCTACAAGGCTTTGGCTCCCCATGCTTTTGACTGAAAGATGCAAGAGCAGTACCTAAGTTAGTCACTTCTGGGGGAAGTCGGGATGGACTGCATAGGTGTCTCTGCTGTTGGCCCAGGGAGCCAAAGTCTGGCAGCCCTGAATAGCAAGTTCTCCGAAACACTTAATAACCTCTTGCAGTTAGACTGCCAAAACAGGCAGTCTGGAGGCAGATGTGCTCTCTGATGCCGCGCTCATCTTCATGGCAGAGCTGTGTTTCAGTTCTTGCCCCGTCCCACCACAGCACGGGCTTAGCTTCCTGCCTCTCGTTGCTCCCGGGTGGGAGCCTGCGCAGGGTTTTACCGCACTGCAGCGTTTGCACTATCAAAGTCTGCGGCTTCGTCATTTGCGGGTCGGCTGCCCTTAACCAAGGCAGTCGGTTAAGATGTCCGTAAGAAGTGCTCCCTTGCTGAATCTTTCCCAACAAATACCTTTCAGAGAGGAAAGGTGTGAGTGAAAAATTCTGCCATCCTTGCACTAACGGGATCCAGCTGGCAGCGGGGGAAGCAGACGGGCCCCACACAGGTTTCATCCAGGGAGCAGGGCACCCCCCCGAGGAGAGGCCTTGCCAGCTGAAGGTGCTTGGGGATCCTCAGCACGGGGGTGCCCCATGTCCCCGGGGCTCCCTGCGCTGGCCTGAGGACCGCAGGGACCACGCAAGGCGCTGCCGAGCCCTGGGCCGCTTTGCTAACCCCATTTATGCAGGCAGCGGGCAGGCATTACCAAAGTACACGCAGCCCCATCCTGCAATAGCTACTGAAATCAATTTATTCATCTCTGATTTTCTGTCCCACTAAGGGCTCTTAAGCAAGTAGTCTCAAAGTTTGTTGCTTCCTTCCCATTTTCCCTTCCTGAGGTACTGGGAAGGAGGGACTGGAGAGGCAGGAGGGGCCACTGGGCCCACAGCATGTGAAATGGCTGCCGGGCCATGGGGTCCACAGCATGTGAAGTGGCTGCTGAGGGAAACTGGAGGTGGTTTTGTCTTTACTTTCCAAAAAAGTTCTTCCTTGGGTTAAGACAGAACTCGAGAAAGCTTCAGCTGCAAGCGGAGCTTGTAGGGGAACTTTGGAGCAACTAAAGGAGAGATTTGGTTGTGTGGGGCTCAACATTGTTTGTAGTTGTCATTGTGAGCAAAAAGCATATCCTGTATACAAGTGCATGTGTTTTCTTACACACATACTTTCCCCCCTAAGGTTGTTTATCAAAGAAGCAACAACATAACTAACTTAGGGCTTGGAAACAAAAATGATTTCATTCTCATTTGTCACCTCAGAATTGAAGCTAATCTGTAATCTTTATAAGCTAGTGTATGTTTTAGCTTGTATATGACTGTAGGTAACAGCATCATGCCATGTAACCTTTATAAAAATTGGAACTACTGCAAGTTATAAACACCAAATTTTACTCCAGTTTAGGCTGAAGACAGAGGAAAGGCCAGTAAAATAAACACATTCAGATGATAGCTCAAGGATAATTTTGTTTTAGTAGAACTTAGAATTAATTTATGCAGTACGAGGAGAGCAATACTGAATAAAAATATTTGGAAATTATTCTTTGGCCAAAGAAATCCCAGAAATAATATTCTGGCTCCACTCAAGTCAGTGTCTGAATGTGATTTAACTTTCATGGAGCTGTGACTTCAGCTCAGCAATCTAATTACAAGAAATATGGCAGGTCACTTTCACATTATAGTGAATTAGCTATAAATTTGTATAAGTATTATGGTGAATAGATTGGTATTTCTTCTATAAGCTCCCTCCTTTGCAGCTCCTGTAGATCTTGCTTTCATTAATTAATAATAAAATCTGCTGAATTGGTACAATATTGTTGCCTCTGCATCAAGGAATATCCCTAGATCATCATTACTTGACAGTTATTACTTGGCATCATTACTTGATACAGCTAGCGAAGCACTGACTTTATTTATGTGAGATGCATGGCCAAAAGGTTCATTGGCTGAAAATTAATGTTTATTTCCATGTTTAAATATCAGCAGAAGCTAATATCATGAAATTTTAAGAGAGAGAAGCAGTTTTATTTACTTATGCATAAAATATGCAGTTAGCTCTTAGAACATTCTGAATCCGTGGAAGATGTTCTGAGTATGCTCCTTTCGTCCTTTTCCCTTCAGTCCCTCGTGGTTAGTAAAATTAAAACAAGCCCAAGAAGTAGAAGTTTGTAACTTAAAATGCACCCTGAGCTGCATTTAAAAGAGTGTTGCCAGCAGGTTAAGGGTGGCGGTTCTTCCGCTTTACGCAGCCCCAGGTTGCTCTGCTGCATTGCAGAGCACTGGATTCAGCTCTGGGCCCCTCCGTGCAGGAGAGATACGGAGCTACTAGAGCGAGTCCTGCAAATAGTCACTAAGATGACTAAGAGCTTGGAGCATCTCTCAAACGAGAAGAGGCTGAGAGAGATGGAGACTGTTCAGCCTGGGCAAGAGAAGACTGTCGGGGGCTCTTACCAATGTGTATAAATGTCTGAAGGGAGAGTGTAAAGAGGATGGGGACAGGCTCTTCTCGGTGGTGCTCACTGAGCGGACTAGAGGCAGCAGGCACAAACTGCAACTCAGGACGTTCTGTCTGAACCTCAGGAAAGACTTCTGGACTGTGAGGGTGAGGGAGCACTGGAACAAGTTGCCCAGAGATTTTGCTGGATATATTTAAAAAACATCTGGATGGGCTCCTTGGCAATGTACTCTAGGTGACCCAGCTTGAGCAGGGGGTTTGCAGTAGGTTATCTCTAGAGATCACTTCCAAAGTCAAGTATTCTGTGATTCCGCAGGGAGAAAAGGAGGAAAAAAGTCTTCTCCTTAACTATGCAGTGTTACATAGAAGTGGTAACATTCAGAGATAGACAGAGAAGTGGATAAGCTATGTTTTTTTGCATGCATCCTCAGCTGCCTCTACTTTCACATGGCATGAATACCTGGAAATAGGAATTGTTTTTATTTTAAAGTAGCAGGTGCTTCCTCAGCTGTTACTGGGTTCTGCCTGTCTAGTCCCTTCTGTCTTGCAACACCTGGGATTATTTCAGGGATCACTAATTTGTCCAAGGATTGTGCATGTGAACAGTCTTCATAATTTTGTATTCATTGTTCCAGATTATGTTCTCCATCTCTATCTACTGTTTAATTTAAAGACAACCTGCAAAACTCACCTTTCAGTCCAAACTTGATATGGGGGAGAAAGGGCAAGGACTTTCGTGTCAGTGAGAGTTAAGCACTGTTTCAAATGAGCATTTTATTCATACTGGTAATCACCTGGTTTCGCGAGAATCATCCACCAGTCTTTACTCCCCACTCTGAGTGCCTTACTGAGACCCACATGAATGGCAAAATGAACAACGGGCAGCTCTTTTCATCTGTGTCTTTGATGGAGAGCTCCTTCTTCCAGGGATGTGTAAAGGTAGTGAACACGGCCAGGATGTTGCTCAACGTGAGGCAAACAGGGAGATGCTCACTGCTCGGCAAGTGATACCATCCAGTCGTCTTCTCTGAGCTTTCTGCCCCCACTCGGCTCCAGTGCTATTTCATGGTTCTTTGATTAGACCAGAAAAGAGATCTGCTCATAAAGGAATCCATACAGATACATCCTTTTCAGAGATTCAGTCATGTTGGAAATGAGTTGCAAATGACTTGAATGGAAATAAATTGATTGGAGTGGAAATTAAATGAATTGGAAATGAATGTCCAATGAAACAAATTTGTTTTGAGACATGTTAACTGTTCTCCCAGTAAGATGAAACAAGGCATGTGAGTTTGATCACCTGCAGAAGGAGGTATGTGTAACGTTCAGGCATTATCATCCTTGACATTGAGGCAACTATTCAGATCCTGTCCAGCTCTCCTCTTTTACTGCTTCAGGAGGTGCTGCATAACCAGGGTTTGACTGTTTGAACAAGAAGTTAGAACTAATTTATCATTCTTGAGCAAAATAATCTAAGTACCTGGCAGCCAGGATGTAGGAACTAGAAGGGAGTTGCCGCAAGTGGAACAGACTTGAACCACTTAATAGTGGAAGAAATCAACAGTACAAAGAGAGGACATTTTCCTACATGTTGTGCCTAAAAGATCACAGAGAGTGAGCCAGATGCATATGCTGTTGAAATGTTATGTTAGAAAGTCTTTGCTGATAGATTTTGGATGCAAATGCCCCAATCACAAAAATGTAAATGGGAGCGGGAGCAGAGAAACTGCCATATAGAGCGAAGAGGGGAAAAAAAGTCTTTCCTTATTTAATAGAATTAAAAATAGGCCACAAAGGAGTGACTTGTGCTGTCTGCAGCCTTGCATGGTTATTAAGGATCCCAACAGTGGGTGCACAGCTATGGTGCAGTAACACACTGACAGTGCCCAGCGGTATGTAAACTGGTGCAAGCAGATAGATACGTTTAGGGAGGCTATTCTGGAGTTTAAAAACGGACATGGCCCAGGCATATGAAAAGAACAGGGTAAGAGAAGGGCAGTGGGAAAAAAGGAATGGATTTGATTTGCTACAGAATATGATTCATAGAGCTTTTGGTGGTAGGATGCCGTAAAAATCTATGCCTATGTGACCTCTGCCCTCACAGCATTTACATCAGGCACAGCTGGAGGCTGGAAGATGAGGAGGGCAAGTCACCACCTCATGTGTCAAGATGTAACTGATTACATCTTGGTGATTTGGAGGAGACTAGGGTCAAAGAGGCTATCAGGACGTGACTCTGCAGAAAGTGCATGGTATCTTTTGTTGTGGCCCCCATTTTCTTTAATGTTGCTATGCCTCCTGGCACATCGTCTGCATGGGGAGGAGGGTGACACTGCAACCCGACAGGTCTGTAGCCAGTAACCACCAGCCTGAGGCACCTGTGCAATATCTGAGGTGGCTGTGTCCCATAGGACATGGGAGGCACAGGTTGGAAAATCAGTTTTGAAGCAAACGCTGTCCAAAAGAGAATAAGAAGGGTGGCCAAACCTGCAGTCCAAGAAAGTGCCAGAATTCCTGCCCAGGAATATCTCTGCCTATCTCCATGGTTTGGATCTACAGCATGAGAAATGCTCTGCTGCTACATCATTGAAGTATTCTGTGAGTGTATGCTGTGTGATTTTTACTCATGGAATAAAACTGGGATCCTGTAAATTCCCTACATTTTGCTTTTTATCTTAGGAGATGGCTTAGGCTGAGTGAGCTAGATTACTGTAGCATCACTATTGACCTAAATAAAGCATCAAAATAGCTAGAAATTCAAGTGTCTCCCCACTCCTATTTAAAGTTTTCAGATCAGCTGTTTTGATCCTATTTCTGTGCATCAGTCTTCAAAATTTTAGTACTTTCATTATAAAATTAGTTAAAGTGTAATTGGGTAGAAAATGTGTCTATGACATCAACAGCCGAAAATTTGGGAACTGGAATCTTTCTTAATATCTGAACATTATGTTAAATGAATTTACTATGAAACCTTCAGCTTCAGTTTTGATTAGTTTGAACTCGGCTCACCTCAGCAATTATTTTTTCTATTCCTCTCCATTCCTCTGAACCACAAGAAGTATTTTTTTCTTGCTGCTGCCCCACAGTAATTTGTCTCTGCTAATGAAAGTAGTTTTTATATTTTTTTACCACAGCTACTGCTTTTTCTTTTTTACTAACTGTTTGAGGAAGTTAATGAAATACTTCACCTAAATCGCTTCCAGAGAGTGATACTCAGAGAGTCATCCAAACTGCTAGCATTGACACAATACAATAAATTGTTTAAACAGGCTTAGACTGACAGGCCCTGAAGCTGGTAAATTTTGCTTAATCTTAAATGAGATAATAATTTTATATAGTGTTACTTTTCACATTGACGTTGTCTTTTGCAAAGCACAATCATTTTCCTGTTACTTGTAATACAGTAGTGCTTTTAGTAGGGGCTGATCTCTACACACAGAGGAAGAAAGACATAGTCCCTTCATGAAGATGTACTCTTTACCTAGAGAAGACAGAGAGAGGAGACGCTTTAGAGTCACACGATTTCCAAAGGCCGTCAGCAGAAAAGCGGAATCCAAACCACCGGAGCCCCATTCCAGTGTTGTATCCAGTGGGCCATGCTGCTGCTTAATATGTTGCTGCCGTTCTTGTTCTTTCTTTACAGTTCGGGATCGGGTACGATCAAAAATGGAGAGAGATATTTTGGCAGAAGTGAATCATCCTTTCATAGTCAAGCTGCATTATGGTAACTATAATAATATGTCATGTTTGTTCCTGAATTGACTGGGGCCTTGTAAATAGATCTGTTACACTTCCATGCAGATGCCCCTAGCCCCCTCCATCTCTAACAAAATTATAGAGGTTACCTCTGTGAAATACTTCACTTATGCTAAACGAGGATTTCAGTATAAGTAGGTCTTAGCCTCTACCAAAATACATTTGATATAATGTTGTATGTTGTGCTGATAGGTTAGTGGAAAAGCTAGTGAACATACATCTAACTACCCTCTTGCCCACGGTCAAGAATCGTTTAGGAAACCAGAGATTCTAAACAAAGCCTGATTTTAATAACTAGCATTGAATTTGTATATGTGAATTTGATGTTTAGGCAGCCTAACCAGCTGTCTGAGTTCCTGAGAAGCCCATAATTAGTGTAAGGGTTTTGGGGGGATGTTTTGGGTAATGTGGGCTCTCTTCCCGCACAGATGGAGGAGCTTCTTTCTATGCCTAGCCCTCAGTTGCTGGCACATTGGAAAGCAACAATAATTCAGAGGCACTTAGAATGGAAAAGAATATATTAATAATGCATCTTTGTCTCCCAAACAATACCATTTTCTCCCACAGTTTAAGCTAGTTTGCTTAATTGTGTAGAGAAGTTGAATTTTTCTGTTCCCTAAGTAAAACGCTGAAGTGACAGGAGAGCTGGTGGCATGAGCGACACGTAGTTAACATTTTGTTCTTTGGAAACTTTATTTTGATTCAGACTTCTCCATTCTTTTCTAATGCAGCATTTCAAACAGAGGGAAAGTTGTATCTAATACTAGATTTCCTGCGGGGAGGGGACCTTTTCACGAGACTCTCCAAAGAGGTAAGCTGGTGGATTTTGCTTTGTAAATGAAAAACTATCCTGGATTTTTGGAACTCAGATGAAGTTGGTGGGAGTGGCAAAGGGCCTTGGGAGTCATTCTGTTGTATATATGTAATAGAGCAATATCATCTTGCATCTTTAGGGGGGCTCTTAATAATTATTTTTCAATTATAAGTAATGCAACGGACAGCACGAAAGCATCACATCTGTAGAAAACCGCACCGTTTACCAAGTCTTTCCCACAGCAAAATAGCCCCAGACTCATTGCGCACAAAATATAAGTTGGCTGTGATGAGAAATAGCCTGAGAATCCATCCCCAGTACGTTTTGCCTGGGACATGAGCCAGAACTTCTGTAAAAACTAGCAGCAGAAAGGAGAGGTGGCTGCAGGTTGGTGTTGGGGCCATGTCTGTGCCCAGGGGGTCACTACTTGGTGTTGCCAACATAAAGCCCCTCAGCTCTTGGTCTCTTTGTGGACTCGGGAGACAGGAGGTGCCAGAAAGCACCTAACATAACATCTTAAAAATGTATGATAGGGATGTTTCAAAAGCTATTTTGAGGAGAAGCTGTGTTTGAGCTTCTTGACTTTGGGAGTTACTGATTGAATAACAAGCTGTGAAAACAACAATTCCAAAGTTCCCAAGGCCCCATCGCAGCGCTCAGAGCAGTGGCAGCAGTTGCAGCATCATGTTGCAGACCGGAGGGGCTTTGCACTGCAAACTGCAGTGTGTGCTGTGCCTTCAGTCCTGGTTTGCCTGTGTGGGAAAGGACAACAGGTAATTGCAATGCCAAGTAACAATATTTCTGTAAGTTCTTAGTGCATGGTAGCAGTCCCTTTTAAGAGCAGGGAAGAGATTAAAGGAAACAAAACTATTTTTCTCCTGTTTGTCGTGAAACGAGTCTTTGTCAGTGATGTGGCATGCTGTCATAGGAAGGACTTCTCAAGGTTCATTAGAGAAGGAGGCATTCTCATCTACCAAAAGTAGTTACACGTTCTGTACAATTACAGGACTTTAAAGCTAAACATAGCATGCGGTTACAACTTCTCTTAAAAGGTCAGAGTTTTCCAAACCTTTTCCAATTCCACGCATTGATTTCTCTCTTCTATGCTATCAAAAATTGGTCCTCTTAACTTGACAGATGCGACACATTTCTCTTTTCAGTGTTTGCAGTTCATCTTGTCTGCCTGTAACTTGTAACTGCTGGTGCCAGGGTATCACAAGGGAAGACACTGTAGGAAAACATTGACAGGCTGCAGTGGAATAAGTCCATTAATTATGGGCTTATTCCAATTGTATTGATTTCAGTGAGCTTGCAGCCAGATCCCTTGTGCTACAATATGTGTACATGCAAAGCTTTGTTTCAGATTTGCTCTATGTTTCTGAGATGTCTGATTTCATTTGGAAAAGTGTGTATGGATTAGATTTTCCTTGATTTTACTAATTTAATCTCATACCTACATTATTTATTTTAAACCTTATAATAATTTAAGTTTATTTTGATGTTTAATTCCATTTTTATGTTCTAGATCAATTATTTTTTAATCAAAATTGTTTCTTAGGTATCCTTGCTCCTTCTAGCCTTTACAGATATTAATTAAGATTCGTGACATCTGCCTGTTCTCTGTTTTTGTTCTCAGCCTTCTGCAGCTTCTCAGAGTACTCAAATATTATGGCTGCTGCTTTCCAGGAGTAGAGACTTAATTAAAAAAAAAAGAAATCTGTAGTTTCTACTGTAGATATTTACATTTACAGATGACATGTAGATTTTTATTGAGATGATCATTTTTCTTCTGTCATTTGTAATATTCATGCTTGTATATCCAACGTTTAAGCTTCTCTTTCTGCATTGTTATGTGTGCAAGTGTTCAACTTGAGTTGAAGAGAAGCTAATATCATCTGGGATATAATTAACTAAAAGGTTTTGTGCTATCCAAGCTCCGTTTTTCTGAGGTTAGAGAGGTTTTTTTTTTCTGTTAGAGAAGTTTCTTTCCACGTAAAAGCGGGCTTTCAGTGTTTGTGGTAGCCATGTTAGCTGTAGAAAAGAAAAGAACTGCCATCAGTCTGCATCTCCTTAAGCTCCATATGTTAGGCAGCACATCACTGCTTAGGGTGTCTACACTCAGGTGTCTAAGGCTGAGCCCCATGCCCTGGTCCCTTGTACACTGCATCTGTATTCGCTCATTCCCAGGTTCCCTTTCAGAGCAACTCTTTTAGTTTTCTCAAAGCTAAAACAGTTGCAATCACCAGAAACTCTTTTGCACGAGGGCTGCTTCTTACAGATGTTTTGGACAAGAACATGGCAGGTTTGTTTCCCACCCAGCCCTTCAACACTACCCCAGAAGGTGCTCTCACGCATTCTCATCTGTAATGCGGGTCATTTAACACACAGCCTAGTGGCACCCAGCGGAAGTACCATGCTGAAGAGTGCTGGCAAGCTAGGCCAGGTGTTTTGACCTGAAAAAATATCAGCGTAAGTCTGTGTCTTGGGACTGCAGGATCGCAGCATAGACTGTCTGTATCTGAGGATGCAGGGCACAAGGGAGACCCAGGCCACCTACTGCGTGGTGCGAAGGAGGCTCGCCAGCTCTGACCAGGATTAACCCTGAGCTAAATAGCTGCAAGCCACTTCTCACTGTTGTCTAGAAGCCAGGTATCGTTCCCTTGGTCAGCTGTGTTTGGTAGTCTGGGCATGAGTCCAGTGGCCACTGAAGGCCCTGGAGAGACATTCCTTGAATCCTCAATGAGTGGGTTTTAAATCAGTCTCTAAGTCTCCGCATGCTGTATATGTTGTTCATATTTGGGAATTAAATATGCTTTAGTTTCTAAAAAAGAAGTTTTTTACTTCCCCAGAGAGGTTTCTGCATCTTATTTTGTGGGAAATTGGGAACCAAATGCCAAGTTTTTCACAAACTAAGATACATGAAAGCAAAAAGAGCTGTGCTGAACATACTGAGTTTTGCCATTCATTTCAAAAGGCTAAGGAATTGGAACCTTATTATATTAACATGACATCATCTAAACAGCTCAAGCGTATGAATGAGAGCAGCATACTTTAAAGAATGGAGAGAAATACTTGCAAGATTGAGTTTTGTTTCAAAAGGAGAATCTGGAAAGAATTGTTAATGTGAGCCTAGACAAATTATGGAAAATTGAACCTGATCTGATGGTCATTCCAGCATTCATGTGTCAGACAATTCCGTCCCCATCTCTGTTTAATGCAAGCCAGCCTACCATTGTCTAATAAATAGGCATGTTCTTCTTTTCTTTCTCTCTAGGTGATGTTTACAGAAGAGGATGTCAAATTCTACTTAGCTGAGCTGGCCTTGGCTTTAGACCACCTCCATGGTCTTGGAATTATTTACAGGGATCTAAAACCAGAGAAGTAAGTTAACGAGTAGGAGAGAATTGTGACATAAATATGTGAACTTTTAGGTCATTTATGTTCCTTGACATATTAGTAAGTCAAAAGATGCCAGAGACTATTCTTCGTCTATCTGTGACCTAAGACTTTACATGGGTGCGTTGAAGTAACAAGCGTACGTTGAGATAGTGGTTGAGGCAGTGGTATTATGAGCACCATTATTCAAGGTGACCCAGTAAGACCTGAGAAACCCTGTGCTGTCCAAATCAGAAATACTGCAATCTGTTTAGCTGTGTTTATTTTCAGTTATACTGCAAGGCTGAGGCATAAACTGAACTCCAGTTTCTGCTGTCCCAGTCTGCAGGGTCTTCCTGTTACATCATTTATGCACGGGGCCAAATACTTTAACTCTAGTCCAATGTGATCTAGTCTGTGTGTGCGTGGCCTTATTTTAATGATCTCAGTGCAGATCTCTGTGCCTTTGTCTTGAGTAGCACTGTTCTGGATTTTCTTTAATCTGGTTTTCCTGTTGATGTTATATAAACTGTTCAATGTGACTCCACTTCCAGCTCAAACAAAGTACGCCCTGGCACAGTGCAATTTTATTACTGCTGTTGTTTAAAGTAAATGAGCATCTTTGAATACTAGTGTTCATACTAGCTCATGAGAGACATGATGATCAGCAGTTTAAAGGACTTTGATCAACTGTCCAAAATATTTTCCCAAGAACAATTCAAGCTTATATATGCAGTTATTTGCTGTTCCTAATGGGATACAACAGAGGTTTTTCTTTTTC
>VZSV01000157.1:924579-978207 GCA_013398735.1 Nothocercus julius
AAAAAAAAAAAAAGGAAGATAAACAACAGGGAGAATTCCTAGGGTGTTAATTTAAGATACCATGTAAAATAATGTCAATAACTGATAAAGAAGACTTTTTAGCCCTGTGCTGAAGTTGCATAAAGGGCTGTTGATAAGGGCTGCAATTCTAGCTCTACTGTGAGCTTCCCACATCACTGGGAGCTTGTCCTCCCACAGCTACAGGTTATCTTCCCTGCCTGTGACATGGAGCTTTATCTCAAGGCATACATGTAAACTGAGGACTGTGAAAGTGGTTTAGGCTTTTGTCAGATCATCCTGAAGCTATAATTTTTTAATATGTTGAAATACAGAATAGGTAACAGTCACACTATCTTCTAAGCATATTAAAATCTTAAAATAAATAGATAAATACGGAAAACTGTAGTAGGAGGAGATTCACAATAGAATTATCACCTAATTTCACATAGAGGAGTAGTCTACTTTTTGTATTTTTTATAATTTCAAAACATAGATTTAGAGATTTTTTCCTTCTAAATCACATTAGCAGCTTCTGGTTCTTTTTTTCCTACCCAAAAATAAT
This sequence comes from Nothocercus julius, assembly GCA_013398735.1. NCBI lineage: Eukaryota > Metazoa > Chordata > Aves > Tinamiformes > Tinamidae > Nothocercus > Nothocercus julius. The sequence continues at coordinate 925,142 of VZSV01000157.1, forward strand.
GGTAGTTCATTTCAGATTAACTGATCCTGCATAGCATAGCTAAAAGAATTATTGTCACAATAAAATTTTATTAGTGACAGCATGACATAAAAAGGAATTGTAAAATCATTAGCACTAAAAAGAGAGGAAAGAGATGATCAGAGAAGAAGTTTGCTTCTATAGTCACTTGAAAGAATACATCATTTGTGGTAAACTGGATACCTGGTAGCAGGTACATTGTTTTTTGTTTCCTTATGTCACTCAAAGCTAATTCAAAGCTAATTCATTGCAATAATTATAATTTCCCTCATTGTTAGTATTTTTTTTTCACATCAAGTGTAATTTTTAGTTCATAAGCATAGTTATGTGAATTGGCAGATGGAAAATGTGGAGACACCCAGCTGTCCAAAAGGGTCTTTAAGCAAGGGAAAATTGAAGGCAACTGAGGATACTGTATAAGGCTATTTAGGAAAGAGGAGATAGAGAAGGAACTGCCAATCAAGTTTCAGAAGATGCGGGATACCATCAGTAGAAAACAAGAATCCTTTCATTTTTTCCCTCAGACAAACATCTAATGTATAAATCTGTGAGGAAGTTTATTTTTGGTTCTCTTGACCTAAGATAACATTGTCATTCGGAAAGCTGCATTAATGCATTAATTAATCTAGGGTATGTAATCACAAAAATACATTTAAACATGCCTGTTCCATGGCTAATGCTTAAAAATTATGTCTCTTCAAGAAATCTAGGGAGAAGGAATGGGTGTAAAGAAGCAAAGTATTGAGAAGAAAAAGCTTTAATTATTGCACAAATAGTAGAGACTTAGCTGCTGGCCTTTACTTGATGAATTATACAGTAACACACAGTTGCAAACACACACACAAATGGCAGATCACCTCCTCTCAGTTATGTTTCAGCCCAGAAACAGCCTTCCATAAGTGTAAATGCCAATGTGTTATTTCCTTTTGAGTAAATGGTTTAAAGTGTTTCTGTAAAAGAATAGGAATGTAAAAATAGCTGAAATGTAGCTATGCAAATTTGAAAAGAGGAAGAATACTAAATCTAACTAGAACTGAAGAAACACTGCCTTCATCACTGCATTAGTATTACTAGACAGAAGTTGCTGGAAATCATTATTTTTCCATTTCAGTATTCTTTCTTGTTACCATAAAAACTAGCAATGCTTTTTGCAAACTGCTGTCATTTTTCTCACAAAAATGTCAGAGTGCCTTTGTGAGAATAAAAAACGTTGGCACGTGGCAAACTTGCGAACACTTGACTTTGGCTTCCAGAATGAATTTTTGTTTATGCTTCTGGACAGAACAAATCAGCAGGGGCTGAGGTCCATGCAGTTAGACTGACATACTCATGCTCTGTGGTCACTTTTTTATTATTGCAGCAAAGACATATTTGACATATATTATTGACAAAGACATATTTGTCTTTGGAATTCACCTGAGGTCCGGTGGGCCAAAGCCATTACTATTTAGTGCTTTTTTCTATTTTTATGAGAAGAGTAGAAAACCTGTAACTCTTTCTCTTGCTCAGAGCAGAATCTGTGCAGGTTTTTGCTTTGAAGGCCGTGTTCTGTCTGAGCTCACTTTGTATATCCAGCCTGAGCGTGCTGTGGAGTGAAACCGAGGCGCCATATCCAACTTCCACAGCCTGTGTGAGCTTCAGATATGAAATTAGGCAGACCTTGGAGGATCATTTTTTCTTTCTGGAGGTGCAGAACGCAACAGGAGTTTACATATACTTTTGAATAATGCATATTTGCTTTTCTGCTTTCAACATGTATTATTCATGTTTGTTAAATACATTCTGTATCAGTCTAATGTATGTATGCTTACTTTTTACCTTGCAGCATTCTTCTTGATGAAGAAGGCCACATTAAGATAACAGGTATGTGAGGAACAAAAAATATAATCTGTACAAGCCACCTGACTTTTCTGCAATATGTTCCATGCATCTTAAATTTTCCTTTGGAAAAAAAAATTGCTTATGCGAAGTCAGAAGCCAGAAAAGTTAGAGTATTGACATTTTTTCCTCTGGTCACTAGTCAAGCACTCCTGTGCTGCACAACACGTGGAGGAGATGGTGTTTTGCTGGGCTCTGGAGTGGCTTGAAGCTTGCAGGCTTGACTGCCTACAGCCATGGGTGGAAGGATGCTTCCAATGTGACTCTATTTCAGATTAATTTATCTAAATTATTATTGTGCAGAGGACACCTATGAAGACATCTCTTTGCCACACTGGAGGTGCTGTCTAGCCATCCTTTTAACTGTTGTCAATCTAGGATTATTATTTTAATGTCATGTCAACCTGAGCAAGAACTTTTATTGCTAATATCTTTGCCAAATCTGGAGTATTTTGCTTATTTAAACTCTCACTTCTGCTCTTGGCCAGAACCTCAGCTATGAATGGAGGGAATAATACACAATGCTTTCAGGACATAGTCACAACTGCCAGCCAGGCACTGTCTTTTCCAGGGTGTTGTGCACATGCTCATATGGCCTTTCTGTGCACAAAAGCTGCACATAAACGGAAGGGTGATTTTTAGGTTGGTTGAATGGTGTGCTCATCTTCAGTTCTCTTTGAACTGTTTAAATGTATGAGAATGTTAATCATCTTTTTTCAAAACCTGACAAGTCTAATTTCTGTTCATTTCAATTTATTTAGATTTTGGTCTGAGCAAAGAGGCCATCGACCATGACAAAAGAGCCTATTCGTTCTGTGGGACGATAGAATATATGGCCCCAGAGGTGGTCAACCGACGAGGACACACACAGAGCGCAGACTGGTGGTCTTTTGGTGTGCTCATGGTAACGAAGATGTTGTATTTGTTTGGGAGGGGAGGCTGTAGAAGTGATTAGGTATCTCATATACAAAAGTATCAGTTTGAACAATTAAGAGTTGGTGGGAAAGTAGACGGTTGAACATCACTCCATCATTTTCACTGCATCAGCAGTAAGATACTTCAACCTGATGCAGACAATACTTGAGGTAACATTTGGCCACTGTTTTCTCTTTCCTTACCCCAGTTCTTTCATTAGCTGCTTGTTTCAGTTGGCTATCAAAAGCCAAGAATATTTCTCTTCCATGGAAATTAGCAGGGCAGCCTTAGCAAAGTACAAACATTTGAGAACAAACAACTGTGTAGTTACTAACATGGTTCCTGTTCGTAAACAGTTCCTCAGATATCTATTTTCAGAGGTTAGGGACATCCTTTTAGAAACGCAAAGGTTGACTCTTTCTCCTTCAAAGTATAATTGAAAATGACATATTTTAGAGGGGATTCTGAACTTTCCACTGTACGCAGTGTATAGAAAGTGTAGAAAACTTCTGCCATTCATCTTCCGCCTTCATGTCAGCATCAGTGACTCGTGTTTAACAAATGAGATTCCGTAGTTTCTGAAATACAGTGGATTTCCTGTCAGTGGTGGGAAACCGTTACTCAGGAACCTTGTGTTTTTTCTCTCCTGTGGGAGGGGAAAAAAAGACATGCATATGGGTACCAGGTCATCCTCCTTTTTTTGCAATTTTGCTTTCTTGATTATGTTTGGATTTTTCCTTTGCCCTGAGTACATCTTGAAGCTGCTTTAAAGAGAGGACTATGAAACAACGTTTAAATGGTTGTTCTTCACAGGGATAAAGCCAGCAGAAGCAGACACAAATGCATTAATTGGCACAGAGAAGTAGCAAGGATTCATCTTTTCTTGCTTGTTTTTGCACTGAATTGACTGTACAAAAGTCAAAGTTTTCCCTGCTATTGCTTAACTTTTAAGAGTCCTGCAAGCTTTTTCTGAAACACTTTGAATTTTAGAAGCTATGAGAGTTGACTTTTTATACATGGAAACCACTGCAAAATCAGTTAATAAGCAACATGAATTTACGAAAGATTAGTCATGCTAGATTAAACTGATATTTTGCTTGTTTTCTAAACAACGTAAATGAAGGGGATCTCATCTGCCTGCATTTCAGGGAAGTATTTCATATAGTGTTGCAGGGGAAAATATTCATTAACTTCATTAGTACAAGAACTATCTATACCAGTCTATGAATATGTCACAGGGAAAATAAAACAGCGCGAAAGAAACTATTGAAGCTCAAGAGTAATATTGGCCCAGGAGCAGAGGGGATTAAATGCATCATGAAGCTGAGTAAGCCTGGAAATCAGAAGAAAGCTCCTGACTGCTAAATAAGTGAGACCCTGAAAAACACTTACCAGTGTTACTGAGTTCTGAGGGGAAAATCTAGCTACAGTGGAGCTTGATTGCTTTATGACAAGGATTTGATAACATGCTCCTGAGAGCTGGGCCTGAGATGCAGCTCCAGAAAAGGCCCTCATTCAGCTGCCTTCATGCCAGCCATCCCAGTTTTGGTCTTTGGGCACTAAGTTGGGCCCTTCTACCACCTTCAGCCCCACCAGGCTGCAGTGCCACTGCTGCTGCTTGGGAGGCTCAGTGGGAAGTTGGTTTGTGACAGGAATAATTTATCTTTAAAATCAATACGAGAGCAGCAGGTTTCTGAAGCAATTACTGCCAGAGTCGTTTTATCAAGTGGAGCGTTATCTGTTGCGCATAGACGCTGTGCATTTCTCATTCTTGTAGCGATGTGCTCAGATAACAAAGGCAAGGCTGCTCTCCTGAAGTGTGCAGGCTGCACATCTGTCCCAATGCTGAGTGCACAGCCACGTGCAAACATGCACACTGGCTTCATGTGGATGATCCAGACAGCACAGCAGAACAGCATAGCTGTGCCTCGCACTGCACTTCACCCTGCAGAACCACAGCAGTAGCCAAAATTCATGTAGCGACATTTCTGGTATCCAGACTAATTTAGATAGCTGTATATTTCACTATGTGTCACAAGACATAAAGTATGCTTAAGTTTTGTTTATTCTAAGCAGACATTGTCACCAAAGGAAATAAGGGTAGGAAGCAATGTGAAAGCTACTGAAATCTTTATTTGGGGGTCTGCATCATTGGTCTAGCTAGTTGACAGCAGTTGATGTGGCATTAACTACTGTTATTTATAACTTGAAATTAAAAGCAGCAAAACATCCTGATCTCCTGCGGACCTGAATACATTTGTGGATGCTCAGCACATCTAAACCACTTACCTTTATTCAGTGAAATCAGTGGGTTATGTCTCAAATAATAAATATACAGAGTCCTTTGAATACTTTATTATAGCTCAGTTTTGGAAAATAGCTGCACCTTTTCACTCTCTGTCTCTAGTTAAAAAGAATTGCTGATGTATCGGTACATGAATTGTTTTTCTCTCACCTATTTTTTTGCATGTGTTAAATTTTGCTACACTTTTTTTTTCCTCCATCTTTCTCTTTTCCATCTCCTTCCCCAGTGATTCAGCATATTGGAATTAGAAAAAAATAAGAGTCAATGCAAAAGGAGATGAGGTAAAAAGAGTAAAATGATTACAACAGTAAACTGATGCTTTAAGCCTTTGTATGCTGCCAGTCATCTTAGAAGAAAAGCAACTTTAATCACTTCAACCTTTTTTCCTTTTTAAGAATTATCTGTTTGGAACAGGAAAAGGCAATATCCATGCTTTAAAAGTGCAGAAGGATTTGCCTTTGCTCATCTCTCCTTGTTTTCTGTCACTTATATGTTCTGTTAGGGAAGCTGGGGTTTATGTCACTCTGAAAAACTGAAGAGAGATAAATGATATCCAAATGACTTGTTAGCATTTCTCTCCAAGTAATTTGCAGTATGATGTGAAATATGCATAGAAAATATATCAGTTGGTGGCATATGCATAGCTTGAAAGGAAGTGTATGTGATAGTAGAATTTTCATATCTAAAATCTTGATCAATAGAGGGAAAATACATTTTCTGTAGTGGGGAATATATTAAAGAGATAATGATGAACTTGTGCATAACCCAACCATCAAAAGTGCCACCAAAAAAACCGCAATATTTTCTTGTGTGTTCTGTTCCTTGGACTGCGATTAATGCTATAATATGAAGAGGACTCAGGAAACTGCTAGCAGCACGTTGTCAATCTGCATGGACTGCGACACAGTCTAGAATCAGACTGAATATTTGAAGGCAACATCAAATATGTTGAAACTATTGCTAATATCAAAAAAAATTCTGGTCCTCCTAAAATCAGTGAGTTTTACTGCCAGCAGTAGTAAAAGTTCATGTACCACCAGTTAAGTCTTTGATACAGGCCACAAGAACAGAAAAGTTATCTGCTTTGTTTGTTTGCTGCTCAATTCATTTGAATCCTTTCATAGTGGTTTGATATGGTATAGTTATATTATATGAATCTTGAAATTCACCCTTTTCAAGTATTCCACAGAGAACGGTACCTGTCTCTTATTTAGTAAGGGATAATAACTGTTTGGACACAACTAAAAGTTTGTCCAGGGGAGTTGGTGTAGTTCTCCTCACTAGACATTTTGTTTTCTGCTTGTATCTTACTCTTTGCATCTGAAATTTTAGATAGGACTTTGTTCTGTTTTAGTAGTGTTCCAGAGAAGCTTTGCATCAGGAAATCTGCATGAATAATCAGTTGACCTAAATTGTTGAAAACCTGTGGATATAGCTAAGACCTTTTCAGCTGCACTGCAAGGGCCATTAATGCCCACACTGTCTTCTCTGAATCCCAGATAGTGCAGTGGCTTGCACTAATATAATACGCAGACGTTTCTTAGAAGGCCTCTTGAAACAGTAGTTTCATAGTTCATCTTACCAGCTGATTTAAAAAATCACAGATCTCATGGAAGTTGTATCTCTTTTCACTGCAAGAAAAATACTGGATGTCATTGAGAGCCAGGTATATGTATTGGTGTAGAAAGGGAGTCAAAGTAGGAGGGAGACAAAGTTCTTCTGAGCCGTAGGCTAACAGAACGTGGTCCACCAGAATATACAATACGTGAGTAATTGGTAGGCGAGAAAAAACCTAGCAGGTGGTTTATGCAGATGGAGGGGGGGGTGGAAAATGAGCCTCACAGCAAAACTGTAGGCCCTGCTTTAATGATAAGCCACTGCAAAGTTGCTGCACACCTAACCCCAGCTCTCAGTCAACTTGCTATGACCCACGCAACTCTGTGTCTGTGGGAAAGGGTGTTAGCAGCAGGTGGTCTCTTCTGTTTGCCTGTTGAAATTTAACAACTTCCTGATATTTTGATAAATAAAGAGGAAAGCGGAGTATCGTGCTGTAGCTTTGACTGATTAGATGAACTATTTCAATTTTCATTTGTTTTTTCTGTTTCTTCATTTAATTCTTAACCTTCTTTAATGGGTTATAGAACCAGGACTGCAATTAGAGAAACCAGCTGCTGCTCTTTCTTTCAGTTAACTGAAGCAAAAAGTTTGGGTATATTTTATTCACTGGAGCTTCATTTTGACTTAAATATTGACGTTTAGTGCATTTCTTAAGAATTTGAAATTGCGGTTTGTACTACGGTAACACAGCCATGAGAGCAGCAGCACAGTGAACATTCCATGAAGTCCCCAGGTGGTCATTTCCCTTACTTTCTCCTGTAACTTAAGTTTTTTTTCTCCTTTCTGCCTTCCCTGCCTGCCTGTGTCCCTGCCTTCCTGGACACTGCATCTGAATTTCTTGCCTTCAGTTTGCTTGGCCTCCTACACATAATGTCTATACAAATCTCTCAGTGGTATCCTGCTTGGTGGAAACTGCAATGATCGTCTTCCCACATAGTTGCTGATGAAGCAGTTGCTTTTAGCTGTATCATCTACATCAGTAGCATCAAGCTAATTTCTGCCAAAATAAATGAGCTGGTAAATTAGGTTTATAAGAACAACAAAGTAACATGAGCTAATATAAATGAACACTAGGAATTTTACTTGAACATAAACTTCAGAAATCCCGAGGTACATAGCACTTTTCTTACTGCGTTGGAAAGAATCGTTCTCTTCCTCTCATCTCTAGTATGTTTGAACACTTTTATTTTGACCTAGGCTCTTACTGGCCAGAGTTATTTTGAAATGAGACTTAAGCTGCTGTCATTTAGGCAGCTTTAAAAATTCTAACCCCATCATTTTCTTTCTAAAAGAGTAGCTCTACAAGACAACTGTTCTCTTGACTTTCCTGGCCCAAACAGGAGTTTACACCTTCCAAATCTCAATTGTATGTCAACTATGAACATATTTTTAAGCATTCTTTTTCCAAATGTTTTAGTAGCTTGGGAGAATTTAATAATTCAGATTAATCTTTCAGTTAATTGTAGTCAATAAGATACCAGCCTTCTAAGCTATCCTGTGCCTTAATCACAAAACCAGGACAACAGTTTCATGATGTGGAGATTTTTTGGCTTTTTTTTTTTTTTTCCTTCTGATCAGCATGATTGCTAAAGGTGGAACTATAAGAGCCTCTTTCAGTTCACAAGGGCTCAGTATTTCTTTAATTTTCAATGAGCCTGAGCCTTTCTAAATTCAAATGTGAGACAAGCATCCAGATTCTCAGTTTTCAGAGAAGCTGTTTTTCAGAGGCACCAGTAGTGACTTTTCTCGCAGCTCACTCTGCCTGTTCAGGGTATCTAGGGGGAGCTTCAATATTGTGACCAAGCACAGCAGCAGTTGATAGGTTTTTCTTCTTTTATTTTAAGGTGACATTAATTTCACATAATTTTGGCTATTTAAATAGCTAACACGGTTGTCTAGATTTCTCTCACCAAGTCATAGAGAGAGAGGGGACCTTATCAAAGAGAATTCATCCTATCTAGGAGTAGTGTTGAGTTTGATGTAGATTCTTCTGAAATTAATTCAATTCGTGATTTTTGAAGTGAGAAAATCCCTCCCACAACTCGGCAAGTTGGTTCCTTGGTGTGACTTTCTGAGTTACTGTGCTAATGAGACTGCCGAATAAATCTTTTTCTTTATTTAGGTGATAGTTGGCTTATTATTACTTAGTTTGCCTTATAAAATTTCATGATGAGGGCACTATTTTGGAAAATCAGATATGAAATGAGATGTGTTGCAATAAGTCTGCTAAACTATTACTTTTGGATTCAACTTAATTTATTTCTGTAAAGATAAAGGAGGTTCACTTCAAGCAGCAATGTTTAAATAGCCTAAGTGATTGCAGGTTGAGTAGTGAAACCTAAAGGGAAAAGACAAAGCTGGTTAACATTTAATGAAATGTTTGTAAAAGATCAGAATGCATCAGTGAGAAAAATATCCAATTTAGCTTTTATTTTGGTTGATTTTCCTGGAGAAATGGACCAAGACAGAGCATTTTGTACAAAGTTTTACTTTTAAGAAATGTGATTTCGTTGAAAATCACCCTGTTTGGATGAAAAATCCACCTTGTTTGAATGTTTCTTTTCATCTTTCATGATGATTTGCCATTATATGCCTTCTGTGTATGAATTCCTGAAAGAAATAATCTTCACAAAAAACTGTTCCTCAGTATGCCAAAATTGTTGCAGAAATTCAAGCTGACCTCCCTTCCACTTAAGCAATAGTACACAGTGAAATGCTTCTGGGAAGCACTGGCATTTTAAGTTTTCATTTTCCTAAACTTTAAGGCAGAGAAAGTAGGAATTTCTTTCAATATAAGATTAAAAAAAAAAAAAATTTTTTTCATTAAGAAAACATGGGTACTCCAGAACACATACACCACAGCCATTCCTCAGTATCTGTATGTGTTTTCTCTTTTGTGTCATTTATATTCCCAACTTGAGTATTACAGGAATACATTAAATGTTTAAATTACATTTCATGTCTAATACTGATAATGTTTTAAATTAAAGCATGTCAGATGTTAGCTATACCATAATTATTCTTAAGTGAATGATGCCAACCAGGATCAGGTTATTTAAAATCTTGTCACTTCTGTCAGTATTGATAGAAGGATATGCTAGTAAGATAGCTTCTAGAAAAAAATCAGAAAACAAATTCAGCTATTCCTTTATTAGTCATTTGTTCAGTAGGCCCTCATTTCCTTAACTCTGTTGCCCCATTTTGTGATAATAATTGAATCCTTAACTTTCCAAAATACTTTTAAAGATGTATAGATTGAACAAAATGATGAGTAGAAAGTGATGTTGTGTTTGTGATGGCTATTTTTAAACTGGAAAAAAAAAATGAAGAGTTGAGCTGTGAGTCAGTTTGTCACATTTTATTTATGAAAGTATTGTTTTTGCACAAACCTGCTTCCTGACAGCAGTGAAACTACTTGTGTGATGAGGTAAACTCATCAAACCCAAAACTCTAAAGGGGTGAGAGATTCTGTGCTGCCCTAATCGGTATTATAGCTATGAATATTAACTATTATAGTGAAAAGGATACAAAGTCTGACCCAGATGTAAGCAAATAATAATTCCCTTTACCATCAATGTCAGTGAACATTGCCCTCCTTTGCGCCAGGATTGAAGTGTGTTCTTGATTTGGTTTTGTTTGCTGATGCGCAACCTCCATCATCGCACTGTCAGAGGAATCAGCGTCTGCTGATACCCAAACGAAATGTTGTGGCTAGAGCTATGTGAAAGCCCTGGTATTGAATCCATACAAAACAAGCTTCCTTTGCTGAGTTTTTTTTTTATTATTATTATGACAAATGTGGAATTCCTGTCAGAGCCACTGACAGCATTACTTAGTTTCAAAGAAGCCATAAATGATTGATGTTTCAGGTGTTAATTAGGCAAATATTTGATAACGACTGCAAATTTTGCTTTGACATTTGGGTGCACTTAAACCTGACATTTGCAAAATGTAGTGTGATTACAGCCAGGGGAAAAAAAAAAAGCACACTCGAGTGCCTTGGGAATGGGGGAGTTATGCACATTCCTCCTGCAAAGCGCAGCCAAGGCGTCTCTATGAGGTGAAAAGATACAGTGAGCAAAGGCAGTTGGGCCCAGACCAAAAAGATAGGGAATGATGTGGTGACCCCATTTTCCTTCACCACAGCTCACACACCGAAGGACAACTGTGCCAATTCAGACAAAGGGTCCATCTGGCCAAATACCCTGTCTCCAGCATTGGCTCTGGAGGAAGAGTAAGAACAAGGCAACTATATTTAATGTTTCTCCCCAGATATACCACAACTTGCCAGGTGTCAGTGTAAGCAGTTTGTAACAAGACTCTCAAACTAAACTGTCTGGTTGTTCCATGATGTTCTGCAAAATACAGGTTTGTACTATCCTTGTTTTCTAAACTACAAATTTTTGGACAATTTCTGTTCCTAGCGTGTTCCACTGTGTTTGAAATAAACAGAAGATGTGTGGCTTGTCTGGTCAGCTGCGCAGACTGTCTCAGCACTCAGTTGATTTGCCCTTTTGTTGTTATTTGACAGTTTGAGATGCTGACAGGATCGTTGCCATTCCAGGGAAAAGACAGAAAGGAGACGATGGCTCTTATTCTCAAGTGAGTAGTGAAATGCATTTCATTTTTCTAACTGTTATCTGTACCCTTCGGGAAGGCGATGGGTCCTGGGTATATGAAGGGTTGAAAATAATGATCAAAGCTGTACACGGCAGGAATCTGGTAGGGCATGCACAGCTCATCCCCTGCCTGTGGATCTAAACTGGCCTTCAGAATAAATAGCAGGAAGTGAAATACTGAGAGGGTCTTGCAGGAGAAATGAATCTTCCTGTCCTTCTAAAAGACTGCTGTTATATACATGCAAGTGAGAACAGTCAGATTCGTGCAGGACAGCTTTTTTGTTGCTGTTGCTTCCAGAGTTTTAAAACCCTTTCTTTTCAGGTTTCCCGTTCATTTAATTTTCAGTGCGTGCATAAGTGTTTCAAGATTTGAGTTTGGTCTTCGCATAATATCACATTTTTGGTCTGTAATAGAGAATTATCAATGGAAGAGTTTCCCTTTACTTCCCATTTTTTCAAATTGATGCATGGTTTATTACCATTATTTTCTTGAAGTTTTGTTCGTTTAATTTTCTCTTGATTCCCAAATGTGTTTCAGGTTTTTTTTTCAGCTAAAAAGCTGAAAAAGTTTGCAAAGGAAAATGACCTCTTTGAGTAAATCTTTTGCAACCTATTCACAAGGTCTTGAGATTCATTATATCTACATCCCGTGAATCCAGTGGTAAAACTTTCTGTGACTTTTTTAAGATGAGGCCCTCAGTTTGTAATATATTTGTATAGTCATGCCTTTGGTGACCAGATGTGTGCATCTGCCTGTCTAAATTACTACGATCCCACTTTCTAAGCCACAATGTGATGGAGAAAAATTTTTCTTTTCAAGTGTTGTGTTTTTTCAGAGCCAAGCTGGGGATGCCACAGTTCTTGAGCATAGAAGCCCAGAGTCTGCTGCGAGCCCTCTTCAAGAGGAACCCATCTAACAGATTAGGTATGAGCGTGCATTTGATCTGTGCATCTGTTCTGTGTGCTCTGGCTTGTAAGGTAGTGATTGCTTCTCCCAGTTTATCTTCACTCATAGTTATCATTATAATGCAGTAAATCTGAAGCATTACTAGAGAAAACAGCAAGGAGCACAGGCCAGCCATTGGAATCCAAAGCACAATATTAGCGTGTATTTAATTTTTTCAGTGAAGAGGGTAAACCACTATTTACAAAGGCTATAAAACAACTCCTTCATATAGTAATATAGAGAGGACAGATATTTTTTTAAAAATTTTAAAAAAGTTCTGTGTAACTTAACTCTAGAGCCGAGCTGGGCAGAAAAAGAGAGTAGAGACCATTGTGTACTGTCCATTTCTTAGCACATTCCTATGCTGTCTCATTTGGTTTACTGGGAACATTTTAATTGGCATTCTTCTTTGTTACTCTAGTCTGTTCTCTAATGAAGGGCATTTTCACTTTCATTAATGATTATGTTTAAATGTAATCATCTTTTTTTGAAGGAGCAAGTGATTTATTCTGCATCTGTCACACAATCAGTCATTACAATAATTCTTCTGCTATGAACAGATTGCTGTTATAGATATGATGGCTGGACATGCTTTGCTGTGTTAGTGTGCATACATGGACACACATTGCTTTAGAAGCCAAAATGAACTGAAAAAAATATCTTAGGAGAAGGAATAGAATCCTTGAATTCTGTAAAACTCTTTCATAAGAAGTGGACTGGTCCTATTTAAATACATATTTGACTGACATTGTCATACATGGGAATTTTGGCAGCCCGTAAGTGGCTCTTCTTTTAGGGAACAGCATAGATGGTCTCAGTATTGAGGCTTGGGAAAAGCAATATGCTGTTGTCTTTTGCAACTGTTCATGCTTGTAACGTGATTGCAGATTGGAGAGGTAAGGCTAGAAGCACAAAAATCCGTTAGGAAATAACTAGTGCTAAGCTGTGGGAGGAGCGAGAGGTGTGCGATTTCTGCGGCTCCTCTGGCAGGACCCGCGCAGAGGCGGTGCTGTTGCAGGTCTGCTGCGTGCTGCTTTTGTCCTCCTCTGTGCAGCAGTCACAGCACTAGCGGTCTGCCAGACAGCACACAGCAAAGTGCTTGACAACCCCTTTCTATCCGCATCTGGCTGAGCAATGGATCCTGTGATTTCCAAAATACCCCCCGCGGCCTTGGGCTTCTCGCTGACCCGCTGCTGTTCTGCTAGCCCTGGCCACTGCCTCAGGGGAGGCAGCCTGTGGGCCAGAGGCCCTTCCAGCACCTGCTTCTTCTACGGAGCAGCAGCAGGCCGTGCTCTTTTAGGCGAGTGGGTGCTTTTTGGGAGATGGAGCGTTGCCAGAGGGGAGGAGCACGAGGCGTGGGCAGGGCCGCAGCTTGGCAGAGGCAAGGGCTTCCCCGGGGTTTTGCCTCCTGACTGAGCTGCAGCGCTTAAAACCCCACGCTCCACCGAGGTGGTGGTGCAAGAACACGTTTTCTCGGTAGGTTCCAATTGCTGTCAAGCAATTTGCTTGACATCAGAGAAAATTAGAGTCTTGGGATTTCTGGGTTTAATTAGCGTTCAGGAGAATAAGATGCAGCAGCAAATAAAAATATTTCCGTGCTTCCCCTCTCTACTCCCTTTTGCTGTTTCCTCCCTCACTCTGTCTCGTGTGGCCTCCCACAGTCTGTTACCTATGCAGAAGAGTGCCCTGGTAGAGCCCGTGAGAGATTCTGCATACAGATCATTAAAAAATGTCAGTTACTAGAACAGGGATTCAGTTGCTTAATTTTAAGAAGCAGTTGTAACAATTCTGGTTATCATATTGTTTCCATTTTAAATGGGGAACTGGTGAGGTTGAAGGTTTTAATACCTGAGGTTTGTTGAAAAAATGCAACGACTGTCAGAAAGGAAGGAATAATTATAACAGGAACTTCCAAGGAGAGGAATCTAAAAGCGTAACAGAAGAGTAGAGCTCAGCTTTTCAGAGACAGCAGTAAAGAGCTTGTCTGTGTTTTAACAGTCTAAGAATCAGTGTGAAGGGTAATAAAAATAGGCTTATTAGTAATGAAAATAGAAGTACGTAAGTGATTGGTCTAAATACTGCACTGAACTCAGTAAATAAAAGGATCACTTTAGCTTTGTAGATTTTAGCATTTTCTAGGAAAGGAATAATAGCCTGAAGTTAAAAGAAAAGAAGGCTTAGCCATCCTCCTTAGCCATCCAAATCTCTGGAAAGGAATGAAGTGTACTAAAATAAAGTGGCAATGATGTTATGGATCAAACACTTCTTTTCAGTCATTGTTTCAAAAGGCTGCAGATCTGGAAAGTGTTTGTGTTTATTCCCAGAGGGTTTCTAACTCTGGTGAGTTGAAAGATACTAGTCTCAAAAAATCGTGTTATTCTGACTGCCGTTTTGTTTTTTTTTCCCATTTGAGTATGATATTTTAATAAACAGAGGTAAAGATGGAATATCTGTTTTCAAAATTTGTTTGGAAGCATTTCTTTGAAGCTTTCAACTATGAGTAGAAAACAATGCTGGATACTGGATAGATACTGGAGCAAGATACTCAGAAGAAGCAGAGAAGGAATTTAGTAATGCAGTTCATCTGTTTCTGCTTTTAAGTCTGATGCCCATTAAATATTAGTGCTTTATAACAAATGTTTTATAAATGAAAGGTCTTCCTTTCTTTTGTGTCCCTTTTTATGTATACTGCCTGACCTTTTCTGAATCAAGCATATATGTTCTATATGATCTGCTGTACAAATAGTCTGCGGTACTATGCAGACTATAGTATGCTAGTAGTGCTGCAATTAAATACAACAAATTACAGATTTTGAAAATGCATTACTTTAAATTCTTAAAAGATTAGTTGGAATACTTAGGGAAACAAGGAGTGAACATTTTGGGAAGGAAGTGGCACAGTGAAGAATGTTTATTTATCACATTGTCAGTAACTTAGGCAACAAAAGGGTCTAGTTCTCATTTACACAAAGGCCTGCATCTATTCAAGTAGCTAAATAAACTTAAAGACTTCAAGAACTCCTTATACTGCTGAGCAGTATTAAGGTACAGAGACTACATAACTGGCAATTCTGGACAAGAAAGTATAAAGGAAAAGGATGTTCCAGTAGATACGTAATAAAAACGGAAGAAGTAGTTGTTCTTTCTGTGATTGTATGTTCTTAGAGAAGATGTGTGCTGCTTTGGCACAAAGAAAACTTTATTTTTCTGCTTTATGAAATGATTATGATTTTTTTTGAAAAAAAAAAAAACATTTTCTCCTTCGTCAGAGTGGCTGTACATCTTTCTTGTAAGCCTTGGGAAATAATATTAAAATGTCTGGCCCACTGAAAAGATTCTGAGGCTGAAGAGATGCTATAATTTTATTTTCTTAAACTAAAAATCTGGAAACTCTTTCTACTCATTTTGAATTCCCAAATAATCAATTTTTAAAATTGTCCTGGCTTCCTTTTTCTCCTTAGTCCGTTTCAAGGCTCACATTTTCCATAATGATCAAAAATTACAAATAAAACATTCGACTGTTAATGCTTGCAGGCACTTTTATTTCAGGCATGAAACAATCTTAAGTAATCAAATTCTCACTTATTAACATGAGACTGCCTTGGTATAAATCCCTGCGCTCTATAATGTGCTTAATCTAGCAATTTGATCTCAAAGCATTATTTATTATCTTTTTTTTTGGACCTTTGTGAGGCTACATACCATATAGAAATACTTGCAGCTAGTAGGTTCTGATTGTACAGATTTTTCTTTAAAGATAGGTTTGGTTACAAAATTGAAGTCAAAGTAGAGTTCAAAAAAATCAGGAGGAAACCTAGAGGAAAATGGAAAGTTTTGCTTTGTGGTATGCCAACATAAAAGCTCTGAACTTCCTCCATGATGCAAAATCAGCGGCTGTGTATTGGAAGTCCTTCACTGTTTGCAAAATTAGGCTATTACCAACCTAAATGTCTTTAGTATGTTAACCTGACCAGAGATGGAGTGGGGCCATGGCACTCCTAACAACATATTCTTTCTATGCCAGAGCACTGAGGTGGCCTCAATTGAGAAATGCACTTTTTTCAGGCAAATACTCATGTCGACCACATGCTGCACTGCACACTGCAATCCTCGACTATGAGAAGTAGCTAGGGATGGGCTTTTTCATTAGATCTGAGCTCTGTTTTTTTTGTTTGTTTGGTTGGTTGGTTGTTTTTGTCTTTTTATTGTAAAAAAGGCATCAGCGGTTATGCTCAGCCAAGGGAATGCTACCAGTAATTTGCAATCCCTGAGGCGCTTGTTCTTGTCCTTTTGAAATCAGTTTGGAGGTATGGCTTCATGCCTGTGTAGTAAAGAACAGTTATTGCACTTTACGAAGTTGCCAGTCACCACCACTGAACACAAGGCATATCCATCACAGGTATTTCTTCTCCAAATTTAGAGTTGTTCAAGGTAATTCTCTACAGAGTAGTTGTGCTGATTTGATGTTTTTATTGGCATTGCTAAAATTAAAATTAGTCTGCTATAAGTGTGTAGTAAGGATTTTAAACTGTGTTTGGAAAAGTCGTGCTAAAGAAGACAGATCAAAGCTTATTACTATCGAAAATCTTTCTTTATTTTTAAATTCCTGGCATCAAATCCCATGCCCATAAGCTATGGCCACAGGTCTGCCTAGTTTAGTACCCTATCACCATGAGCAGCTCTTGAGTGGGAAGAGCAAGAAGAGCAAACAGATGTGATACTTCACCTAAATTCTCTCCCAGTCTTCAGTCATTCACCCTACACACTCAGGAGGTTTCCTGAACCTTTGTGGTTTGTGTTTCAAGCAGTCTTTAGCAGATTTCTTTTCCACATACTTGTCCAGTCTCCCACTAAACTCATATAACTCGCAGTTTGCATCCATGTCATCTTTCGCAAGGAATTCTGTATGTTGAAAAGCTTTCTATTGCACAGAGAAGCATCTCTGGATGGTTCTGTATCTGATTCCTACCAGTATTTAATGAGCAATGTTCTTCTAGTGGAAAAGGTGTGAAATCCCTATCCACCTGTTCTCAACAATCACAATTTTGTAGAACTACATCAATCATCTGTTTCCAGGTTGAAAAGTCCCAGCTTCCTCAGTCATTCCTCATATGGAAGTCATGTCATAACATTCCTTGTTGCCTTTCTATGATTTCTTTCTCCAACTTTATTATACCCCTTTCTAGTTAATGAAATCAACTGCGTTTGCTGTCAAGCTGGAGAGGTACCACAGACTTTAAGAGTGACATAGTGATGCTCTCCAGTTTGCCCTCTGTACTCTGAGATTTGATTTCCTGTTACGTTTTCACCAACCTGTCTATCCTAACCCACAGACCTCTGTCCTGAGGAGGGATGGTCAGCTCAAAGCCCATAATTCAGTAGGCCAGGCTGGACATGTTGATCCTCTTGTGCATCACTTACGTTTGTCTATACTAGAAGATTACCAGATGGGGAAGTAATCCGAAGAACATTCCTTCTGAGTTGGTATCCAGTAGGCTTGACAGACAGCCTGCATGTTATGTTCACAAAGTGTTTGCTTTTCATATCTGTTCCTCAGTAAATATTAAGCAGGCTGTAGGAAGCCATTCCTGGTCGGTGCGTTTTGCCAAACATCGGTAATGTCTTGAACACAGGGAAAGCAGATGTCACGTTTTATAAAAGATGAATTTGACAATTTTAAACTGCTTGCAGTATTGATTTTCAGAAAAATACAAAT
Source organism: Nothocercus julius (assembly GCA_013398735.1). NCBI lineage: Eukaryota > Metazoa > Chordata > Aves > Tinamiformes > Tinamidae > Nothocercus > Nothocercus julius. The sequence continues at coordinate 943,156 of VZSV01000157.1, forward strand.
ATTGCATACAAAAAGTTCAGCCCTGAGGTGCTGAGTACTTTTTGCACTGCATTTGTTAATCCTGGGTCCTTTGGGGATCAAGGATGCTCGGCATCCCTGCAATGAAGGGGCTAGACACCTTTCAGGAACTGGCTGCAAAGCTGCAGTGTGAAGCCTTTGCCTCCAGGTGTTATTTCTTCTACTGAAAAATGAAAGATGCTATTAATAAAGGCAAATCACCAAAAATGGCACACTAAGCCATCTCTGACAGTTGTTTGATTATTACTGAACACCTGTTGGTTTCTGTGGTAACACTGAAGCAAAAAAATTCAACTAGCTGGAAAGAATAAAAAAAGGCAATCTTAAATGAAAACATAGCACAAAAATAATGAAAGAATTAGATTCATTACTAGATTGCAAAAGAGTTTTGCTAAAATTCTTACAGAATAGTGTAAGAAAATTTTAGCGGTATTATCAGTGAAGGTACCACTGATAGTGACAGTTTTGATACTAATAAAATACTGAAGAGAGGAAACCCAAAACTCCCAAGTTACTTCAAATCATTTGGAGCCTTTTGATATCTTGAGTCTAAACTTAATTGCAGTGCCATTTTTCCTGCTCATGGAGAATGGGGGATTAGAAAGATTTCAAAATCAGGTACGGGTAGAAGATCTGTGGTTAGTGGCAGGAAGCAGCAGTAACCTGCTGGAGGATTTTACTCCTAGCCTCACTGGCGCTTCTGTTCTGCCACAGCTGGATCCTGTGTCGTACTTGAAACGTGAAGAGGGCAGCTAGTCAGACTTGTCACAATCATCGTTTAAAAAATGGTAGCTTGTACAGTTATGGTAATTGTAATGTTGAACAACTGTACTTGTTTTTTAAAGAAAATTTGTTCTTTAGTGAAAGAAATATTTATATGGGGCTTTTGTTTTGTCAGAAAAAAAATAAGGGATGAGGGTAGAAGTTTGGAGAAGCGAAGCCATGAAGCACTCTTTTCTAAGCATGCCTTTATTTGGTTCTTTCATTCTCTTGTCAGGTGCTGGATTTGATGGAGTTGAAGAAATTAAACGTCACCCTTTCTTTGTTACCATAGACTGGAATGTAAGTGGAGCTACATTTTTTTTTAATTATGTTGCTATTTTTTTTTTATTGCTAAATAAAAGAAATAGAAAGCTGCTTTCAGCATCATCAGTTTTTTTCTAGCTTCTTGTCTCAGTTTTGTCAATGGTCTGGTTTACATAGTACTACCTGAGGCTATTCACAGTGTTTCCTAGAATAATTTCTGCGTTCAACTCTAATAAAAGTGAAGTATTGATTGCGGGAGCTGTTTGGAGTGGAAATAGGCAGCTTTAAACAAAAGAATTCCTGTAATATTTCAATTGCAGAGGAAAGCCAAGCTGAAGGACTAGGCTTGAAAGAGAGTCCAGAGGGAAGTAGTCTGATACTATGGGTCCCTCCATCTTCCAGCTTTTATATTCCATATTAAAACACTTGTCCCTTCTCACCGGGTCTGGCAAGCTAGGCTGAATGCTAGATCTATGATTTTAATGTTAGGAACCTTCAGCAACCCTTTTCTGTAGCCCCACGTCCTCTCATGTATGGCAGTAGCTCCAAGATGCGCCAGGTCCACTAGTGGCACCCTTTTCTAAACACACTGGACCTGGAGTCCTGGTTCCTGGAGCTGGGTGGCTATTTGCAGAACTGGTGTAGCAGGATGTACAGCAGGTTTTGCTACTTTGTGTCACAGGAATGAAAAAATCCTCCAGTAAGGTAGCTTTGCTGACCCTCTCTTGTCACTTTTGGGCCTAATGACCATAGGCCAGGATCTGGGCCTTCTGTTATTTTGTGATGGGTGCTATAGAAAAGCATAACATAGATGAATTTTCAGAACAGTGACTTTATATCACTGAGTATACAAGCCAGGCAGACAGAACAGGAAATAGCAATTTCTCTTACAAGTGGCTGGAGTTTTATTGAGGTGACTCACTAATCTAACAAGAGCACTCAAAATAGTAAGAGCAAACATTTCATCAAATGTAAAATGGTTCAAATAAGACTTGTCTGACGTGGATTGTAAAATCATAAACGAGGGTTTATTTTATTGCTATCAGTTACATCTCATAAAGCTGACCACCGAGATTAGCTAACTTTGATTCAGACTTGCAACAGGTTAAATGTCCTCACATTTTCAGTATCAGATTTGTTCATATCAATGTATTTTTAGACAAACCTGGTAGCAAATAGTTTTATTTCTTGATCTGGACATCTGCCAGCTCATCAGAGCTTCTGTTTGCCAGATCTGTTAGAATTTTCTAGTCTACTTTTATCTGACCTATGTTATGATATTATGTCTGTTAATATTTGAACTGAAATCACTGATGAATGTTAATATAACAGGTCTCATAAAGGCAGTTTTTACTGTAACTTCTGGTAAAACATTAGGAATGTATGTGACATTGCCATTCTCAAACCATTGCCTAGGATTTTACAGTAAAACTAATTCCTCTGTGAAACGGCATTTTTTGGCAACTTAAAAAGACCCACAGAATCATTTATTTTGGAAAGAAAACATGAATCTACTTTGGATTTAATGTTGGAAGAGTTATAATGACTCATAAGTAGTTCACAGGATGATAAAGAAAAGTTGAGTCTGAGATTTTCCTTTACAACCCAGCCGATTTCTAGTCCTGTCACATATGTTCTGGAGTCTAGATTCTCTTTCCTCATCAGCTTCTTAATAATTGTAAGATTCTGTGTAAGGATTTCCCATTTATGAAAACATCAAGTGGGAGGCAGCATCAGTCATATGGACATTTGAAAACCAGTAAAAAATATATATATATATTTTTTTTCTTGTCTGTGTCCCTTTGACATCTCTGTAGTCCTCAGCTTTGTGATCAAAATAAATGCAGCTTAGGTCTACATCTTACATAAGTGGTGATGCTGGCAGCATGACAGGGTTTCTCCTGAATTAGCTAGTGGGGCAACTCAGTAACACAGCACAGAGAAATAAGGCTTTACATCTTGGAAGAGTGTTCAGCAAGGTCCATTCTGGCCTGTGAGACACTGTGTGATCACCTTGTCTCGTGATACTTGGTGATTGCCTTGGCTTAGTTCTTTAAGAAGTATCTTTATGGCTCTCCTAGGGAGACTGTATAACCTCCCATCATTGGAACAAGTTTTTCAGATAGGTTAGGGAAACATCTCCCAAGAGCAGACTCGGAATATGTGAACATATGTTAGAGCCAGAGAGGGAGGTGGATTTAATGGCCCTCTGATGTCTCATGTGGCCCTGTAATTTTGCTGTAGAGCTGTAAAGACTGATTTCAATTCCATGTAATCAGTGCTTATTGCACTGTCTTGGAGACAAATGTGTCATTACCACACACATCAGTTATCATCCTTATAATACATTTGTTCGTTTCTTCATTATTTTTCTATAGCTTATGGAGGTCTTGGAAGACCTGTGTAGTTACAGAAGCAGTCTTGCATGAAGTGCAGAGTGATGTGAGGTGGCCTCTGCCGGAGCTGAAGCCAGGACTTTGCCTTGCTATGATGATCCAGCCAACTGTTAGCAAGTTCTCTGTGGACAGAAAAAGAGCGGGGTCAGGGAACAGAAATGGCTCAGGCGCAGATGTGCCTGAGTTACAGGGTAAGGGTTCCGAGAGTCCTCACATTTTGCTCTTCAGCCAAGCATGTCTTCCATCAATTTGCAGGCAGTCGGCAAACAACAAGGGTGATGAGGCCAGTTGTGAACATCAATGTATTATATACTATAATATATAAAACTCTCTGAGGGCAAGAGGCAAACTTTCTTGGAGAACTTCTAAGCTACCTTGGCAACCATTATAGACAGGACTTTTGCAGCTGACAGCATAGAAGCTTAATGGGACTGTCCTAAAATCATCCCCCATCAAGAGCCTGCATATTGCTGTGAATGTCAGCGGGGTCAGTGTCTTCTAGAAACCCAGTGCAAGAAAGGTCATTTGTTAAGCAAACTTTTCCCACTGTACAAGCGGCATGATAACAAGGGAACTAACCACTGAGTTGCTTCATCTCCTTTTAGAAAAAGGTTCAAAACAGAACTGATAGTTAGCAGCTTCTTTCCATGTGATGTATGAACACCACAACAATATTCATTAGAATCACAGAAAGAAATCAGATCATCTCTTCGCAATACTGCCAAAGCTGTTCTCCTTGCTTTTGGGTTGAGGATTGGTTATTGCCTTTATCACTGAAGCAAGTGATAAGCCCTGAACCTGTTGGGGCCATCTGTTTCCCAATTGTTTCCCATCTTTCACTGTCTTTAACCAGCCGCAACCAGACATGGTACATGGTTGAGATGAAGGCAGCTCACACAGTGCGAACAATACACGCAGTGTAAAGCAGAATCCTGTTACAGTGCTGCAGTTGCTCATGGCAAGCAGCACATAAAGGCAATAGGTGCAGTCTTGGAAAAGAGAAGCATGACCAGAGGACAGCTGGCCCCCTCCCATCATTTTCTGCCTCATGGATACAACTGCATAATGCTGTGTGCCAGGGTGCAGTTCTTCAGGACAACTCTCTGGTCACTCTACATTTAACTTTTATTATGTAAATAGCACTAAATTAAATATGGACAAACTGATTCAGAGTACTTAGGCCACAACTAAAATCTGGTAGAAGCTAACTTCTAAAAGAGGTTCGTTTTTACTGCTATTATCACCAAATAACAAAGCCCTAAAGCCTTGCTTCCTAAGATGAAAAATACGTGGCAATTTATGTACATAATAGGCTGTTGTGGCACAAATTAGGTAGATCCTTGATTACATGAAGGGACTGTCTTTCGCTTTCATCTTAACACTTTATGACGAGTCTCCTTGCTGTATGACTTGAGTTCCAACTCAGACAAAGCTCATGGCAGGATTCTGATTGTGTGTACCTACATGAGCAAAATCCAACAACAACATGTAATAAGGAAAAGGTAATAGAAATTAATTTTTGCCTTGCGGGAAAATCAATTATTTCAAAACCTTTTGATCCCAAATCAGAAAGGAAGTTGAAATACCACATTTTATGGTGGATTGCCAACGTCCAGAAATAAATTCTGTTTACAGATATTTTACCTCTGTATTTTACACTAAAACTGTTACGTTTTGACTTGGAAAAATCGAAAGGTTTCAGTGCAAATTGGTTCAACTTTTGCCTGAATTGCCACAGCCCTGTATGGACATGACTGAACTTTTGTCTCCATTCTCTGCTTTGAATTCGGCCCGTGGGCTACAGTAGGTTGCCTTTGAGAGATACTTACATGTGGTCCCAAAGAGGTCCCAAAGAGGAGTTCAGCCAGAAGAGAGTGTGTCTCAGTGCAGGAGGGATAGGTGAGTCAGAGGAATCCCAGTGCACAGAAGAGGAGGAGGATGCAGTTTTCCACTACAGCAGGCCTGAAAGTGCAGCTAGTTGCCAGCAGACCTGTGGTGGCATGCCTCTGTGCACCCCAGCTGCATCCTCTCTGCATCCTCACGTCATCTCTGGCTCTTGTTTGACCCCAAGATGAACAAGTTCCTCCAGTTAAACGACTAGAAAGATAATCCTGTAAAAGTCCTGGCTTATGGCATGGCCAATGAAGAAGGACACTTGAATTCTGTCAAGTTGTGTATTACAATCTCTAGGATTAGGTTGTTTCAGAGGAAGAAGGGTTGTGCCTGCAGCAACCGCTCACATTTAATTGTGTTGGGCTGTTGTATGCATTAGCTTGCTTTAGTGAATTGGCTTTGGTTGCAGTGGTGCACTAAAGAAGAGCTGGGATGGGATGGGAAAGGCCAGATGACATTGTGCTGCTTGTTCTTGTTCCTCAGTGATTTCATTTAGTTACTTGATTCAGAAGCTTGGGAGAATGTTTATAGCAGCCTACCTCTTCTTGTTTCTACTCATCTGGTCAGAAACGCCAGAAATAATTTTTATCACTAATGGAAATGGAAATAGAAAAAGCTATTGTCTGGGTTATGTCAGGGTAGGTTCCTTTCTCTCATACAAAAAGAGTTCTTGGTTTCCATTCCCTCCCAGCAAAACAAATTTGTGATTACACATCTTTAGGTGGCCTGTGACTCATGATGAATCTTTAGTCTCTCCTTAGTAGTGGAGGATGTGGCTTAGAGATGCAAAACACAAATGTAGCTCCAATAGCATTTAAGAAACTACAGATGAGGGGGGAGGAATTAAGAAGCCAAGGAGAATATGGTTATGATAATCAAAAGAGAGTGCAGTTCCTGGATGATGTATGATTCTAAAACGTCTTCCAGTTTTTGGACCTCACAAGATGAGGGGTGGGTTTAATTCAGGGAGGAAGCGTGTACCTGCAACCGTACTGCTACGTTCAGCAAAAGGAGTGCAGTTGTATATCAAGACAAGAAAAGGGAAGCTGGAGGCAAATAGATTTCCCAATGTAAAATCCTAGCAACGGAAGAACCCTCCGAAGTTATTGAGTTCTCTTTTAAATCTGTGTAGACACAAAAATACATACACTAATTACTAGGTTGCTACTTTTCAGCTGGTGAGTGACACTTCCTGCTTAAGACTGCAATTGGCTTTTAATTATTTGGAAGACTGGCTTTCCATTGTGGCTCCGAGCAATTATTCATTTCTTTTTCTCTCAGAAGATACGGAGCAGTTTTACGCAAGCAGGAACTTTTTATGATGAAATGGCCATTAATTATTGCAGTGTCATTTCCAGCCTCACCACTCCACTTTTCCAAGGAATCATAATTCAGCCACAAACATCTGCTTTATGCTAATGCTAATACTATGCTACAGAATGTCCTGCTTCAAGAACCTCTATTTATCTATGCAAAATGAAGTTTAAATTATGTTGATGTGTATATATCTTAGGTTGACCACATGCTTTATATTATAGAAGTTAATTCACCACAAAAAACCACAGTTAAAAAAAATCCTCCTGCTTGCAAAGAGTTGGACAAGCATCTATTAATCTCCATTAAATATTATAAAAAATCAGCTCATTATGAAGCTATTTGAAGAGTTAACCTGAAAATACACATTGCAATCAGTCAAAAAATTGAACTCTCAAGCTCTTATTGTGGCTTGAAGGTTCAAAAGAAACACTGTATTTTTGCTCAGGCATGTTAATTATTGAGGGCTGTCTGCTGCAATTAATTCAGTCCTTTGAAACCTGAGAACAAAAGTATTGCTAGAGAGGGAACATGGCCCAGGGACTGAAACATGGCGCAGGGAATCAAATCAGAGTTCTCCTTCTCATGCTGCCATCAACAGGACATTTGGTTTCGGCCCGTTCAAGCAGAGATCACCGAAATCAACAGCAATCTTTCCTTTAACCTCTGTAGGCGTCAGATCAGATCCAGGCATATTGTGCCTCACTTTATTCATCTCCTAGAGTGTGCGTGTTTTAATGCTTGCAGAGGAAGCAATTTGTTAAGCATTGGTAAGCACAGGCATTTATAAAGAGCCTTTAAGATGCTTGGTACTGGAGGTAGTGTATTAGCATACATCTACTGTGAATTTACAGCATCCCCTATGTGCCCCTTCACCCCATGGCACAAAGTCACTTCCACAGCAGGGCTTATCTGTTATCTACATTCCTTACTTTTTTTCCTTGAGTTTCTCCTCTCCTCAGGGAATGTTTAGGACTTTTACATGACTCCCTATCCATCTTTAGAGCGTTCTTCCTACCTCTTTTTGATGAGAATTTGATCTAATCGCCTCCCCTCTCAGCTCCCTTTCTATTTTTCCAAGTATGTCTAAAGGAGAAGCCTTCTGTTTAGGTTGTGAGCACCAAGCAGCAAGCTCGGCTCAGTTCAGTTTGGCAGGGTGTCCAGCATATTGCTAGTTCTTCAAAAACAGCGAATGCTAAAATAGTCACTGTTCCCCCATGGTTCTGTGTGCTGATCGTTGTGGGTACATTGTGGGTCTCACCCGTGCACCGTTTCCTGGTGTTATCAGTGTACATTCCCATCCTGCCCTTAAAGACCAGTGAATTTCCAGGTGCCCCAGCTGGAATACTGTGCCAGTCTACAGGCTGTACTCGAAACACCTGTGTTTATATCTTGGGTTCTCATAACTACATAAAAACTCTCATAACTACTAAAAACTGCAGAGACCATCTGGGGCACAGATTTTAATCCTGCTAGTTAAGCAGGAGCCAGAACTATGGATGCATCCTCATCTTCGTTAACCCTGCAAGATATGTAGCACAGAGCTCACAGTGGACACCCTAAACGAAGCATGGGGACGTATCTTCACATACAAAATGTTGCTATATTGTTAACTATGGTCTATTCTTGTTTTTGTAGAAACTGTATAGGAAAGAAATCAAACCACCTTTCAAGCCAGCAGTGGGACGGCCAGAAGACACCTTTCATTTTGATCCAGAGTTCACATCTCGGACCCCAACAGGTTAGTAAGATCCCACATGGTAGAAGATGTTCTTAGTGAGCAAGGTCATACTTCCTTTCGTCCTCATTCCAACTGAATCAAAGAGTCTGATCATATTTGGGATTAGTGGATTGTGTGGTATCCAGCTGGAAGCAAAGTATTCTGCATTTCCAAGGAAAGAAGTTTATGAACATTTTATTAACTCCACACTGATTATGTCTCAGGAAGGACAGGTCTCACATTTTTATAGCAAAAATAGCTGTTGATTAGTTATTTTACTGCTATTGTTGTTGCTCGTGTTAGCTGAATTTAACTGTTTTTACTTAGATCAGCATCTACCTTGCTGCGTCTTGCATCTCTGCAAGTTACTGTGTAATTATATATTCCATAAATGTCCCCTTTAATTATGAAAATGCTTAGGCTGGAGACCACTGGAAGTCAATGCATAGTTAACAGTGACGGATAATGATGAAGTTCTCTGATCAGTGGAGTTATGTCAACAAGGAGTTTGGCCTGCTACGCTTAGTAAATTCTTGCAGTGAAAATGCTGTTTTTATAATTTCCACACAGACACACACACACACACACACACACACACACGAACACACACACACACACATAAATGTATATATATATATATACACATAAAAGTGAAGGTGATTATTGCACATGGTCAGCTTTCTGCTTCAAACTAGCCCAAACCTCTATTCAAATCTCAGTTCAAATCCCCTTTCATGGGGTAGGAAGTAGTGGTACTTGGTAAAGTGTGTTATCCCTCTTGGTTCCTACTTTTTTTTTTGCTGATAGTGCATTGACTTTCACAAGCCATGAGAAGAGCTACAGTTCTGCCTATTTAGACCCAAGTGGAATATGCACCCATCTCCAGTACCTGACAGTGCTATTCTAGTATTCATAGAATCCTAGAATGCTTAAGGTTGGAAGGGACCTCTAGAGATCATCTAGTCCAGCCCCCCTGCACACGCAGGGTCACCTAGAGCAGGTGGCTCAGGACTGCGTCCAAGCGGGTAGAGTACAGAGTAGAGTATTCCTACTCTATTGCATGGAAGGAAGTGATCTTGGGATACCAGACATTTCACAACTGATTTTAGTTTCAATTCTGACGTTAGGGGAACCCATATGTCCATTTCTCTGAAGCTTTGGAGACTGCAAGTTAGTCTGTTCTTGTGAGAACTGTAGGGCCTGGTGCTGCCCTGGAGAGTCTCAGAGAAGCAAGGAGTGCTTGAATTGCTTTGGAAGTTCACCCTCATCAGTTTTACTGTCATGAAAACCCCTGTACTTCATGCATGTGGTGGATTATATTTCAGACTCTACAAGTTAGTGGTATTGCTGATTCAGTGCGATATTTCAGGCAGAGCACTGATTTGGAAGACCTGTTATGGGGAGATGATCTGTTGCGATACTGCTTCATGCTACTATGGAAAGTGACCTGAGAATCAAACCCCGTGATTTAAAAATAGATATGATATAAGCGTGAGTGGCTTTACTCTTCGAAGTGGTGAAAGGCGCTTGCAAATGACAGCAAGTGTTCTGCAGCCCCTGGGCTCCCCAGGCTCAGCCAGGGTCTGTTTTTCTTTGCCTGCCTGTGCTCAGGGCCTTGTTGTGATAAGTGCAGTCACAGCTGCAACTGTCTTTGTGTCAGGGCCATCTCTTTGCTTGCGCCGATGCTTCATTGAAAAATTGCACCATTCTGGGGAGAAAAAAAACAAGTAAGCAATCCCCGTGTGAGGTTCTGGGTTAACTGGGGTCGTACCATTGCCTGAAAAGATCAGTGAGGAAAGGCTTAGGAAATCTGAAAGAGAATGCTTGAAGCAGTGTTTCACCTCCAAAGATCTGTATTTAAATCTTGGCCTGATCACAAATGATCAGTCTAACTTAGTGAATGTTGACTGGTTGGGTTGACCAGGTGGGGAGAATATCATAAGAGAGTGTTGTAAAGCTGGCACACATTCTCACTCCAGTGCAATCAAACAAGAACCCTTTTTATTTTGTGCGTTTCTTTTTTTTTTTTCTGTCATGACATAGGCCACATGCAAATTCACCCTGTCACTGGGAACATAAAAAAGTGCTTTAATAGTAGCTTAGTCTTCACGATGACAGTGCAGTTGCTGAGTTTCAATGAAGCTGTCAGAAAGATATTAACAGAAGAAGGCACAGATACGCACAGTCACTTTGCAGTCTGTCTTTATGAATGAGCTGTACTTCTGGAAACAGTTTTATGTCAAAGTTTTGGCTCCAGTAACTTGCCAGCCTAATAATTGGCTGTATCACAGAAACCGTTCTTTAGCCAGAGGTTAAATCAGCTTTCCCTACATTCCTAAGCTCTGTTCTGAGCAAGCCAAAGATGCGCTTTGTGACATTATCACTTCATCTCTATAAGTTCAGTTTTACAGCATTTCTTCTCAGGAATTCGTCTGACTTGAAGAGTCACTTTTTCTGGCCATTTGTTTCCCAAATCCATTGCTGTTGGATTGTGCTGCTGTTTGTGCTGAATCAGTTGTTTATGGCGCCTCACAGGGAACAGGGGACTGAAATGATTCAGGTTAAAAGTAGTTGTTTGAACAAGGATCAAACCAAGATCCTTTTCGTGGTCTAGCTTACAGTGCACTCCATAACTGACATAAATAGAATCACAGAATCCTAGAATGCCTAAGGTTGGGAGGGACCTCTAGAGATCATCTAGTCCAACCCCCCTGCACACGCAGGGTCACCTAGAACAGGTGGCTCAGGACTTGGAAGATCTCCAGAGAAGGAGACTCCACAACCTCCCTGGGCAGCCTGTTCCAGGGCTCTGTCACCCTCACTGTCAAGAAATTTTTCCTTAGTTCCTGTGGAACTTTTGGTGTTTCAGTTTGTGGCCGTTTCCTCTAGTCCTATCAGTGGCCACCACTGAGAAGAGGCCACCCCATCCTCCTCACTGCCTCCCTTGAGGTCCTTATAGACACTGATCGGGTCTCCTCTCAGCCTTCTCTTCTCCAGGCTGAACAGGCCCAGCTCTCTCAGCCTTTCCTCACAGGGCAGATGTTCCAGGCCCCGGATCATCCTCGTAGCCCTGCACTGGACTCTCTCCAGCAGCTCCACATCCCTCTTGTACTGGGGAGCCCAGAACTGGACACAGCACTCCAGGTGTGGCCTCACCAGGGCTGAGTAGAGGGGCAGGATCCTCCCTCGACCTGCTGCAGACACTCCTCCTAATGCACCCCAGGATCCCATTGGCCTTCTTGGCCACGAGGGCACTGCTGCCTCATGGGCAACTTGTTGTCCACCATGACGCCCAGGTCCCTCTCTGCAGAACAGTGGGGGCAGTGCACTGGAACGGGGAGGAAAGAACAAGTAGCAGGGAGGAGCATCTTTGTCTGGCTTTACTGCTGAGAAAAAGAATGTAAAATTTCACCTTAAATATCTAAATTTCCTTTTCTTTGAGTAAGATAACAATGCTTGCTAACCCCAGTGAAATATAGTGAAGGAAATCATTTAAGATTTGTGAAACCTTTGGAAATCCTGTGATGTAAGATGCTGTAATGGGACAAAACATGATTTCCACCACTAGAAATAAAGCCACTATGCAGGATCAGTGCCTTTGTTTGGGTTGAACTCAGGCGTATCAAATGATTATGGATTTATCAAGACTAGAAAAATTATTTACATGTCATACCTAATTAGATATTGCATTTAATTAACATGATTTAAACACAGTTTTGCACTTTGCACAGATTTTTCAAAGATACTTTCATACGATGGGTATATCAAGTCACCGGTGATCAATATTTGATGTGGAAAACCAAATAATTAGTAGTTCTTTTACACTGATAAAGAGATGGCAGTGGATTATGAAGGAATAATTTTTTTCAAGTAGAAATGACCTACCACTTACAGTTTGGAGCTGAATCGTAACTCTTCTAGAGTTCAGTAGTGTTCAGATTTGAATTAGTTTCGTTCCTATTTCAAAGGATGCATTCTTTTTCTTAATTAATCCAGCTTGGGAAATTACTGCCACTGTAAGAAGTACCTAGTGATGCAGGAGGTTTGGAGTGACTCACCCGTGTATTTGCAAAGACAGTGCCCGTCAATACACTAAGATAAACAACAAGCCTACGTCATTTTACCCAAAAACATGTTTCTCCACAAACACGGGAGGCAGGTCTGGCCTGCTGGGCTTATTTCTGACGTCCATCAGAGCTGCAACTGCTTTGTATGAGATACAGAGGTAGCTGCAGTCTGCGTTTCTCCTATCACTGGATAGATCAGTTCCCTTTGCTGTATTCCAGCTTCAGAAGGACTATTCTGAGAAACCTTCCTCTGTCCAGTTGACTAATAGGCTTGTGAAGAGAAGGTCCACACAGAAATACTTACGTTCTCACGTACTCTCAGGAGCGCAGGTAATCCTCAATCCTCCACCCTTGACACTAATGGGTGGTGCTGATGGCGTAGGCAGGTGAGTCAGATGCCAGGTTCAGAGGGGCTGTATTTTCTTGAATCTGATGAAACTGAGCAATTACACGCTCCCTACAAAGAGGCAGCGTTTTACAGGAGGTTTAGCTCTTAACGTTACTGTGGTAAATCACATGTTGCACTGAAACAATATGAAGGAAGAAACAATCAAAAGAACAAATAAAAGGTGAGTAAATTTGAGTAGTACAGGTTTCATAATTACCCACACAGCTCCCCAGTTGCTTTGCAAATGCTTCTCTTACTTGCTTATCATCTGGGGCAAAACATATTTGGGAGGAAGAGAACTCTTACAAGCTTTTCAGAGCTTTAAGTGCAACTCTTCCTACTTTTGCTGAGTGATAGCATAAGTACCGTGAACTGCTCATTAGTTATTTCATTCTTTGGCAGAGTAATTCAGACGCCTTTGAACTCTAGTCACTCTTTCCCCTGCATTTTCCATGTTGAGGGAAGGTGCAGGAAGCAAATCTGCATGTGGTAGTTTAAGACACCTCCAGCCATATTTCTGCCCTGAGGACATGTCTATGGCCTCTTCCCTGGAGCGGGCCAGAGCTCCTGAGGCTGTTGCTGAAAGATCCTTATGAGGCCAGGAGCCATCACTAGAGGACCATTGTGCTCTTGCTTCTGTTTTTTTGTCCTCTGCTTTCAGCTGACCCACACAACACACTGCATTACCAGATAGCACTTTGTCCTTGTAATTTCTGTAGCTTTCATGGGAAAAGTGTGCTGCATGGGAAAGATGGAGCAACTTCCAGTTTTTTGCACTCCCTTGAAAATCTCTCCTGAGCCAAAAGAGGTCCAGCCTTGAGCTGTCCCTTCTTTCTCCCAGCCTGGCCAGCCTGTGCCTTCCCTCTCTACAAAGACTCCTGGCACATTCAGTGCTTTGCATGAACATGAAAATACAGTGCGAAAGAGCCTCTGTACTCATGTGGGGAGATCCCTGCATACAGTGTCACCCCAGTGCTCCCCAAGGAAAAGGGAGGGAGAAGACACATCAAAGTCCTCATATGGAGGTGGATTGTATTCACACGTGTCTGCTAGTTTGGCAGGGTTGGTTCGTGACTAGCAGGCTGACTTTGTTGCAGGTGCTGTGCTATTATTTTCTAGTCTTTTGTTCAGCTCATGAAATAATTTTCTTTTTTTTTTCTTCTACAGATTCCCCAGGCGTTCCTCCAAGTGCCAACGCTCATCATCTTTTCAGAGGATTCAGCTTTGTTGCTTCTAACTTAGTGCAGGAGCCTGCACAGCAAGACGTACACAAAATCACAGTCCATCCCATTGTGCAGGTACTGATGCTGCTGTTACCCTTCACATTTGATGGGCAGAAACACATGTTCATGCTACATTTAAACTGTGAGGCAGTTTAAATTCTCACTGGTACTTCACAGCTATCCAACCCTCATCTGTTTATATATAGCTTGAAAGAGGTGGAAAATGAGATTTTTTTTCCCCAAAGGCTTTTATCCTTCTGCTTACAATCTCCATTGCCTTTACAAAGGAAAGAGGAACCATACCTTCTCACAAGTCAGGTGAAAAGTTCTTCCAAACACTGGAGCACTATTCTAGTTACGCATACAGGGCAAGGAATGAAGTGCATTACAGTGAATGCATGCCATTCGTAGTTTTGCCTTGGATTATGTGATGTAGTCAATGTTGACAGAGGAGCCTAATGAAATCCTGCCGTAGATGTGGAGCCCAAGGCCCTGGCATAGGAGGTTGCCGTGTTCCTCGTGCTATCACACAAGAGCCTGTGTGTAGCTGCATAACCCAGAGCAGCTTGATGGGGGAAGGACAAGGACAATTGCCAGACACTTGATTCTTTGCTGCTACTCCCTACAATATGCTCTCCAGTTACAGCGATTTGCTGCTGGTCTAGATCAGGTGTAATGATACAAATTGCTCAATACATTAGAGGAGCTGTGAATCAGGAGAGAGAACTGTGCTGCTCAAAAATGTGCTCCCAGGGAAATTCCTCTCTTCCCATGGCAAAAGGTATAAGGGGAGGGTCTTTGCCTGAAGTATTGTTAAAAAAAAATGCAGTTTATCATGGGATATGTTATATTCTTTAAGATTTTCTCATAGAACCATAAGTGAAATCTTTCCCAAGCAATTTCATTCTAGAAAACTTGTGTGCTTTTTATTGGTTTTGTTTGTAAATGTTTATTGCATATAACAAGAGTGTGTTTTATAATTTAGAAGGTTTTCTGTGGAGTTTAGCTAGTGAGGATCCATTTTGAGGCAGAGAAACCTGGAGACTTTCTAAAGCGGATGGTCATCTCTTTAGTCCTTGAATGGAATTTGCAATAAGGCTTCAGATTTGGGCTTAGGAAAGCCATCATGATCTAACAAATCCTGCTGCACAAATATTTTCCAAAGGTCATATCTATTAGCAGTGCCATGGTTTGTTTTATACCTTTCAATAAATAAAAGCAGAAATTTAAAAATATCTTCCTGTATCACTAGCAATATATTTTCTTAGGGGAGATTGGCCTAAAATAATAACTTTTCTCTCACACTGCAGTCATAATTAAATGTATTCTGGACAAGAGCTGCAGTTTGCCTATATGTGATATCTTACTAGAAATTTGTGAAGCTCTTACTGATTTATAAGTGATATGGTTCTTTAGTAATTAGAAACATGTTCATCTTGTGCAGATATGTGTGTTTGTCAGGGGATTTGGGCACACAATTCCCCAAGAATTTCAGATAGGAAGTGGTTGTCTGCATTCCATAAAGAATTTAGAAAATCTCAGCTGCTTTTGCCATTATTTCTACATGGATGTCTCCATCTTACAGATTGAAAAGTGCTCAAAAAGGAGGGGACACATTTGTTTAGGTAGAGTTTCAGATTTTTTGAACTATACTTAGAAAAATACCTGAGGAATAGATAATTCTGTGAAGAAAGCGAGGTCAAGCACTTCCTTTATTGACACTAGGCTAGTCCTTGCAATTTCCCTCCCCTGGTCCTGATTACCTCGTGTCTTTTGTCTTTCCCTGTAGCAGCTACATGGGAACAATATTCACTTTACAGATGGATATGAGATCAAAGAGGACATAGGAATTGGCTCCTACTCTGTGTGCAAGAGATGCATTCACAAAGCAACGGAAACAGAATTTGCAGTGAAGGTAAGAAATCTTTCTGGTAGATGCCAGAGATGTGGTTAGGACTGTTGCATCACCCAGAGCAGCAGTGTGGTCAGTGGATCAGTGGCTCATTTCTTGTTGGTACAGGTGGCCCTTTTTCTTCTTCTGAAAGAAGAAAAATTTTTGATAAGCTTTATGTTATTTCTTACATTGTAATCTCATGAAGTAAAGTTCCAGAATGGAGAGACCTTTATGAAAGACCTTGCATGGAAATCCCGTTAATCATTTCAGCCGTTCTCCGTGCTATCTAGATAAAGACATCTTTAACAGAACCTAAATTTAAATCAACCTAAATAAACAAGGTAACATACAAAATGATGGCAAAGTTGAATCCTCTATGATTATGAAATAGATTTATTTTTTCATTTATTCTGTAGTAATGAAATTCTGACATCATGTATGAAAATTAGAGAAATTTGTTAGTGAAATAGCAATCTACAGTAACATGGTTCCCCACTTGATTCCTAGTCAAGAGATATTGTGTAAGCAGTGACCACAGCAATAGGAGGGTCAGCAGGCTGCTGGGGTGCATGTATGAGAGGGATCTTTTCTGGTAGGAAAGAATATTTTTTCAGTAGAATTCCTTCAGAAAGTCACACTCAGAGGACCAAGTTGCAACCCCTGTTTAGCATTACTGGGTAGATGGTACCTAGCTATTACAAAGGCCAGAAGAGACCAGTGTGTGGGGCAAGAGATTGTAAAGCTATGCCTTAGAGGAGAAGTCTCAAATACTGAAGTTTCTTTAGGAAAAAAGGAATAGTAATTACAGCTCTGATAGATTAGAGAAATGTTTAGTTGCTTTGTTCTTTCATCAAAAATGAGACAAGATTTGATTAAATCTGTGGAATTACTCATATAATAAATTTGAGAAGACCAACAGGCAATAAAGTTATATCCTTTTAGTCTGTGTGATCTCATGGGAGAAGACTGCTTAAATCAGCGTAAGACAAAAAATAGTTTCATAAAGTCAGTACATAGAGAAATATATAGCCTTCAGGAAATGAAGAATTCATCCCCATTGCCTGTCTACTTTCTTTTTTTTAACTTAGAAAAGATATATAAAATTAACTTATATATGAGATTGTGTTTTTGTTGTGAAATCTAATGATGACAGCTTAATGAAGTGATAGAAACTCTGCACTCCATGAGATAAGTTATAGTCAGTAGAATACTAATAAACATTCTTTTTGTTCTTACTTTCCTTTGCAAGACTGGTTATAAAGCTGGATACTGGTCCATGAAAGTTTTGAGGTCTACCGCCAGTGGCCCCAAAAATCTGGAAATCACTAATAATTCACAATTTGTTGATGTCGTCATTCAAATAGCAGTTTAGTTTTCTAGGCTACGCCTACACATGAACAGGAGCACAGACCTGCCAGCAGCTCTTTGGGCTTGCACATGAGTGCTCTAGGATTTTCATATTTAATGAATGGAAAAATCCCAGTTTTGTAGTGTCCAGTTCATTTGTCAGCAGATGGCATTATATTAGAGTAAGTATGGGTTTTGTGTAATTAAATGATATCTGTGATGAACAAGATGTGTATTAAATTAAAATCATGTGTTTTAGATTTTATTTCTATCTATCTGCTGCTGACAGTTTTATCAGTGTAATACAGCCAGCATGAAACCAAAATAGAAAAGCCTTGGTCCTCAAAGATGTCTGAATGCCTGAACTCAGTAGGATTCAGCACTTTCTTAGCAGTAACAGTTTTAAAGTACCTTTAAGAATCTAGACCAAACTGAACACATGGAGTGTTACAACCTTAACATAATTATACAGTATAATTATATATCAGTTCTTTTGGCATTTATCCCTTAGCTCTCCATGCAAAACTCAGTGTAATTAGATTCTTTTGATTTCTTTCAGTAAGTATAATTCGTTCATTGTTCCCTAATACATAATGTTCACGAGAAAAACAACAACAAAAAATGTACGATGGTAATTTGTATGATAGACAGCTGCCCCATTGACCTGGTACTGCCTCATTAAAGCTGCCTTGTTGGGATGGAGGCCGACGCATCCGCAGACGTCATTGCGTCTCCCCGGAGGACCTGTCAGTAGCGAAGGAGTTAAGGGAAAGACGTTGGTGCAGGAAGATACACATAATGTTGCTGGGTGAATAATCCCTCTCAGTTTGGGGAGAAGGCCACTCACCAGGCCTTGTTCACTAGGCTGTAAAGTGCCGGTTTGAGGCAGCGGAGGGCTGAGCCAGAGTGACTGAGTCAGACCTGCACACAGAAAATCAGCTCAGAAAAACATAATCTCTAACTCAGAAGGAGAATATATTTGTTAAACTACAAAACATTTCATCACTTTTCTTTTTGCTAGCCTCCTGCAACAAACCAGTTTACAGATTTGATAGATGTCTAACAGGAGAAATAAGTGCTCTGCTGCCATTGGAAGAGCTCTTGAACAGATCTGCAGTTTAGCTCCTCTCAGTGTTTAGTGAGACCCAGGCACATCACTTGCTGCAGAGTGGCTTCAGATGCCCATCGGTACCTTTGGGCACCTGGATACTTTCATAAACCCAATCCCTGAGGTTGCAGAAGAGACTTTACTTGCAAATGATGTCCCGTTCTTCCATACTATGCTTAAAAATGCAATGCTAATAACAGGCTCTAAATTTATTTTAGACATGCCTTCAGGCTCCTGAATACAATATTTAAAAATTCAGTCTTACACATTTCCATTACTAAAACCATTTAAATACCATGTGACAGAAAACCTGGCAAACACCCACATTTCCTGCAAACTGAGTCTGCTCAGAAGCTAGTAGCAACCTACCTGGGTCAGTATAGGTAGATGGTGGTTTAGTGAGTCTTTGTATCATATTCCACTGCACATACATGCTCCTTTAATTTTTTATTATTATTATTATTTTCCCCATCTCATTCCCAAGTGGAACTAGTGTAAATTTATGAAATACAAGTAAATATATTGTTCATTCTTCTGAAAGCTGTATAAGAGCTGAGGAAAAAAGTGCATTTCTCATCTGACAGATCTCTACTGTGTTTCAGAGTCTTCTGATAAAATATTGATCATCCTGACTGGAGCAGGCAGAATGGTTTGTAGTAGCAAAGGGAATGGCACTGTTGATCATAGTTACAAGCATCATGTGGTTACAAGCAGGGGAAAATGAGATTAAACTATTTCAGTTAGATCAGTATCTGGAGAAATAAGTCATTTAAATGAAAGCGTGATGCTAGAGAAGAAGGGAGGAATTCCTACGAGTGGAGGAAGATCTGTGGTGGAAGCCTGAAAGGATTAGAAGCTCTCTGCTGTAAATGTTGCAGGGTTGGGTGGTATAGGGCCAGCTTCAGCAACTCCAAGCCAACCCTTTTCTTCTCCCTGTCAAAAGGAATACCTGGTTGGTTAAGTCTTCAGGATTTTTAGTCTTCCCATGCTATTAAGAGCCAAGAAAAATGGTTGGATATAAGGACAGGATACACATTTCTCCCCCCCCCCCATAAAGAAAACATAGTGGAGATAGTCACAAGTGATAAATCCAATTTTGTAGATACAGTATTACCATGGAATTTAAATCTCAAAAGGCATGTGATTTTCATGACTTTTTCCTATCTTTGTAATGCACTAACCAACTATTTGGCTGCAAATGTTCCACAGCTGTGAGCAATGCCAAATTTTGCAGTCTGCCTCTGGGATACAAGTTAGCTTATGCTAGAGTTGCAGTAACAACTACAGTTCATATGTAATTATGGTAATTTATAAGCACTGAAAGTCAATGTATCTTGGCATGTTTTAGATATACAGACTGGGAAGAAAGTGCATATTTATTAGCTGTAAAAAATATAATACCAGAGAAAAGATGGGGCCGGCCTCTTTTCAGTGGTGGCCACTGATAGAACTAGAGGTAATGGCCACAAACTGAAACACCAAAAGTTCCACAGGAACTTAAGGAAAAATTTCTTGACAGTGAGGGTGACTGAGCCCTGGAACAGGCCGCCCAGGGAGGTTGTGGAGTCTCCTTCTCTGGAGATCTTCCAAACCCGCTTGGACTCAGTCCTGAGCCACCTGCTCTAGGTGACCCTGCGTGTGCAGGGGGGCTGGGCTAGATAATCTCTAGAGGTCCCTTCCAACCTTAAGCATTCTATGATTCTATGTCAACATGTTATCAATAGACACAAGTCAGTAGCTCTAGAGAGATGTTTTTAGCAGGCTTGTGTAATCAGACGTGCCATATACCTCCATTTTCAAGCTAATGACAGCAAGTGACATAGGCACTGAAAGCTGTAGGGCTTCCAGTTATTTCATAATCTCTTTAAACTCCATTTTCCCATATACTGATGTTCATGTATCTGATCTGCTCATTTTCAGGCAGGTGGTGTAAGTAGATGCGATATCATACTAGCATGAAGGCAGGAGGCTATGCAGAAGTATTTAGTTAGCTCTGCACCATTTTCTTCATGACCCATGACTATATTAGGAGTTTAATGCTGAATATAGAAAGCATGAATGACAAAAAGAGGTAGTGTTCCAAGACTGACTGCAGGATGGTGCATCATCTGGGATTCTTTTAAGGAAAATAGAAATCCCAAACACATATGCCTTTATTTACTGAAACAGGAAAAAGGAAGGAAAAAAAAAAAAAAAACAGTTGAGAAGTCATCACATCTTGACAGCCAAGGGATCTGTAAAGCTACACAAGCTAGACAGCCTTGCTTAGATTGGTTTCTCCTTAAAGACAGAAATCATCCCTTGAAATGAAACAGCCAGTAAGTTTTCCAGGGGGAGTTTGTGTCCTTTTTTTTTGATTTGGGAGGTACCAACTACCCTGGTTGATCATGGTTAAATGTATCAGTAATCTAGTAGGCAGGTAAGTAAAAAGTTTGTTGGGTAACCACAGATTTCTTGGCCCTGAGCCAGATAGCTTGTCAACACTGCTGGGTACCCAACCCCTTGCACAGTTCCCGTTCCTCCAGCCTCTTCTCCCTCTACCTTCAAGAGACCTGAATGCAGAGGTCTGGACCCAACGTACATGCACAGATCTTAAGGTCAGAGCCACTGATAAACACATCCACCTGGCCTTGCATCATTTAGGGCAGAACTGCAGAAGTTACCTGCTCCTAGAGCAGAGCAGGACTCTAACAAATAGGATGGGCTAAATAGGTCTGAATCTAATGTTGAAGCCCTGTCTCAGTTTTTAGTTGATGCTTAGTCACGCAAACTCCTCTTGACTACACTGGGTGGTTGTCACAGTAAGGGTTGTATGAATGAGAGCACTGGTATGTAAGACCTCACACAGGGGGAAAAAACAGCATCAAGAAGAATAAAATCTGATGAAAAGAGTTTACTCTCCCATGTCAAAACCTGCTACCCAGTATTTAGCTGAGAGAAAATGTCTCTGAAATCTCCCCCTAACTCTGCATTCCTATTTGCTTTCTGTCCCTGAATGGTATGTAATGAAACTGTTCAATATTTCAGTCAGTTCAGCTGTTCAATCAATCAACACAACTAATTCCTAAAAAGGAAGTATGAAAATCTGAACCTCCATCAGAAAGATATGTTGTTTAAGTTGTTGCTTGTATAGCTTTATTAATGAAACTGAAAAACAAATTCCTGTCTTCCTAACATGCTTACATATATCTCTAAATAATTTTGCCTCTATTACCTGGGTAGGACTGTCTGACCCTGTGGGCCCATATGCTATTTTGGTATCCGTGGTTTAAGATAGAATATAAACAAAATAGAGAAAATCTGAAGAATGAATAGCAGAAAATATGCAAGCATGGCAAGGCAGGCTCTCTCAAGAGAGCTACAAATATATATGATGTAAGACATACAAGAGTCCAGTGGGTGCAATCAAAATCCATAAATATCTCTAGCAGTTTAATTGTGAGAGAAGTTGGTAAAACAAAGGAGATGACAAAGATACTGTCACCCAAAGATACTGTCACCCCCATCCATACCCCTACGTGTCTGAAGGATGCTTAAGTTGTTAGTGTGACAACAGAATCAGTACCATATAGGGTACCATATAGGAGATACAGGTTTCAGAGCAGATTTAGCCATAAATCCCTAGGTTTCTTGAATTTGCACATGTTTTCCAGAGTGCTGCTCACCTGGTGCTCTCTAAAGGACAGGCATGAAAATTGTTAGACTAAAACTGGGATCTATGGAGGTTGCAGCAAGAGTGCTTACAAACAGTACTGACCGGCGTTCCCTAGAAGTGATGGAGAAAGAACAGTAATTGCAGTGAAAGGACTGAAGTAGCAAAAGAATGAAGTGGAGAAAAATTTCTGTAATGGCCTTATGCCTGACCAGTGAGAGTATTTTTAAGTCTTTCCTCTTCTGAGCAACTCGAATTCTGTTCTGATCTGGGCTCCTACAGACAATTTCACTTACCACAGCAGGAGGCCATATAGTGTAATTTACACATTGCTCTCGTTTTGTAGGATTTGGGTTTGGTCGGGTACCTTCAAAACTTCACTCAGTCTCACTTTTCTGCTGCTTTCCCTTGCTCAGGTCCAGGTTTCAGCCAGATATTCTCACCATAGAAATAACTGAGTTCTCCAAAGAGGCGCAGGTTGAATAGGCAGCATGCCCGGAGCTGCCATTCCTGAAAAGGAGGAGTACAGAGTGCTGGGATCTGCTGTAAGGGCTTCAGAGAAGGCAGCAGAGCAGGGAGGCCGGGGAGCCTTGGGCGCCTTTCACATGCAGCAAACTTCGTTTCGTAGCAGTGAGAGCCGCTGCTGGCTGGTGACTTTTGACCGGATGAGATTGAGATGTTGCTTAACAGATAAGCAGAGAAGGCAGATAAAAATGCAGAAATGTGTGCAAACCACATCTTAAACTCTGCTTTAAAGCATCTTCTAGATGTGTGTGGGATATATATCACATCTGGCTAAGGATTCTTGTAGCTCCATTCCCGTTTGGTCACAAAGCTCACAGTGCTTCTCCCCTTGGCACCGTTGCCCTTTTGAAGAAAGTGGGATGATGGTGTTTCTCAGGGCTAACTAGATCCTTTTTGAGACCTAAGATGAGGCCGCAGTTTTTATGCAGCTTAATAAGATCCTATTTCTCTTCTCTAGCTCACTTGCCAAATACCTAAGTATTTTGGATAGAATTAGGTCCTTTGTGCCTCTGCTTTTCATCTGAGGCCATTTAAACTTTATTTCATGTATTAGTATTCCATACTGATGTCATAATTTTCCCATTTTGTAATATCTGAATGTGTTACACCAGTTTTCATCCTTAGAGCTTTTGTAAAAGTAGGTAATGTAGAAGCAGCACTAAAGCCATTTTAAGGACTGAAAATTCATCAGTCTAATCCAAGGACAGGTACTAGGGCTCTGCAGAGCACATGGACACTGAGGTCTGCTGACTGCCCATGCAGGGTCCTTCCCACTGAAATACTCTGCCTCCAAAACTGCAGTTTTCTTCTGTCTGAAATGAACTTTTTTGCTTGTTTCATAGATGTTATTAGAACAATTCTCTTAATGCTGCTTAGAAAATGTTTTCTAGTGTATAAATGCTAAGTAATAAGTAGCACAGTTGTAGTTCGGTATCTGGAAGTGCTAAGTCAGCACACACTGGCAGTGAGTGGGCATGCTCGCTGATGGCCAGTACTAATTTCAGAAAAGTATTGCTAATTAGGCCTATTTCTTTTAATATTCATTTCAGTATTTTTCTGGAAGATTTAAGCATGGGTAGAAGAAATGAATCTCTGGAGCTAATCAAAATTAATAACCCAGCAAACAGTCCCTCAGAAACTATTAGGCTTGGAATAGTTCTCCTCGGAGACATCGTAAATGTAAAATTATACCATGTCCTTTTAAATAATGGTAGCCTTTCTGCAGTGATTCTCATCCGGCTTGAGTAATTTGATGTCAAAAAAAGAACCATATTAAAGCAATGCTTGGCATGAATAGAGCTTATTTTTAGAAGGAAATATTACTGAAATGGAAAACTGAACATTTTCCAAAGATACACAACTGCAGTTTTATTTGTGTCACTTCTGTTGGAATTAGCGTTATAGATGAAGAAACTGTCAGTTTAAAATCTCCACGAGCACTGTACCGCCTCTTCTCTTCAGCAGGGACACATACCCCATCTGTAGTCATCAGTGGTGGCCTGAGTTTCAACTGTATTGTAGATGTGGTGTAGAAAGTGTCCAAAAGACACTTTCTTTGTGCAGTGCGTATAGCATCACATTGTGCTACATGGATCTCTTCTTAAATGTGATTAACTCATACTTACACTCCAAACAGGCTTTAAAGAAAACTTGAAAGCACGTAATACAAGGTAAAGCAGCTTTAAAAAGCTCGGTGGTATATCGAGTTCTCTTCCTCCTCCATGCTTTTTCCACAGTGCCATCATATGTTCGCTAGTGCCAACTAAAAGGAGCTTTAGGAGGCCCTGCTTTCTAAGGATGCCTGCGGACTCCCCTGTGGCTGTCCAAGGTATCGCAACACCCCGGGAGAGCTACGTCTTAGGCTCCTGCAGTACCCACCAAGGCTCTTGTGTCAAAGCTTCACGACCTGCTTTTTAACATGCCGGTGCTGCAGTTTAAAGCTTTAAAGCTGCTTCTGCTTGATTCCTGTGCAAGTAGAAGGTTTCCAGTGGAATAAATCTATTAAAATAATATGGGGAATTTTTGCTACAGACCATAGGGGTGGCACATACAATGTTAAATCACAGTGCCAGGGCTGAGCACTTTTGGTTTGATGTTCCTCAGGAAGGGGGACTGAGGAAGGAATGTGGCTACTGTTGTCCCTTTTGACCAATAGGATTAGACAAAGCTTTTGTATCTTTCTTTTCACTCAAGAGGAAAAAAATCCATGAGAGCTAAGCAGTTTTTGTTTGTTTGTTCTCAATACAGTCATTAAAGATGTGCAGAATCCTCCGCTTCCCACCCCCTGCACAGGAAGGCTCAAGGAGCAGAAGGCAGCCTCCTTGCTCCCAGCTCCAGCTTTGCCCAGCCAGAGCCTCATCCCTTCTCCTCAGCCCACCTCACCACCGTTCCCATCAGTGCATCTCATGCTGCTTTTCTGTCTTCTTGCTCACTCTGTTGCTTTTCTCTCCTGCTTTCTCTTAGGTGGTAAACGAATGTTCACTTTCCAGATAGGCTAAATTGTCACCTCTGCCCTCATGCCTTTTTTCCAGTCTCCCACAAGGAGTGATGAAGGACTCCGTGTGAGAAGTGTGGTGGTCCTCCTCACACAGCTCCCCCACATTCATTTCAGCTGTTTAAAAAGGCAGTTTGTATTAACAGGGCTAATTCTGCCCCAAGAAGATTAGGGAGTGCTGTCACATGCTGTTTCTATGGCAGGGCTGTGACAGGCATAAATCCCTGCTGGTCGTTGTTATCAAACATCTGCTAGTGGCATAGCTATATCCAGAAGAAGAAATTTATCTAAACATTTGGAGACAAAAAATTATAAGTAGCAAATCCCTTCTACCCATGTCCTCCTTTGTTTTGGCTGACTGTTTCTGTTACCTGGCTATATAAAAGTGCTTTTAATTTCTTTATATGAATACAAACATACATATAGACACACACACACACATACATGCATGTGTAGCTGCAGTAGTTATTTTGGCTATGTTTGAGCCACCCAGAACTATGAATATTCTCTTTTAGTACTCATCAGTCCACTCTGGCAAGGCTGGACATGAAGAATATCCACTAGTTAGGAACAGTCAGGTGACTTTCCCATGCAAAAGACTTGTAAAACTGTCCAGACTTGCTGACTGGGATTTTGAAAATATTTATTCTCTCCTGATCCTTCTTTCCATGATAGAGAACTTGGTATTATTGTTTGATGGAGCCTGATTGTTTTAAAATATCATGAGTTTTTTTACCCTGAATTCTCCAGGGAGAAAATATTCAGCTTTCTTTCAGCTAGTCAATAAAATACACAAAGGATATGTTAGTCAAAGAACAAAAATCTCTATTAGAACAAAGGACACTATTGTATGAATTGAGCCCACTTTACTCTGGAATTGTTTCATCCATCAGTAACACAGATGAGTTTCTAAGAAATCCCTGGGTGTCTAGTACATAGAGAGAAGTGTATTTGTTCCATGGCTCAGTTTCTTATTTTTCTAAAGTACAATAGAAAACCCATTTGCTTCATAGCTTTTCTCTGACAAAGGACAACCAAGCTCTTGTTATATTTTTGGTTAAGCTTTTTACATGTTATGATGTCTTTCCAAGTTGGTGTTCTTCACCACTCATCCGCAGAGAGAAGTAGAAAAGCAGGATCATTTCACAGTACTCATAACCTCAGGACTGGAAGCAGAAAACAAGGAGGAGAGAAAAAAAAAAAAAAAAAAAAGCTTTTCCTGATCCTGTGTATACATTTTAGTTGACTTCAAGTCAAAATGAGTTGCCTAAAGAAAAGACATCATTCTATGCACATGAAGAGCTGGAGAAGGTTCGTGGGGCATCCAAGAGAGCAGGAGAGAAGAGCCAGACTGTCTTCATGCAAAATGGAAAGTGCCAAAGCAAATGCAAAGTTACCAGAATGCAAAATGCTCTTTGTTAGCAAAAACAGTGTTTCAAGGGTTGCAAAGGTATAGACTTGCTCAGCTTTTAATCAGAGTTTAAGGGAGTCATTGCTTTTGTAAAGTTTGAGCAAATATGCTTAGCTTTCCAGCACCTAAGAGTAGAGTTTGAAAATTATAGTTTAAAAAGAAAAGGGAAAAAGAAAAAAAGATTAATAGTATTAATTCTGCATAAGGGCAGATACTGCGTGAGAGCATGTGCTGCAACGTATGTGTCCGGATGTGGGAAGGGGGCAGGACTGCAGTGCCATTATCCCCTCTACCTTGTATCCATACCCATAACTTTTAGTGCTTTCTCCTTTGTAAAATTGCAGGCTCTGCTATATAATCAGGTAAGAAACAATTAAGACTTTGGCTCTCGTTGAAGCAGTGTATCCAGTAAAGGGCTGTCCTCGCAGGGTGTCTTTGGGCAGCCTGAAAGAATAGCTCGGACAGCTGTTGAGTTACGAGGAAATACGAGGAACGTGTCTGGCTGCTGCCCTGGAAGTGCCGCTCGCCCGGCTTGGTTTGCATTGTAACCTGCACGGGCTGATTCAGGGGACAGAGCTGACAACTTTCTGCTCGCAGAGGTAGGCTGACAACAGAGCTGATCCTTAAAATTGGAGAGGAATTAAACTCCCGTGCCAGAAACAAGATGAAGAGAAAGTAAGGCAAAAATTTTTGGCTAAGTGCCATTCTGGATGTCTGCTCTGGTAGTGGTTCCTTGCTGATGAAAGCCCATTAGAAAGGCCGTGAAGCCTCAGTGGCACCTGCGTCCCCGCTGTGGGAGAGCCGCTGGCGAAGCTGAGCTCAGCACGATGAGACCGAAGGCCCTGCAGGCTGGGGGAAGCTCTCGCAGGCCCAGCTGGCAGGGACTACGCGAGCAGAGTGCATAGATTCATTTCCACAGCCAAGTGCAAGTGTTGGAGTTTCTAATGCACCCCTCACCTTCTCTGACGATCAGTCTGACTTGGAGAACACTTTTTAAATTACTGTGCAGCCTGCTCTGTAGATCTTGGCACTGAGGAGTTTGTTTGTGAGAGTGCGTGTGTAGATAAACATGTAGGGTGGTGGAAGAGGTGTTCGTGTTGGTCTTGCACTCCCCTGTGCTTTTCTACCTGTTCTGGCTACAGCTTGGAGATACCATATACTCCTCACAGCTTTGCTCCTACTCACATTGAAGCTCCTTTGAATAACTGGATAGATGAAAGTAATGGTTAGGAAGAGAACAGGATCAGAGTGTTTAATGCAGTAAGCAAGCTGGTAAATGTTGGAGTGCCACACATCTCATTTCCTCAGCCAGTGGCACAGATGTTCTGTTTCACATGAGTGTGCCACAGCGTGTCACTGGAGGAAAAACTCAGGCTGAAACATCTTTACATCTATAAAAATAATAAGACTAGCTTGATGTTGCAGAGCTGCAAAGAGCTGTCTGACTGCCTGGAAATCTTTGCGTCTTCTCTAAGGCAGGTCAGTCGCTATAGCACTTGGAGGCCCTGAGCCTGCGCGCCCTGGGGTGCAGTGTCGTGACGCACCAGCCCTGCGCGCCCGTGGCTCCGGTGGGGACGAGCTGCGCGTGCACCGTCAAGCGGCGTGGGTGTAGTGGCTGCGTCAGCGGGTCCCCAGTGGTGCTGCTCTCTGGACATGGAAGTGGGCACTGTGTGACTAAAAGCCGTGGTGTTTTACCAGTGGAAGGGTGGTGATGGTGCAGCGCAGGCAGCGCCAAGGGCAGAGGACAAGCAGCGGACTGGCAGCTGCCTGCTGAGCCGTGGCGGGAGCAAATATGGAGCGGCACCTCTGCTTCAAATCAGGAAGTAAAGCTGCACAAAACGGGCCAATCTAAAAACTGGCTAGTGAAGCCATTCCCTTTGCACTTACATACCTGATATTTTTTGAGAATTTCAAAGCTACTTTTGAAAACCACTGGAACCCGGCAGTTCAGCTCCTACGTTAGGTTGTGTCTATGTTGGATAAGGCATCCGGGGCCAGGGTTTTCCTGGGGCTCATTCTATCTCTTAGTTAGGGCATGATTCACAAATGTCCTTGAATGCAGCACCTCCTCTTGTGATGCACATGTCTAAGGAGGTAGCAACCTCTGTCAAAACTGGTCAGAAAGGGCAGTTTTGCTCTTTTGAAATCTGGCTAAAGTTTAACTCAAGAGAAAGACTGGAATAAATCCGCTATCACTGTAGTGAAGCTGCAGGGGATATTCAAGGAGGCAGAATGACAGTTTTGCCACTATGGCCGCTGCAGCAGGGGAGTAAAGAAACTCTCTATCCTGCAGTCGGTTGGAATTGAAGAGAAATATCTGCTACGGGTGCTGCAACTGCAGCTCCTCCTTTGCTATTTTGTCAGTCATGGGTCAAGTTAAGTCGCAAGTGTCCTAGAGAGAGGGACCATCAGGGTAACCGTCTATTGCAGTGGAGGAAGAAAAAAAGATGTTCTAGTCCATTCTACTAGACTGCCCAGGGCACCAAGTGCCAGGAATTCGGGACACAAGTCTGACATTGATTGGTTGTGTGGTTTGGAGCAACTTGTCTGTTTAATCACTGCATCGCCCTTTGTGCACACACTGAAATAAAAAGCGTGCCTATTTAGCGAGAGTGTTTTGAGATTTGTATTTATGCAGCATGTTGTAAATTAGAAGCATTACATATCAACTACTGCTCTTATTATTAAATTACTAGCAGGCTGCTTCAGGTTATGTTACTTTGAGTTTTGCATCAATAGCTAAGGCTATTTTGGGGGGGAAAAGGGTTTAGGCACTAGATACTTTCATATTCCTGCATTGTTAGCAGTTACTTTAGATTTTACAAAACTCAGAATATTTCCTTTCTTAAGAAAATATAACAGAATATATCACTTGCTACAGTAGCATAGTGATAGTAACAATTCCTATAGTAATAGGAATACCTGCTGCAGTAAATTTTTCTGCTTTGTGCCAGGCAGGCAGACCCCGAGAGGCACAGGTTTGTGTAACTCCATTAGCTTCACAAGCTTAGTCCAGTCAGGGAAATTGCCTCGAGTATCTTTTTATATGTTAGAGTTGTTGGATGACTGGGACAATCACATTTAGTTGCTGTGGTTCTGTGTATGAGCAGTCATTCGTCGCACATTTCACTGGCTTTTTGAGACAGTCTCTGCTTAACTGGGTGAACAACATTAAGGAGAAATTGTTAGATTTTTTTTTCACTTACCTGTTTTTTAATTTTTCCTTTCATTTATTCAGATGATGATAACAGCCATTTGCCTACATCAGCTCCCAGTTTTATTTTCGCTTGTCACACTGTTGCTGATATGGAACTTGAATCACTGATATGGCTTCAAATCCGTGCTTCCATCATGGAAAATCACTGACCATCATTATCATTGAAAATGCATGTCAGTCATGATGTATATTCGGCTGTGCCCTATTACAGCTGATACATTAAATTCTAGACATGCACTTAAACAGTATCACTGTAATTAAGTCAGGAAAATGCAATGCAAAAGCAACCAGGCATTTATTCCCATTAAAAAAAAGAACATATATTTTTTAAAAATAAAAAAGATTTTTCCCTGTGAATGCCACTATTTTAGATCTATGCTCTGTGCCTAGTTATTTCATGGAACTAACCACGTATAAGGTTGGAAGTCTTGAAATCCAAATCAATAATGGAAATACGGATTTCTGAAAATGCTGGCCATCCTTCTTCCCTGTTATTCTAAAGCACCAGTACCTTTTCCTAGCAGTAGAGAACTCATGGCAAAATACTTCCTTTGCTCCTAATGAGGTTTCTAACAGAATGCGTCTTTTAGCATTCATTGTGCAGTTGCATTTGACATTGCAAAATACAGAGACTTCCTTGGATTATTTCATAGCTATTTTTTGTTTC
Organism: Nothocercus julius; assembly: GCA_013398735.1. Taxonomy (NCBI): domain Eukaryota; kingdom Metazoa; phylum Chordata; class Aves; order Tinamiformes; family Tinamidae; genus Nothocercus; species Nothocercus julius. The sequence goes on from VZSV01000157.1 coordinate 973,516, forward strand.
ATTTCAACCTACCGAATACAAGTCACTAAGCGGTGCTTTAAACTGGGCGAATGACTGAAGCTCTTTGACTGACACCTCAAATATAGGCGATAACAGCGTTGATGGGAAGTCAAAGCCCTGCTACCAGCATGCAGTATTGTCCTTTAGAGAGCGCATGTCATTTTTTTTGAGCCCTGTCCTTGTAGAGCAAATTGTTTTCATACCTCAGTATATTCTCCGATAATGCAAAGGATATGTACCTCCTCTGAATACAGAAAACTGATGTAGATGTCTTTCTAGCATAGTAATTGATTGAGGTTTGGCTGTATGACCTTTAGCCACTGTCTTGTTCTTCACAGGAGCATGGCACAAAGCATCCGGGGATTAGCAGGAGGCTCAGCTCCCTTCCTCCCTGACAGTGCATGCCTATATGTTTTCATTTCTAACAAACCAACCTGACAAGTAATGCTTATTCATTTATCAGGAGGCATGCAAGCATATGACAGTATTACAGATGTATGCATTGTTATGCCAAAGATGTCATTTCAAAACTATTCTTATTTAAAAACAATTCCTTCTTTTTTTTTTTTTCCTTCTTATGATTCTTCTTATAACTCCCATTATTTATGGACAAACAAAGCTACAGGCATAAAAAAGAGGTCCAAGCCTTCTGAATGTAAACTAATTGCTCCATCTGGTTTTGGCAGATAGTCAGCCTGGCTCTCATTTTCACAGGGTTTGAGCTGTGCTTGCTTAGAATGATGATTAAGAGAAGAATTTAAAATATTAATTTGTTTAAAGTGTAGAAATTGCTTTTTTTATGCTCTGTTGCCAGCTGGTATCTTACTACATTGTGCTTCATTTATTCTAGATAATTGATAAGAGCAAGAGAGACCCCTCTGAAGAAATTGAGATCCTCTTGCGATATGGGCAGCATCCAAACATCATTACTCTGAAGGATGTGAGTAGTCTTTGAGTTCTTCAGCACTGAACAATTCACGTTTTAATATCAATCTCACCTACTACTCTGTATTTCGAAAAATTTCCAATTCTAATTGTCAATCAAAACTAATACCAGACCCATTAGCAAGGAAATAATATGACTTTAACAATGTACTCAATAAAACTTGGGAAGACTATTCAGTTTATTCTGGCTGTATAATCTCCAAATACTGTGTAAATAAAACCAAAAGGCCACAGTGCTAGAGAGCAACAAAATGTATGTGGTTCACCAATAAGTTTAAGAAATGAGGTCTCATCAGTCTGGTATTTCGCAGGAAATTGTTCAACACACACAGTGGTGCTGCTGGGCATGGGAGGTTCCTACACAGCCTGTGGGGTCTGTTTGACTGAGAAGAAGAGAACTAAGAAGGCCACTGTGGCTTCTTTTGATGATGTTTTAATGCTAGGGAGCCTTTACATTTGACTCAATCAGCCTCAGAAGACAAGAAGAGTATTTCTTTAGTACTTTATATGAAGAATAGTCTTCACTGAATCAGATTTAGTGTTTAAAGACCAAAATCCTGTTCATGTCAGTGGCTACTACTTTATCATTCAAACCTTAAGGACGTATATAAAAAACTTCTAATCAGATGTCCTCAAGAAAGTCTCATCTAATTCCTGAGGGTTGGAGGGTACCTTAAAATTTGCATTAAAAAGGTTTTATATTCATTCCAAAAATGTTCAGCGTTGATGACTGTAACATTGCCTGTTATTTCAATCCAAATAAAAGATTGTGACGTGAAAATGGCCATCTTCCAGTTTAGACCAAAAAAAACAAGTCTTTTGCCCCATGTTGTTCATACTGAAGGTAAATACATTTTGCAGGTGATGTCAAGAATATATTCACCGGAATTGCCAACGTAGAATATATGATATCATTGGAATGAAGTCTTGGCCAACAGTATAATGCAGTTCATTTAGCTGATCATGAGTCAAGGGGAAATCTTGATATTTAAAATGACAAACGTTACCTTATAGAACTGGAAAGATAGAACATTACTGAGAAGGAGCCTTGGGTAAGAGCCAGCAGACGTTTCAAGCTGTATGAAGTGGTGCTGCTTTAGCAGTTTGGTCCACTCTACTGATATGACAGCATATCATGAAAACTGCATTTCTGTGCAGACAAGCCAGCAAGTTGCTACAGACATGATAGAAAAGTGACAATTGAGTCATATTGTGAAGTTGCCTTTTCAGATGGTAAGTGTAATAAGCAGATTCCCCACACAAGCTCACACTTTCTTCTTGCACATCTTGCTCAAGCAAGTCAATACGGTGACTAAGGAACCCACCTTCCCCACGTTAAGGGGTGCAGAACATGCACTTATTTTGTTGCCCCTCCAGGTCTACGATGACGGGAAATACGTGTACCTGGTGATGGAGCTGATGCGAGGGGGCGAGCTCCTGGACCGCATTCTTCGGCAGAAGTGTTTCTCGGAGCGGGAGGCCAGCGCTGTGCTGTGCACCATCACCAGGACCGTGGACTACCTGCATTCCCAAGGCGTAAGCATTGCTTTGTCAATTCTCCGAATCAATCTGCTCAAAGTGTGACTGCTGGGAAAAGCAAATAGCTGCCATTTTGCTTCACTGAAATGTAAATAGGGTTTTTCCTTTAAAAACTGTATTGAAGTAAATATGTCTTTAATTCTTTTCCAGGTATATAATTACATTTAGCTCATTAAATAGTGTCATAGACTCTTTAGCCATTTCCCAACTGAATTGCGGTGTGTTTAAATGATATTTTTTCCCCAAATTACTTTGATTTTCAAGTCCATGTACCTTTTTGAGATGTTACTTGTATTTTTTTTTCTCACGGTCATTCTTACATCTGATTTGTTAACAAATTTTCAAACTGGGTATCTAAATTGGCAGATAGTAAATCAAATGCTCAGTTTTCAAAACTAAGTATCAGTTTGTGCAGATGATTGGAAGGCTTTTTGACATACTGTTAAAATCTCATTTTTAACATTTGAGCTTTCTACATAAAACAATTAGAAAAACTCTTTTTCCACTTTTCAGTGACAAACAGTTTGGGTAACTAGTAAAATAGCTGCTGCTTTTTCACTTTCATGGTTAAAACAAGTTCATGTTGTGCTTGGGCTTGTATGTTTTTGTGGTAGTTATCAATTAGGGCCATTTTCCCACCACAGAAATGCAGCACCTCTAGTAAAACACAGCAACTTGAAGTTGCAGAGCTACCCAAAGGATTTTTGTAAAGAGAAAAGAAGAAAAATAATCTCTTCCTTCAGGTCTGAATGTTATATGAACAGTCCTATGACAAGAAGACCCTTACGCATTTTCCTCTTCTGACTAGACTTTCCCCCACCTTTGCAAGTGAAAAAACAGGACTGACAGGTTCCAGGGGATACTAATATTATTTTTAAGCATAGAAGTATACAAACATTAAATTGAACTGGAACATTTTGGCCAGCAAAGTCCAGCGTGCTGCCCTCACAGACAACTATGCAGTTCTTGCCCCTTTTAAAGGGGTCCCAGAGCATCAGCAGAGGACACGTATTTGTCCAGCAGTCCCCTCTGACAACCCTCAGAAAAGGTGTCCTCCATTGCAACGGCTAATACATCAGCAGGGACTGCAGGACATGCTTTTTGTGGCCCTAATACACTTAAACCTTTTTTTTTTTTTCTTCCATTTACCTGAACTTCCTAAGCACGCTTTCTCCAAAACATAAATGTTTTAGGTGAGAGCTCTCGACCTACCTCAAACAACAGACCAGAAATTTAGAGCTATGGCAGCCAACCCTGGTTTCTCTGTGACTTCCTCTCTTCACTTGTGCTCTCTTGTTAAGGTGGTGCATCGAGATTTGAAGCCAAGTAATATCCTCTACATGGATGAGTCAGGTAACCCAGATTCCATCAGGATCTGTGACTTCGGATTTGCCAAACAACTGAGAGCAGAGAATGGGTTGCTCATGACTCCGTGCTACACCGCCAACTTTGTTGCCCCTGAGGTATGATCGCAGGCTGTGACTAATGAATATGTCCTAGAAAGCAATCTTTTGGGCCTCTCTCCCTTTCTCTCCCTGCCTTCAAGAGAGGAGCAAGCACAAATCAGGCTACAAAGACTTTTACAGCATCTATTACCATATTTTTGCTGTTCCTGTCAGTCTTTTCAAGCCACTTGTTTTGCTCCTGCCAGAAGCCAATGTCTGTCTGAGAGTGACTTACACAATACTTTGGCATATTACCTTAGGATAAAAGCCATTTTTTTAAAGTAGCTGCTTCCCCTAAGAGTACTCAGTCTTCAGGGCACTGTGTCGCAGCAGAATAAGGCTTATAAGGGAAATCTTGCTATCAGGAATGAGAACCCAAAGAAAACTCTATGGATGAAATGCTTACTCCACTGAAGTCACTGGGAGCTCTACTGTGGACTTCACTGAGCTAAAGCAACACGTCTCCTCTGAAGCTTTACTGGCACTGTCCCCCCTTTTGAGCACTGCCTCCCCGTAATAGGGTATGAAGGTATTATAGTAAAGATAAGAAAGTCGTATGGGTCTTGAAACTCATATGTCCCAGGCCTACCTGTCTGTCCTTAATCTCATTTTAGAGATAGCACCTTAATTAGTTTGTGGTGTCAAATCTCTGGCCCTTCTTCCTCTACCAGTTTCTTATATGTTTATTCTGTGGAGTTGCTCATGGACTGTTTAAATAGTGGATTAGAACCGACCTTTCTCTCTTTTTTTTTTTTTTTTTTTT
>VZSV01000157.1:978232-1000565 GCA_013398735.1 Nothocercus julius
TTTTTTTTTTTTTTTTTTTAATTTCTGCTAAACTGTGATACCTTGTGGTTCCCATCCCTCCCAAACCTAAATAACTGAATATTGCCCTGACAGCACCTGTGTGAGACAGGAAAGTGCAACTCCCCTATGTTTGCAGGTGGTGAAACGAGGCTGACTAAGCAGCCTGCTCCAAGCAAGTGGAGAGACTTGCCTGTCTGCTTCCTTCCAGGGAAGTACCAACAGCTTAATGTCCTGGAGAGTTGTCCATTTGTTGTAGTGATGTCTATTAGCAATTTCAGTATTTTCAATATACAGTTCTGCTCATGATTCTTAAAACAATAGACAAGGCTTTTGCCATTCAAAACTTTGCCTATCCACTGCTATCAAATACCACTTTCTTTCAGCTGTTATCATTCAGCAGTTTTTTCTTGCCCACCACTCTCCTCCATCCAGTGTTCCTCTGTGTAGTATATAACTTCAAAGTGAAAAATGGCATAAATTTTCTGTACATTATCCTTTTCTGATATCAAAAGATACAGATTTCATAGCCCTTCAGTATCAGAAAGAGAATTGTTAAATTAAGGGCACTGCCAGGGTCAGTATAAATTCAAAGCAAATTAAAAATCTTCCACTGATAAATCAATTTGTTATTTTATAGCTGTTCATTTGAGTTTTCATTCTAGAAATTGGAATGAGCTGTTTAAAAATTATCAAAATTAATAAAAATATTTTGTGGCACCATAGCAGTTCAATTTCTAGACCAAAAATTAGTCAAGCCTGTAAGAATTAAAATACATACATTTTCTCCAAGATGCAATGGCCCTAAGGCAGATATATATTTTTCATGATGGGCTATTTTATATAGCTCCTGTAATCACAAATTTTGCCAGGTTGAATTCTACGGATTGGAACTGAAAACAGAAATCCCACTCGCAGGCGTTTGCAGTGAGCGAGAGAGCTCCTGCTATGGGCGTGGAGTGTTGGAGGGGAACTGAAACCTGGCCAGAACGGACGGAGAGCTTACATAAACCCTTAAGGGCTTTTACGTTTTGCTTGTGATACAATGTGGCCCTGCAGCCTGGACTTCACTTTTGCATTCTCTGCCTCAGCCCCGCTGTAGTATCTGCAATATGGGTTTGTTTTTTTTTTTTAACTTTGCAGAAACCAAACAAGAAGGTAGGAAGTCAGTTGAGCAGATGACACAGGAGGATGGTGGCAGAGGAATGACAACATGTTTGCGCACTTAAATCTGCCTCTATTTTGGAAACATTTAATTTGGGGCTTAGATGAGAACATCAGAAGTGATGAAAACTAAGGGAAAGAAGCAGTCTGCCACCTAGCGCCAATAATGTGGGCAAAGAGTGAGTTGCAAGGTTCAGTCAGGAGAAAGGGTATAGCATAGTGTTTCCTACTAATGCAGAGAGGTCCTTTTGGTAAAGTAAGAAGCCTTTATTCTTCAATTTAAATCCAAATACCAGGAAGAAATACTGTATTGGCATTTGAAAGTGTAAGATTTTTTTACTATCTGTCATACTCATTCACTTCCCTACTTGGGTCACGACTGCAAGCAGAACGTAGCTGAGAAAAGCTTATTTTCAGAATGTTGTTAATCCAGTAGAACAAAAGGCAAAGAGGTGGGAGAGTTTTGGATAGACATCTGAGCCACCTTCAGAGCTGGATGAACCCAGGTGACGACTGATCCTTGTCACTGAAATGCCCTGTCGTGTGGAGCCGAGAGCCAGCTCATCAGTGTCTATAAGTACCTCAAGGGAGGCAGTGAGGAGGATGGGGCCGGCCTCTTTATGGTGGTGGCCGCCGATAGAACTAGAGGTAATGGCCACAAACTGAAACACCAAAAATTCCACAGGAACTTAAGGAAATTCTATACATGTATTTCAAATCCCACTGACTTCTCTAGCTGACCAACAAACCCCTTGTTCCTGGTATATTCTTCAGCTTGCCTCAGGGCAGTGCACCTCCGCATATTTTGCAAAGCTTTGTCACTGTCTGATTTGTTTTTAAGAGAAATGCCTGTTATTGCTCGATAGGATCTAGCCACTCAACCCAATCCTGATCCTTTTGGCCAAAGTTTCCAGCACTTGCTCTTGCCAGCTCAGGGTTCTTGATTTGAGCCCTGCGTTGCATAGACCTGCTAGACACTTTTTAAAATAGCAGCGATGCTAACTATCTACTTCAATCTTACAGATGAAGCAAATGAATTTGACAAATAGCAAAGCGAATTTTCTCAGAAAAATATATGTAATAGAGGGGGGGTGAATGCAAGGACTTAAGAAACATACACAAATAAATTGGCATAGAGACTAAATGTGAAGTGGAAGAGAGGCAGAAGGATTACCAGGAATGTGAACAGGAGGAAGTGCTGGCTTTTTGTACAGCTCTTTTTTCAGGGTAACAAATGTTCGCTCAGCAGCATACCTGGCAGATGGTTGCTTTACTACTAATTATTTGTAAAATCTGTTGAGGCAACATTTTCTGATGTGTTTTGTTTTTTGTGTGTGTGTGTGTTTTTTTTCTATTAGTGCTTTTTTTTTTTTCTACTTCAGAATAGATGAACTTCAAAAAACTTCAAAGTAGATGAAATCACTGCAGGGTAATAAGGCTTCAGGTCAGAAAAAGACTTACAGAATGTGTACACTCCTTTTGCAAAAAATCTCCTGATCAAGACAGAGGACAAGATTCTTCTGATGTGTCAGGATTGAAGTTAAATAAACGGAATAGTTGTTCACTTTTCAAAGAAATTAAGATCTAGAGGTTGTCCATGACCTTTTCTGAGTCAAACAAAAGTAAATTTTTCCCCTAATCTCGTAAGTGCTGGCTCAGTGACTTCGTTTTCCCATGGACCTGCAATACCTCAAATAGGCATTTCTTCTGGTACACATTAGCATAAATGAAATCCAGATTATGTCCTTTATGCTGCAGCTCTCCCTCTTGTACCAATATTGAGCAGATCTCTAGCAGATCTCTACTGGGTACCAGGAAGTTTGTTTTTCCCACAGGGAAACGTACCGTGTTCTCGACAGTATCTATTATGCCCGGTATAAATGTAACCACTTTTCTAAATGCAGAGGTAAAACACACTGGAAGTCTTTCCGTTTTCTTTTTAGTACTTCTTCACTAGTCTGACGTTAGGTATGAGTTAGTGAGCATCCATGTGCTATGTCAGATCCAAATAAAGGCCAGACGTGTTTATCATTGTCGCTCAAGCCTACATTTGTTGTATCCGTAGTGTTTTTAGTAACCCCTGCTTTAGGAGATTATGTTTGAAATTATTAATTAGCTTATTGGAAGGGATAGATGTTTCAAAAATGAAGCAGGGGAGGTTAGTTTGCTTACTGCTTTGGACTCAGAAAGAGTCCTGGGACCTCCAACAAACTGCATCATCTCCGCACTGCAGAGGTCACGGTTATGCTGGGCTTGCACACTAGTTAGCAACCTCCCATCCAGGTTTGACCTATCTCCCACACCATTACCAAACATTTGGCTCCAAAAACAGCCATCTGTTCAATACAGACACAAGGGCAAGCTCTGAAAATGTCAGCAGATCAGAACCACAAATCAGGGCCTCTGTGAGCCCACAAGCTAAAAATGCATGACTGTGGATTAATTTATTTTTCACTTGCTTTTCTTCACATAGGTCCTGAAACGTCAAGGTTACGATGCAGCTTGTGACATCTGGAGCTTAGGAATCCTCTTATACACCATGTTGGCGGGGTAAGTGAAGAAGTTTTCCTAGGGCAGCAGTCTCCAGTTGCCATAGTTCAACACTGCTTAAGGCCAGAATAGAGTCAGAGATACAGACACTGAACTGTCTGACATTGAGAAATGTAGCCAGTTGCGTGAGGCAACAAAATAGATGCCAAGATCTAGAGATAGGGGAAGCTTTTCAAACAGTATCTTTGACGTTTCACAATAGGTTAGGTTCTTAATAGCCTTTACCATGTAAGTTTTCACTAAGACTTAGGTTCCTAAAAGGCTCATTCTCTTAAGCAGTACAAAAGTTTTACACTAGGAGAGTAATGTAAAAGCCACATATTACAAGCCCAAAAATGTTCATCTTCTCCATAAAGAGATGATGTATCCATTTCTGTTGCTACATGTATGTATTCTCTTCAGTTTCATTCTTCTTTCTTCTGTTCTTGTTATTGAGGTACGTGAGTACCTTTAGAGAATAAAAAAAATAAAAAAATCCAAACAGTGTTTTCAGGTGGTATTTGAAGAATATGCTGCAGAGAGGGTGGGAAGTAAATAGACAGACCAAGATGAACAGCGACAGGCAGCAGGAATTTGGGGGGTGCTACCAGAAAAAGATAAACCTTCTGGTGTGTTGGCTAACACTAAATATTGGCACAAAAAGGTTCAAAGAAAGAGAGATTGAAATAAGCAGAGAAGGATAAGAATAAGATGCTGGGCTGAATGGGAAACCCAGTGTGCAAACCCAATCCAGAATTATGAGGTCCCTGAAAATGTTCAATTTCACTTATCTTGCTGGCTGCAGGGAATGGTACCTGCACATTTGTTGTAACTACACGCAGCTTGAAACTTTTCAGTGACCTCTCGCAGCTCTTAAATCTACTTGATGATCACTGAGCCATGGAAAAAAGCTTGGATTCTTTCCTACATTTATAGAGAAAACAAACACTTAGGTCCTACCTTGCTGTTACTTATGGTTCTTGCCTCGTATACTACAGAAAAAGTGCCAGGAGTTTCTATCCCATCTATTTTGTTCCTGAGTGCAAGTGCTTTCAACATTAGCTGAAATACAGTGTGACCCTCTGGAACAGTCTCCCAGTCTGTCAGAATTCCTGAAAAACTTGTGTCTGCTTGGCTAATGCCATGGATTTGCACTGTGATCCAACTGGAATCAGTAAAATAAAACCAACACACTGCCCAAAACCAGATCATTTGACTGATTGTAATATATGGGTTTTTTTTGCTTAAAAATGTGATTCTAAAGAAGAAACCCAAGTATACTAGATTTTGAAATACAAAGTATACAAGTAACTTAGCAAATATTAAATCTACCAATAGGTACTATTAACTTGTACCTCATTTTTTTTTCTACTCTTAGAAAAGAAAATAAGAATAAAGCAAACAAGTGACAGGTGCTTGTTTTTTGATTGCCATCACTGCATTTAGGGAATGCTAAGGATAAGAAGGATATCCTTGAATCCTTCTTAGAGAGTGGGAGGGCATTTGGCTTGGTGAGCAGTGAGATCACAAGATCAATCTCAGTCTCAAGAGTACTGATGCTTTAATTAGGACACAGTGCAATACGTTAGGCAGAAGGATACATAATCCAAACGAACACTAATCTCGTGGCACGGGAAGACAGTGTCTGTAGTAGGAACAGACTCCTGCCCACATCCTGTGCTATTCCCTGCGACTTCCATGAGCAGCGAGTGCTGCTACACGAGGCACTAGAGCAGCTCTGGGACCCTGGTAATGTAGGCATGGACAGACTGTGGTGTTTCAGCCAGCGCTTAACTCTCTGTACATCCCTTTTGACAGTTATGGACTGGAATAATGTTCTTTCCCACTCTCATTTTGGGCTAACAGGGAAAAAAAAAAGGAAAAAAAAAAATTTGGAGCATTCTTTTCCTGTGCAGAAAAAGTTAATACAAGGAGTCATTGCACTCTAGTTTGAATGAATGAAACAGCCATTTCTGTGATCTGTTCTAAAATGAAATTCCTGTTGTTATCTGTTGTAGTTAACATTAGATGCTAGAAACTATATGCTTGCAAATCACAGTATTTTTTGGTTTTTGTTCTTTTTTAATAGGTTCACTCCTTTTGCAAATGGACCAGATGACACCCCAGAAGAGATTCTGGCCAGGATTGGCAGTGGCAAATACGCACTTACAGGGGGAAACTGGGATTCGGTATCTGATACTGCAAAGGTCAGCAGACACTTAGATATTTTTCTTGTTCTGTTAAATGGGCTGACAATTTGGTACACTCAAGAGATAGTCAGAAGCATTATTGCTGACTGCCTTTTGAAATAAAAAGTTGCTTGTTTATGTTTAAACTGCTCTGCATGAAATAGTCTAGCTTATTCATTAAGGTATAATATACCACCATCAATTAGGAATATTTTTAATATTAAAATAGTGCAGAACTTTTTGATTGAACTCAACTTTTAAGATAAGTGTAGGTTAATCAGTGCTTTAAATTCATGATCTGTTTTGAATCATGTTTTTCATGATGAAAAGATTGACCTCAAGGTTAATCACAAGTAGGAAACCCGTAAACCAGTACTTTTAGCTCATATGCTGTCCACAGCCCGTACTGCCTGCCTGTCACAAACTCCAGGAGCAGGGGTTTGGTGGGTGCTGAGTCTTCGGGGCTTCAAGCTGTGCACTAGTCTGTGAGATAGGTAGATGGTCAGGAAGCTTCCCGCGATGGGCAAGTTTCCAGTTGTCTGGTATTAATCAGAAACTTCAACAGGTTTTATACATCCCCACAAGAGATTTCAGTGTAAATAACTGGTAGTTTCCTATGGAAGAACACTGACATATTCCATCACAAAACATTAGGGAGGTGGAGTAACTTAATCATTGATGCAAATACAGATGAACCTTGTTATCAGACAGATTTTTATCAAATGGTTGGTTTTGAAATTAAGATGTACCAATATGGTAGAACTGATCTTACTGATTTTAGCCACCTATATGTTAGATTTCTGTTTTAAGCTTGTCTTGTAAGAATGCTTTGCAGTCAGTGAGATGGCTCCAAATGGCATCCTCTTTAGCTAGAATTATTCACCCCTACGAAGTCACCAATAATTGTTAACACTCACTCAGTAGGCTGAATATTATTCCAGATTATCTTCTGACTGGATTGTCAGTTGAGAGTTGAACATTTTGAACATCGAACTTGAAAATTTTGAAAATTCGACTTTAAACTTAAAAAATATAAAACATATATAAAAGCATCCCCCTCTCTATTGACAGGCTGGTGATGGCACTGTCATGGGGAAGATGTTAGTATTAATTGGTATTGGTATTAATTATTTTTGGTATTGATTGGTATTAATTATTTTTTCCTTTTTACTGTTTTCTTCCTTTTAAACCCAGGATATTGTGTCTAAGATGCTTCACGTAGACCCTCATCAGCGCCTCACAGCAGTTCAAGTATTAAGACATCCATGGATAGTCAACAGGGAGTATCTGTCTCAAAATCAACTCAGCAGACAGGATGTTCACCTGGTGAAGGTATGTCCTACACTCCTGAACCTTCTTTTCTTGGAGAAAGAGCTGTGATTTGTGTAAATATCCTGGAAAGAGAGAGAGGACTTGGGAATATTATTTGCCATAGAGGCCAAATTTAATAAGGCAATGTACTGACAGCAAAGCTTTTTGACCCATCATCTGCTCAGCTTTTAGCTGCACTGTAGTAAACTAGTGGGACTCTGGGCATGCAGCACTGCCTGCCTCTCTGAGTCAGAGACACTCAGCTGTTGGGCAGTCTCTAGATTGTTGTCATTTCATGAAAATTGTCCATTCACCCAGGGGATTGAATAGGAAAAGGGAAGGAGAAAAGCATCAGAAGAACTGACCCTCAGCCCAGCCTTTTCTCTTTTTTATTTTACAGGGTGCAATGGCAGCCACCTACTTTGCTCTAAACCGAACACCTCAGGCACCAAGGCTGGAGCCTGTGTTGTCCTCCAATTTGGCTCAGCGGAGGGGCATGAAAAGACTTACCTCAACCAGGTTGTAGCAGTACCCCCAGAATGCCTCTTTGAAAACCCACGGTTTATTATTTGAAAAGTCCATCTTCACTCGGTTAGTAGAACTTTCTTGGACAACTTGCACATGAAATCACCAGAACAAGCAGAAGCCCAGCATAAGGCAAGGTTCTCCTTTGCTCTGTCATTCCTTTTACATTCCAGACAGGATCCTAAGTTCAACAGCCTCTCTAACATGTGCCAATTTTGCCAGTAGCTCTATTTCCTTACTGAGAGAAAGCCAAATAAAGTAGGTGCATTCCGTCCTTTCCACCCAGGAAAATACTATTTTGGAGTCCTTAAGATGTTCCATGGGAGCATAATTTTCATTTTGTTTCTGAAGAAAAGCACTTTTTGCTCTGAAAAATGCAGTTGAGTTTGAATACTCAGCTGCTCCAGCGGGCCATATGAAGAAACGGCTCATGCCAGTCACCATTAAACATCTACTCATCCACTGCAAATGGAGCTCCCCCCAGCAAGAGCGAAGGCTGCAAAGACACAGATATAGTACCTTACTTGAAAGACGTGCTATCTAACGTGAAGATGGAAGAGTTGTCAGTGGTGAAAACTCCTTTGCAACTGCCCCCTGCGAAAGAGAGTCGGCGGCGCCCCAGGAACACGTGTCATGAGCCCTGGTTTACACGGCAGCTGGGCTTTTCGAGAGCAGAAAATCTCTGAGGAACATGGTCCTCTGAGGAGATTACTGGAACTTAAGAGGCTGGGGAAAGCATTCACTTGAAATGGTATGAGTAGGAGCCTATGGATGAGGAAGGAAAGGTATCTGGTCTCAGCCACATGCTGCTAGCACACAGGAGGCCTAGGAAAGCTAGACGAGAGAGCTGGGAAGCGAAACAGCCAAGGAGACACTTGGGTGAGTCTCAGGACAGCAGGCAGAAAGACCCTTGTCAGTGCAGTGAGGAGCACCGCTGCAGGGAGCCGGCGTGCACACGCCTAGAGGCCGCGCGGGGGTTCCCGTTAAAGGTGGCAGAAGGTCCTTCTTGTGTGGGTGATACCCCAGGGTGCCCGTGGGCTGAAGAGGCAGGCGGATTAGCGCAGCCGTCCTGCCCCACGTCCGCGCCACTGCCCTGCAGGAACCAAGGCCCTGGCGGGTCGTGGCGCCCTGGCCTTCCTTCCCCGGCTGCCCCCCTGAGTCCTCCTCGGTCATGCAGGACGCGGCGTCGCTTCCGGGCTCTCCTGCTCTGCTCCCACTGAGCTAAGTGCCCCGTGCTCTGGGTGTGCAAAGAGTAGCCCCATCTGAAGAGTCTGGCCAACCGTGCGGCGCGCTCTCGTGCCACCAAGTTAGGAGAAGCAGGTTACCCGACGTGTATACATACATATACATGTGTGTGTGCGTGAGAAAAATTCTATACCCCAGTATCTGTATTTTTCAGGTACAGGGACAGAAAACTTCATGGAAAAAAAGTCTTAGCAAAACAGACCTTTTCTCATTCTCTGATTTCAAAAAAAAAGGGGGCAAGTTTTGTGATGCTGGTTGTTTTTTTTTTTTTTTTTTTTACTCTTAACCATCTTGGCTTACAGTTGTCGCAAACTGATTTGGATTCTTTTTAGTGCTTTTGTTATTTTTTGTTTTCCAAGTGAATTTTGTCACCTCAGATGCTTTGTGGGAGCAGCTGATGTGCTGTTGTCTTTTTTCTGTTGTGAAAGGAAAAGAGAAAAATGTGAACATGGAACATCATGTGCTTGGAGATTTTGATTTTTCTTGCTGGGCAGCCTGTGCATCTGGGTGTTGAACTGGACTCACCAGATCATTGCCTCAGAGCGTCCAAGAGAACAAGGAGTTGGCATTTGCTAGACAGCAATATGCTTTCTAAAACTATCTGTGTTGTCATGTTGATCTTTATGCTTGTTTGCATTAGTCTATTTTTAAATTTAAATTTATTCTTAATAATTTAAACCAATATTTAATGTTCAGGTTTATGTGCTGTGCACACAGGAACGCTGCAAAGCAGCTCTCCTTGAAGCTTTTCTCCTTTTTTAGAATAAAGAATGCTGTGAAAATTCACACAATGAATAAATTGGCTTGCCTCCATGTGTGCAAACATGCACAGGTGTTTGTCGGTGTTTCTATACACAGCAGCCCCTTATTCTTTACTCTGGCTAAGCTGTGCCCAGTATCAGCCTTTTGCTGCCTTTACACTTTTCCTCTTGTTAGAGTTTTCCTGAAGTCTTACATATTTCTGCTATCCACACACTGAGAGGCCAGTGCAGGTCTCTGCTCTCTAGATTTCTATCTTGGAGCAAAGCAAGATAGGCACAAAGATGCTAAGGTGAATCTGGAGGGTGGGATGGATTTTTGAAGGTCCCAATGTATTTGTGATACTTAAAAAAAAAAAAAAAAAAAAAGTATTTTTAATGACCAATGTAATTACAATATTACAATGTATTGTATATGTGCAGAGTGTTGTAAATAAGATGTACAGCTTTTATCTCTCCCTAAGATTGCCCGGTCATCATTCTTCTTAATTTGCTTTCTGTTCACAGCAAATGGGAATAGCAGATCTATCAAAGTTAGATCCCCCTTGATGTATTTGGTCTTAATGTTCTGATCATTTTTTAAAATCTTTATGTTGTCGTAGGCCGAGGTTACAGGACACACTCCTCTAGGGGTTTAAGGAGTTTAATGGTTTGAATCTGTTCCTAAGATCACACTTTCTAACCCACCAGCTATTAACCATCCAAAGACTGGGCCAACTACAGTTGTTGCCTGTATGAGCATAATGTTTTATGCTCATTAATTGCTTTACTTTATAAACATATAAGCAAGATACAGCAGGCTTTGCTTATTAAGATTTTCTTGCCAGGGCATCCAGAGGTAGGCACATGTGTGTATATGTAAATATATAGGGAAATTTGGGCACGTGCCATCCCAGCCTGTCCAGAGGGGAACACAAGGGCAGTGACTGCGCCTCCCTGCGCTCCTGCGCCCGCAGCCTCGCCCCTGGATGTGCTCCGCGGACGTTGTCCGGCACACTTCGGTCACGATGAGCTGATCCAGCTCCCTTGGACCCAGCAAAGCCAAGGGGCAGTCGCTCCTGCACATGGGGGAGGAATAAGCATTTGGCACTGGGTATTTCAGGCTGATGCAACCACCAGTAACCCCAGCAGAGCTGGATCCAGAAGATGAATGACCCTAATTTCCTAATTACCACCACAGCTGCTTTTATACCAGCAGCTCCTTTCTAGACGCCTTGCTAAAGTATAGCTCAGCAATATTCTCTGCATTATTCTCACCAGGAAAAGAATTAACTGAAAAAAAAAAAAGAAAAAAGGCTTAGCCTCTCTCTCTGTGTGCATAAATATTTTTAATCTTTAGGGAATTTTACTAGGTGTTGTATTCCAACTCATGTAAATCCAAAAATCACTTTGAATTAGGTAATACCATCTTGCTGGCAATTAGCCCACCAAGCGCCCTAGTGCCTTAGGCTATTAAAAAAACCAACACAGTCGAGTTTCGGAAGCATCAGAGTGCGCCAAGCAGTGAGAGCCGGGGGCGTGCTGAAGCGCGCCAGCCGCCGAGCGGCCACCCGAGCCGTGACGGCGCCGCGCGGGCTCATCGCGACAGGGCAGCTCGGGCTCGTCACGATAGGGCAGCTTGGGCTCGTCGCGACAGGGCAGCTCCGGGGGTGGCAGGGCTGCGGAGGCAGCGCACGGGCAGAGCCGGTCCCCACGCCAATCCCTCGGGATTTTGGACTTGTTTAGAGTCTGCCGGGTTTGGGCTTTTTTAAAGCAAATCTTAAGTGCAGCAAGAGGTTACAAGGCCTGACTTGTACATCAGAAGGCAAGTGGCCCTCACAGGCACTTCACGCAGCATTTCTTTATCTGGGGGGAAGAAATAAAGATTCCAACGTGCTCCTCCAGAAGTGCGGCGAGAGCAGCTCCCTGAGGATTCCCCTGGGTCCTGGGAACAAGGCGGGCCCAGCGAGCTGCCGAAGTGGCTGCTGTCGATGGCCCACGTGTCCCTGGGCGCTGCCTAAGCCTGGCTGGTGGGAGAGAGGCGCCGGCTGAGGTGGGAGCTGACGCTCCTTCCAGACAGGCTTACGGTGCAACTGGACTGAGCTTGGAAGGCAACGAATCCATTGGCTTGGAGGGTGGATCAGACTCCTACAGTTAATTAGCGTGGAAACATTTTAGGGCCAGGCCGTCCTGGTTTTGCCTGCGTCGTTCAGTGCTCTCTCTAACAACTTGCACCAGGCTCTGGTGCATCTGGATAGATGGACTTGAGTCTGGTGCGGCCACTGCAGTGCATCTGTGTCACGAATTGCGTCAGGGCTGGGTCACTACCTAAACCACTGCAGCCCCCAGTTTCAAGTGCTACAAAGGTTTCTTATGCCTCTGCTGCACAGCAGTCGTTTTCTCTCGGCCTTAGTTGCTCGTTTGCGCCCTCGCACCTCCCGTACCGGTCCTGGGCGACGCTGGGGCTCGTGCGTCGCAAGGGCCTGGGGATCGCGGAGGCAGCGCCCTCCTTGTGGGCAGCAGCGCTGGCTTAAACGCTGCCGTGCCTGCAGTTTTGGCATCGCCCGCTTTCCTCTGCCATTTGCGATGTAGCTGGGAGCCAGGGCAATGCATGGTTTGATTTTTGTGCCGAAGCAGGTTGCAAATGCCAGGTTTTGCAGGCAGAGCGGGGAGGCAAGTCGAGGTTTCTGACAGTTTGCTGCGAGTTCATATAAACTGCCAGGAGCCCGAAGCTGTAGGGTTGCCGGTGCCAAGGAGAAGTAATGGTGATTGTGCTTAGCCTGGCCAGCACTGAGTTTGTCAAGAAGATAGGAAGAACCCTGGGTTTGCTTTGCAGAGAAAAATCTTGTGTTTGTGGAGTGCTACAACTTTCTAGCACCGTAGTAAGATGAAGACAGGCAAATCAAAGAAGATGATGCAAATTATCATAGCAGGAAAGCAGATAGCTTTCACAGGAAAATTACTTTCATCCAGGCTACTAAAGCTATATTTTAAGGCGTGTGCCAAAGCAAACAGTTGGAAGCAAAGTTCTCTCGCTGAACATCTGCAGAGTGCACCTTTAAATAAGAGCCAGGTGAGCTCCAGGGTCACATGTCTGTGTCCTAAAAGACAGGCAAGCAGCAAAGCTGGGCAGATCAGCTCAGATATTCCCCAGATAAAAAAAGGGGGGGGGGGGGAGAGAAAAAAAGAGAAAAAGCTTAGAATGAGGTGCTTCTGTATAAACAAATACAAATGTGCAAGTCCGCTCTCTCTTTTTCTGAAGCGCACATCGAAATCCTGCTGGAGCGTGTCTTCCTTCCCGCTGGCCGCGTGCCCTCCTCAACGCGGGCTCCCCGAGGCCTCGCGGCTCCCCCGCCGCGGCCGCCCGTGCCCGGCCCTGCACTGCAGCCACGGCACCTCCTCTCGCGTTCTGCACGTTACCAAAACTACGTAATTTGACTTGTAAGCTCAGAAAATACGGGGAAGTTAAAACCAAGGTTCACACTGTGTACGTAACTAAAATTCCCAGTATTTATGCGGGTAGAAGCTTGTAGCAGACAAAGATTTGTTATAGAGCAAATAAAGTCACGGTAGTGCTTAAAGCCAAATATTAGCTGCTAGGGAAATCCATTCATGAGTTTTGTGAGCCCAGACCTTGCACAAGCATTTCTTGTGCAAGTGAATGACAGCACATGCAGGTCAGCTGGGTAACCAGTCATCTGACCATGCATGTAAACACAGGCTTGCACATGTAAATGTTTTGCAGGGTGAAGATGATAGTCTAAAGTTCAAAAATTCGACCCTTTATATCAGACTGTACTGTGTAACTGTGTTGTTCTGTGTGGAGTTGTACCACCAATAATTCTTACTTGGATATATGCAGTTACAGATTTAATTTGTGCTCCATTAGGTCTCCCGAGCGGTTCTGACGGTCATAATTTGCTGAAATGTAGCCTGAGGGGCAAGTGAGGAGAACACATGCCCTTTGTGATAAAAGAGAATTTTGAAAGGAGAGGATGGTGACCCTTACATTTTCAAGTAAGGAAATGAAAAGCTGTTGCTAAAAGATCAGTTCTGACTTGAGCCAAATCTTGCCTCCCTTGCTCTTGTCTCGGTACCTTATTCTGTAAGCAGCTCCGAGGAAATCAGGGGAACAGCTCAGAGCAGGGTCCTCTTTCCTGTAACAGCATCTGAGTCTGGCCATTAGGTGATGATATGTGCAAGAGATTTCCTTGAGCAGTATTTAATGAATTAGACAAAATCTGAACCATGATCTAGCACTTTGTTTACAGGCTCCATATTCATGTTTACAAGCAATGATTTCTGAGGCTCATGCTTTTTACGTTTCCTGTATGAAATGGGCAGCCAGTGTACAGATATTTATTATGTTTACCAGCGTTTCTGAATAGATTTTTTTTATAGTACATGGTTTTATGAAGTGTAATATTTTTATAGCAGAACGATGATCTTTGGACTTTCTACACTGTTACATACGACTGTTTGCAACGAAGCTCTCTGCCCCCCTTTTTTCCGCGCGCTGTAGGCAGTGTTGCTGCTGCTGCTCCCGTGGCAGGCCCCAGCCGCTGGGCTGACGCTGTTGTGAAGCTGTGCCAGGCCACGGGGCAGAGCCGTGCGGGTGCGGAAGGGCTGCCCGCGCGCCGCATCCCGGCAGGAGCGCCTGCGGAGCGCGCTTGTCCCACGCGGAGGGGCCACTGCCCATGGCCCCGGAGGAGCAGCCCCGGGGCTCGCCTTGGTCTGTACCCCGCCGCTTTGGCTTGGCATGCCCACCCTTCCTTTATAAAGAAATAAAAAAGAAAAAAACAGGATCCTGCTCGTTTTTGTGTAATTCCTTTTCAGCTCCCAGGCAGTGGCCGGTGTCTGGGTGGCGTGTGTCGGTCACGGTGAAACCACACAGTTAGCTTTGCAGAATAGACCTAAAGGCGCTTTCTCTGTGCAGCCTGGATACTCACACCTCTGACCTGGGAAGCAGCAAACGAGCCTTTAGCCCCTGATCTTTCAGTCAGCTCGCCAGAAGAATTTGGGATTTCACTGCCAGACAAATCAAAGCTTTCACACGAGCTGGCTGCTGTGGGTTTCCCTTGCTCCTTGAAGACCTCCTACGGTATATAGCTCTTCTAAGAATTGTTGGCAGTGGGCAAGCAGCCTGTGTAGCTTTCTGTGCTTCTTGAACTTGCCAGCGACCAGAAAAGCAGAATCACTCCCTCCTGCCTGCTGGCGCTGGTTCTGCTCCCCTGGAGTTGCTGCCCCTGCGCCTGCCCTCGGGTTGCTGCGCCGCTGCCTCCCGGCGCGGCCGCGTCCCTGCGCTGCTCCGGCTCCGGCGGCCGCGCGCGAGGGGCTCACGCAGGGACAGCGTGGCATTGCGGGTGTGAGAAAAGTGCCCAGGACTCAGGGCCAAGACAGTGGAACAGAGCGAAACGGGGCCTCAGTTACATTGCTCACAGGGCTTCTGCGCTGACCATAGCCCGTCCAGTGCCCCTGTTCTCCTGCCAACTGCTCCTGGCCTCCTCCCTCTTCTGTCCTTCCTTTCCTCTCCCTGTCTCCAACGGGAGAGATCCCTCCTGTTCCTTTGGTCCTCGTGGTCCCTCATCACTCAGGCACCTTGTGTCCCTCCCCATCCCTTCCTGGCCGCAGGGTTTACCAGCCTCACCAATTATTCTTGCCCTCTCCTGCCGAGCTTTCCTGCCAGCCGTCCGTCTGGCGTGTTTTACGCCCTCCCCGGGCGGGAATGCCAAGGGCTCCTGTGCGCTTCTCTCCATAGGCCTAGTCATTGAAAATATGGGGCTTTTGTGGAAAATCCTAACAGCATGCCGGACCAAGGGCAAAAAATAGGCCGCTTCTTCCCTCCTCCCCTTCTAATTCCTCCTGTAACGTGACCGCAGCCAGGCACATGCGGAACCAGCTGTTGGCACAACTCTGCGGAAGGCTGGGAAGGCGTGGGCGGCCCAGGCTCCGGGCGGGAACACGCGAGTCCTTCTCTCAAACCCCGGCACGGGAATACAGGAGCTGGTTGGGCCCTTCCCTTCCGCGCACTGGTGCTGGAGCTGCTCGGGGAAGGAGGGCTCCCCACGTAAGCTGGAAGCGCTCGCTACGAGACACGGCCCTTCCAGGAGGGCCCCGGCGCCCGCAGCCAGCCCCAGTCACTGCCGTTCCCGGTAGGTAGCCGTGTTTTCCTTCTGAAGGGAGAAAAACGCATCTGCTAACCCCCCACCCCCCCAAAAAAAAAAGGAGAAAAAGGGCAAACCTCCCATGCCCCTCCGCTACGTTGTGGTCCTGCCTCCTGGTCAGCGCTCACCTCCTGCTCGGGTTTGCCTCCCACTCCATGCCCGCTCCAACCGCCCTCGCTGCCCGTTTCACCCCATTTTGCGTTCCACTTGTCACGTGCCTCGAGGACGGTCCTTGAAGCTCAGGAAGTGTCTGGGCTGTCTCTGAACCGCAGCTTCTCCAAGGGGAGAGGAGCCGCCGCCGGAGGGCCCCAGGCGCTGCAGCGAGGCAAGCGCGCCCGGGCTGTGACGGGAACACCCAGTGTCTG
The DNA here is from genome assembly GCA_013398735.1 of Nothocercus julius. NCBI lineage: Eukaryota > Metazoa > Chordata > Aves > Tinamiformes > Tinamidae > Nothocercus > Nothocercus julius. The sequence continues at coordinate 994,459 of VZSV01000157.1, forward strand.
CCGGCCACAGGAGGCCAAGAGCTGGCGTTAAAGCTGTGAAAAAGAATTCAAGGAGACAAGGACTTTATGCCATGCCCAGGTGTTCAAGTTAATCACGGATTACTTGGCATCACGTTGACCCCCAAAGTTGCCACGCTCCTGCTTTCTGGAGGCAAACTGGAAGAAAAGGATCTCTTGTGTGTTCAGACACCTGGACGGGAGAGCTACTCACAGTCTTCTCCGTCTTCTGGCTGTGTTGTAAACAACCCAAGCTGGGCTGAGCTCAATTCCATTCTTCCTTGAGGAAATTAGTTTATAAAAAGGCTGGTGATTCATAGCCTGTGGTGATGCTGTGTGTTGTTTTGGCCTGGCTTGCTCCTGCCTAATTAATTCTTCCCGTGCTTCAGGTTCTGCAGTCACTGGTAAAAATAGCTCATATTTTCCCTCCTGTGGAAAGCAGAATCAAATTTTAATGACAGTCTCTTTACAAAAACATGTTAAAAAAAGAGTCTGTGATTGCCAATGCATTTACTCAGACCCCTCAATTGCCAGGTTCCTGTCTAGTCTCTTCTCCCTATTATAAACTCCATTACAATCAGTTCCTTGATTTACTCACCTATTTCAGCCTGGTTGCTTCTCCAACTGCATAGATAGTGTGAAGAGTGAAGGGAGGACCTTTTTTAGCATGCAACATGGGTAAATGGGTGGATTTCATATATAAATCTCTACTGTTATCACCTGCAGGGATCCCAGCTTAGTGGGACACTGGGAAGGCCATCGCCTAATGTGAGGAACCGCGTCCCCTGGAGGTCAGGATCCCTGTACTGAACACTGTTGCATTAAACACACAAAACTTCTAGAGGTCTACATTTATTTCACCACTTGGAGCTAAAGTGGTCTAGCTTTTAGGAATGGCATCTGTTACATTGAAGCCTTACATGCAAAGAATAGAAGCAGCCTGTGTTTCACTCCAAAAAAGTGACAAGCGTGATTTGTCAGATTTTAAATACTTTTGAAAGGGTGGAGTTTTTTTTTTCTTTTTGTGTGTGTTTTTTTCTGCTCCTTGGACCTCTGTTCTCATTTCACCTGCCTGTCTGCTACCATCTGTTGAAGTCTGAACAGAGTGGCATGCCAATGACAGGGCTGTGCTCTTTGAATTAGCTCTGAAATCTAATACACATGAGAGAAAACTCTGCCAGGGACAGAAAAATGTACATTTAGGGGTAAGAATAAAGTGGTACTTTATTAAAGTGGTAAAGCTGAGATGTGTACTTTAACCTGCACAAAAAAAAAAAAAAAAAAAAAAAAAAAAAAAAAAGCACATTCAGCTGAGTGAAGGTGAGGATTTTTTATTCTGTGATTCAGGTGCCAATCTGTCATTACTCTCCCAAACCAAAGAATAAGAGGAGCTCTCTGTGAAAGCCCGTGTCAGATATTAGATACCCACTTGCACACAGCTTGCACTGTCCCCGGTTCCAGGAAGTCTCCAAGTAGCCCCATGTTCTTCTACCACCCCACGGTCCATTAGGAAAAATCCCGTGCTGGCATCTGAGCTGGGCTGGGTCACGTTTTACTATGGCCTCCAACTCACGTGCAGGTAATGGGGGCTACAGCCCTTGTTATATCAGCTCAGGTCAGGAATATCTCCTTTTCTAAGACGCACAGTCACGGCTAAAAATTCAGTCTAAACAGGCTGGATGGCTCCCTCTGTCACAGAAGTGTTTTTCTAGATGATGCTTAAATTCACGTGAGATGCCTGCCGGGGAAAGATGCGTTGCCGTTAGCCACGTCCTATGTTTAAATCCCAGTGCTTCATTCTTCTTTCAGTGAATATCATTAGCTAGCTCTCGACACTCTCAAAAACTGATCTGTAAGGACACAGCAAAACCTCACTGATGTAACCGGCTTCTGAAGAAATTTGGAAGAAAAGATTAATGGAGTATATGTCAAATGTAAGCAAATGCCATCCAAAAAAGAGAAAAGTCACTCAGGCCTCAAATGCCATTTTTAAAATGCTCTGATTAATATTATTCAATATATTTAAAGGAGTCATTTTGTGCTGGAGCACTGAAGTGAGGACGAAGTGAGAAGAGAGCTGTTTTTTCCGCATTTCTATTAACGGATGAGCCATTAGCACTATCTGAGTAAGAGTATAGCGTGATAGTGGTGGAAACATAATTAAGTATGAAAGGAAGCAACTTTGATTAAAAGCCTGTCATCATCAGTGGTGAAAGTGTCAATCAGATTTTTTTAAATGCACATCAGATGATTGAACACAGGGAAAACAGAAGCAGGGTGTGTTATTTTAAGCAAATGCCAAGGGAGGTTGAAAATAACATGGAAAAATCATGGTTGACAGAGCCTGGAACAAATAAAAACTTTTTTTAAAGTAGTAAATAAATACAGTGAAAAAAAGAAAAAAGATAGTAAGATTATTGATAATAATGTAGAAGAGACTGTTAAAGTTTTTGCTCTGTATTTTTAAGCAGGGTGATTTATCACATGAAGATAATTAAATCTTTTCCAGTCCATTAGTACCTAAAAAGGTGTTAAAAGTGTTACAACAATAAAGACAGATACATACAGTGCTAAGTAAGCTGCCTACGGAGACTGACTATGTTGCTTTTTGCTACACCGTGGGCAATGGGAAATTCCACAAGCCAGGTGTTAATGTTGTGCCTGCGTACCAAAGGAGGGAGCCAAACCACCCTGATACGTGGAGGCCAGTTATTCCAATTACTATCTAGGCCAAACAACAGATGAAGGGTTCCACTGACTGAGTACTAAAGGCAAGGAATATGGTTTTTGTGCAAAACATGTTTGTCAAGTGTGCCTCATTTCCTGCTCCACTGCCACAAGTTTGGTTGATAACGGTAAGTGCAGAGCTCAACTGTATTTTTATTTGTTTGTTTGTTTTTCCAAATAATAAAACAGTGCTAACAGAACACATTAAATGCATTAAGAACTGGCTAACTGACAGATCTAAAACAGTACTTGCTACAGAGGGACCTGACTACGCTGATGTTTCCTAATGGGTTTCCAGTGGGATCATCTCAAAGTTCGACACTAATCAAAATTTTTCAGTATTGGTTTTTAGGTCACTGCTAAAAAAATCTGAATATGACAGGAAAAAAAAAAAAAAAAAAAAAAAAAAAAAAAAAAAAAGAAAAAAGGCTGCAGGTTACACCTGTGAAATGAGGAAGTGTATGCAGAGAATAAGTGTATGCAGAGAGTAAGTCAGTGTAAAAGAATACCTGAGTTCAGAGTTCAGGTTCTTGCAAAAAGCAAGACAGGACCACAGAAAAACAGAGAAATGTTTGACTGCAAAAAAAATGGAAATGGAAATAAAACACTGATAGCAACGGTGCAGCTGATTACTCATTGCATCAGCCATCAAAGGAAGGAGGGGGTTTCCTCTCCTGCCCTTGGTGCTTTTCGGTAAGACACACCTGAGCTGACAAAATGTGAGCACAGGAGCAAGGGGATGACTCCAGCAGCCTGCAGCAATCTGAACGTCAGGCGGTACGAGCGTCCTGTTTGGCCTCGAATATGATGGCTGTGAATGTACTCAGCATAGTAACTACCCTACCACGAGTAGTGAGAAATGAATGGTATTTTAGGTTTCCAAAAGATTAATGTCGATGCATGACCTCCAAAGATTATTTATAATATCGTTTGGTCACAAACAACTGGAATAATCAACTTCTGCTGGTTAAAGCTATCGTGGTTCACACAGAGAACCTCTGTGGTGTTTGGCAATGAAGAAAATGCCTTCACAGTTTTGTGGCAACATTTAACGTATCTATAGCGCTAACTTAGAGCAACCTGGTTTACACCGTTTTGTATGTTAAAACTTGCAGTAAGACTGAGTAGGTCCTGTTCTCATAAAAAGAAAAAAAACCCTAATCTATGAAAACCCCAAATAAGTAGCAGTAGCGCAGGCATTAGCAGTGCTCTAGTGACCCGCAAGAGGGCTCGGCACAGCGACGTTTCGGAGGCCGGATCGCGCGCTCGGTGCGCGCGGATCTCCGTGCAACAACCAAGATACGTCCCTCCCATCCCTGAGAATGGAAGCCGCAGCACCAGCCTCCCAAGATTAACTTTTATTAGAAAGGTCAATCCACCTCCAAAGGCAGCCTCCGCTTCCTGTGGGAGGCGCTTCTTCAAGTACTCTGCTGAGGAAAGGACCCCCGTCATGGCACGTGGAGGCTCCTACAACTGCCCGGCTCACGTCCAGCTGGGTGCACCAGTATGTGTGTCTGTTTCCTCAAAACACAGGTCAACGGGTCCTTTTGTTCCTCCTAGACCCCGTATAAATCTAAATGGCTCCGTGTTGATTCATGCACGGCCTTGCAGAAGTCTACCGGGACCTAGGGTTTATTTCACTTTGATCCCAGCAGCTTTGGAGAGGACTTTGGTATGTTTACCCTCCCGTTATTCATCATGTATGCTCAGTTTGTTTTTCCAATGTAGTCAATTGAAATTTTTCCCCCTTTTTTTCGGCGGCCTATTTCAGAAATAGGCCAAAGGTGGTGGCAGGCGCCTTCCCTGGGTGCCCATTGCTGGCAGTGGCCCCGAGGACCTTGGGCTTCCTCCCGTGAGCCCACAGCTGAGATGAGGCCAGGGAGCCATCTCAGGCCATTGAGCCAAAAACGGTCCCCAGATCAGGCAGGTTTGACCCACCGGCACATGCTGTAACCAAGCCGGAGTCAGCCCTGGCGGGATCACGCCTTCCCCGATCCCGCACGCTGCTCTGCGCTTTCTTACACCGAGCCTGGGTTTGGGTTTTCCAGCCTCGGCCGTTTGGCTGTCTGGATTTTGACCAGGGAAGGGCTGGACGCAGAGAGAAGGGCAGACCTGCACCTTTCCCGCGGAAGGACGCGTCCTCCCCGTGCCCCCGCACCCTCCGGCCTCACGTGCGTTGCCTGGCCCGGGGGCGCCCAGGCTGGCGAAGCAGCGCAGTCAAATACTGCACGCGAAGCCATTCTTTGTGACGCGCACTGGGAACCCATGTTTTTATCATGTTCTATGAGAACTGTATTTGTTCAGCTCAGTAGTGACCTGTGATTCTTGATGGGCGGATTATATATCTGAAATGATCTTTTTTTAAAAAAAAAAAATTAATGATTAATTAACACTGTCGCTCAACTTCAACCTCTTCAGTTTCAGCCATCAGTCAGAGTGCTGAGTTTAAGCTCTTAAGACCTTTGGGAGATTTTTATCTCACGACACGCTCGGGGAAGGTCACAGAAAGCTTGGGGGAAAGCCTGGCAGTTACCTGCTCTTCCTTGTAAAATACAAGTGCTTCCGCGGGCAATTTGCAAGGCAGCAACAAAGGCTCCTATTGCAACTCGTGCACGGGTCACACTGACCACGTGAATTCCATTCTCTGGGTTTGATTTTATTAATAAAGCAAACAAAATAAAAGATGAATCAAGTAGCAGCTCAAGCCATCCTCACACCCTTGCTCGAACTGTTCGCATCCCTAACGCTCCTTCCCCAGAAAACCACCGGCACCCTTTCTCCACGCGGTCGGAGCAAGGCCCGAGGCAGGCACCAGTCCTGCCCCGTGCTCTGCGGCGCGGGCGGCCGGAGGCGCAGGGACGAGCGGCCCTCAGCCCCCCGGCGCCCGCAGAGCAGCCACGTTTGCTCTGGGCACACCAGCGGCAGAAATACCGGTGTGGTGATTGCTCTGCTATGGCCCTGGGGACGTGACCCTTCTAAAAAATGACCATCTCGCTCAGTAGTCAGGAGTTTCCTTGCTTAGAGTTTCTTAAGAAAGGAGAATTTTATAAGTTTAAAGGAAATACTGTTATAAATGTCCATTTCTGAACAGCAATCCCTACACACTTGTAGCCCAACGCCTGTGTTTTCATCAACGACTGGAAGCTTAAGTAACCAATATATAAAGCCGATAATCAGTTTTTCCCTGTATAGTAAAAACGTATTAATCTTAAAAAGCCTTGGCCACACACATTTTTGCATTTAAAAACGGAAGGATCTCCTCGGAAGCTTTGCTGAAGAAGCGAGCGGTGGCGGCGCGCGTTAGCAGGGAGCAGCAGCACCTCAGGCCGCAGAGGCGCGGGAGCGCTCGGCCGCGCAGGCCGGTGCGCCGCCAGCGCAGCCCG
>VZSV01000157.1:1009436-1025679 GCA_013398735.1 Nothocercus julius
TTCTTTACAGCACTTCTGGGGGCCAGTGGCAAACTGGGGACTTCCTATTGCTGCTTTTAATGATATGAAGAAATCTCCAGAAATCATTAGCGGCCGAATGACATTTGGTAAGACCAGACTGAGAGAGACTTCTTGTCAGTAAACTGGCTTTCAAACACATTCCCCACTTGAAGCAGCGATGTATTTTTTTTAACTGCTTGTGATGAAAGATCAGCGCATGATGCTTCTTATTGATAAGACTTCAGAGGCCACCCAAAAACAGATAGTAAAAGACTCTTTGAAAGAGAATTCAGCAGCATTCTAGTAGCTTTTGTGTGTAGGGGCTAGAAAAAGTCTCTGTGGTGATCAAAACTACTACTATCACTCTTTCTACTATCAAAACTACTATCACTCTTTAATAATTTTTCTGGTATCTTGTGCCAGTGCATGCAGTAGTTTGCAATGAATCTCTTCTCCCAGCTCTGTATCAATGTCACTATTAATACTTTATGGTTAGTATCAGTTTTAAATCACAGCACTGACAAAGAGAGGAAATGATCATGGGGAATCCCTAGAGACGGGTTCCTCCCATTGCTTGCTGCTGCCAGGACTCTTCATGGGATAGAAATGTGAGCTTTTCTGTTCTAAGTGCATGAGCAATACTTACCTCTGCCTTTTTTGGAACATAGAGCTTATGCTTAGTAGTCTGTCTGTATTCCTGTGTTCAGATTCTCCTTTCTGAGTGCTGATAAATTAGGTAGCTTTAAGGTACTAGCTTAAATGAGTACTATTACATTTTGTCCTTAACTCAGTAAATAGCTTAACTCTTCTTCCCCCAAGATAAATATGAGAGGGTTGAGGAAAATGCATAGCTTAAATTGTTTTCCTTCTGCTTAGAGTAATTCAGTGTCTTGGTCTACCTCTTGGAGATGGAAGATCTCTCAAATACTGTTTTTCAAAACAGCTTTTTGGTGTCCATCTTGGTGAAGTTCAGATACGTTAAGACAAAAGCACCATGTGCTAATGCTTCCATAACTGCCTGTGATACACGCACTCCAGAGACTTAAACATATATTTGAATATAGAACTTGCAACTCAATAGCAAACCGCGTGGCTTCAAAACAGAAGTCTGTTGAGGATCTTTGCTGTAAATGTTAAACTCCTTCAGATGGGCATCTGCTGTGTATTTATTTTTCTCTTTGTGGAAGTTACCGGCTTAAGAGCAAAGGATTTGGAACCATGTAAACATTCAGAAAGGAAAAATATAGAAGGTCAAGTCTGAGGAAATGAACAACACTTCTATTTGTTAATGATTTCAGTTGTGACTAATTACTCCTGTTAGTAGTTTTCATTTGTATTGCAGCTGAACAGAAGCTTTTAAATAGTGAATAGCTACCAGACTGTCCTTAAGCTAAAAGGTTTTCTAGGTGTAGAGATAGACTTAAACCAGACTGCTAAAACCCTGAGGGAATCCTGTGTGGTAGGTGCAAATAATTAAGTGTAATGCAATAATGAGTTACAATATAGTTATAATAATTGAATTCATAATAGGAATTCAAAATTAAGTCAGTGCCACAGCACAAAGCTCAGGCTGGCCCAAGAATAGGGCTACCAGCTGGGCTTGGCTACCGCATGGATGTTGCTGTCCTGCCTTGGTACCAGCCTTGGTTCTGATGAGCCATTGCTTGGTTGACCTGGCCTACCTGGCAGTTCCAGCCTTGCTGGGTAACTGATCCAGACAGAGCAGTAAATTTTTTGCTGCTGCTACTACTAGGTTGTGCCACTGCCCTCTACTAGATTTTTTTTTTTCTCTAAAGGTATTCATAGGTTATTGTACACAAAGTTAGTTTTCTCCTTTACAGGGTTTACACTGAAAAAGGCAGGTTTCCTAAAACGTTTTGCCTCCTAAATTTAGTTTTGGCTAAGCCTGTCAGAAAATTAAAACGTAACTTTTGCAGCACTAATGATGGGTTGTAAATGCCTGCATTTAAATGTGCTTGTGGCCAGAGAGTAGATTGAAACTGCTTCTTACCTTTAGAGAAAGTAGGTAATAGCATTATGCTTCTGAAAATATGTGGCTTCCTGCAGAAGGGGGAGCCTTCCCTTAAAATTTGTGTTAGACCTTTCATGGCAAGAACTGTGTGCAAAATAACTGCATATTGCTTTAAAGTAGCCTGTGTGAGGAAGTGTGTTGAAACAGTTGTGTGGAGAGGGTTGTGTCACACTGGGATTAACAGAACTTTCTTTATTCCTTTGCTGAGAGATAGTTTAGATAATAACCTGGATTAGACTTCAGTTACAGAAGTGTATGAGGAAATCTTTGCCGAAAGCTGCAGCCCTGTGAGCCTTGCAGTACAGAAGCTGGCGTTGTTGTGCATTTTTTTGTGCGTTGGATCCTAAGTGGGCAAGTTTTGAGGACTGCTGAAAAACTGTCATGCCACTGAGAAGCGTTCTGCATGTTGTGTGTTACACAGGTATGAAAATGGTGTCTTAAATATGGATTTTAAAAGTAATCTTGTATCTATCATGTTCTGCAGCACTGTGTTGTTACTCCTTGACTTTCATGAGATTTGCCTACAAAGTACAGCCAAGAAACTGGCTTCTCTTTGCATGCCACTTTACTAATGAAATTGCACAACTTATTCAAGGAGGACGACTGATCAAATACAGGTAAGTCCCACTTTAAATAAGGGGAAATCATAAACTGGCTCTTGGAGTGTTTTTTCAATGTCTTTTAACTACAGTGCAGATGCCTGGGGCTCAATAGGCTTGCAAAAAGTAGTGAAGAAGCAAGCTTGTTGCCAATAGGCTGAAAGGTTATTTTTTTGTTTCGTACCTTGACTGAAGCTTTTGGGGTGTGCACACAGAAAGCTGAAGACCCTCATATTTACAGGTGCAGGCTGGGTTCTCAGCAGCTGCCAGCCATTCTATTTGCTTATCGTATTCTCTTGTTGGTCCTTCTGCAAGTATCCATCTCAGTAAGCAGTTCCTGAAATGAAAATGTCCATAAAACTGAAAGGGATGCGTGGCTGAAAGAGAAGCCAAGCCAAATCTTTCCAAACCAGCTGTTCTGGTATTTGTGAGATGGAGGAGCCACCATAGCTTGACTGGGGACTGCAGTCTTGCAGCCTTGTTGTTAGCTAATGGGGCAGACACTGCCCCAAGTAATGCTGATGAGTCAGATTATGGCTCTTCCCTAAGATATCCATGCAGAACAAGGAGAGGCTGAAGCCTTTGGAACTGTATAGTCAAAAATGAGACTGCAAAACTGAGTGGGCTGGTGTTTTGCATAAATAACTGAGCAGCTGCAAGTCCAGGTTCATGCCAGTGATTGCAGTTCAGTGTTATTCTTACAAAACCTGTTGTTCTCTTGGCAGGCTGGAGAAAAAGAACTAAGTATCTCTTGAAATAAAGCCAGAAGCCTGCTCATCTTGAATTGCAACTAAGGAAGACTTGCCATCTACAGTTGCTGTGATGATTACAGTGGGGATAAAATTGAAACACCTTTATGAATGACCCCTCTCCCCTAAATAATCATCTACTAATTTTTAGTTTGCCTTTTAAAAGAATATCTGGCAATGTAAACCATTGCATTTAATGTCTTCTGCCTTACAAGTTCTTAATAACTGCCCTTCTAATAAGGAGCTGCTTGTTTAAATAAACAATTTTTTGGAAAAGAACTTTTATCCAACAGTCTGCAAATGTAAATGACCTATGATGGTTTGACAAAACTTGTTTTCAAATAGAGGTCACTAAAACAGAACTGTAGGTGGTATCATTGTTTTACATATTAACATATCCTTAAAAGTCATTTAACTTAACTTGGGTGCATTCATTCCTATTGTCTATTTTTAAACTTCAGCAGCTGCTTGCTAATCTACAGGCACGAGTGTGTAGACAGGTGGTGTGGAAGTCACCACCTTTCCCACTTCCCTTACTGCATGCCTTGTCTCAGTAGAGAGACTTAATTTACATGCATTTTTTTTAAGTTGCACATTATGTTAAAAAAAAAAAAAAATTGGAAAACCAGAAGCTTAGCACTGAAGGAAGACGAAGTCTGTCACTGTTCCTAGAAGTTCTGATGCCCTTCCCCTGTTACAGATCTTACTAGATATCTGTATTTCTTATTTAGGCAAAAAGTTAATTCCTTGCAGATTTGAGATCTGAAAGACAAAAGATGCCTTTTAGTAGTGTTTTGACTTCATTGTGAGTTCTTGATGCCTGACCTGCCTGAATGTGACACCGATGTGAAGATGTAGATGACAAAGAATGTATGTGATGGATTTTTTCAGTGCAGTGTTTTTGAACAATAAAACCTCTTTGGAATGGCAGTAAATTCTTCCAAAATTCTGTACTCTTGTTCATCATACTGTAATAGTGGAGCCTGAAGTAAAATTTGACTTCAACATGTCTTTTTGTTTTAATGGCAAGAAGTGAAAACCAGCAGGGTCGTAAAACAGGCAGCATACTCTGAGCTGGAAGAGGCTGGGGAAGTGTCCACTGGATGAAAATACCTAGAAATTAACTTTTCTTAACTGGAGACTGTGGAGAGGAGAGAGTGCTTGACTGAGTTGCAGTATTTCTGCCTTGATAGGCAAGCTTGAATTCACTGCTCTTAATATGCATATTAAGTACTACATTCTTATTTTTTTGCCATATGTATGTTGAAATGGTGGGGATTAGTACTGTGGCACTTGCCTATTATAAGTTAATTACAAGCCTTACTAATCCTGTACAGAGGCTGTGCTGTTCCCAGTTATGCAATAGCTAAACTTTGTAACAGGAGGATAAGGAGGCCTAACAGGCATGCTGTGTTGGGCCAGTAAAACTAATGGCTGACACTAGAGCTGCCTGATAGAAGCTGGGGTGTAAACCTCTACTTCAGTACTGCTCTGTCACAAAAGTGTTTGTCTTCTCTCCCTCTCCTAGAAAATGAAAAGTAGTAGATTTACTGTGAGAATCATGAGATGCAAACAAAAAATTACTTCTCATAGCACCTTATACATAAGCTTGGTATTTCTGAAGGAGAAATGGCTTATGTGCAAGTTTGAATTTCATGCAAGTGTAGTAACTTCACCTCTCAAGCCTTAGAGGAGGTAGAATCGCTTGGAGCAATGGAAAGCTCAAGGTTTTGACTCTCTCTATGCTTGACTCGCTGTCTGTACCCGCTCTTTGTCTTGTGGTTTCCTTGAGCAGGGAGTCATAATTGCAAGAGTTTAATGATCTTTTTCCTGTTGTGTGGCTACTTACTCCATGCTCTCATGCATTTCCCTGTCTTTTTGTCTTCCTCCATGCATTCCCTGGAAGGAAGTGCAATTTTCTTCATTCTGGAAGGAATGAGAGAGTGATTTGCAGGTGGGAAGGGGGTTGTTCTTGCTTTGGTTTGTCTTTAAAGCACTGCAAGCTTCCTGTAGCCTGTCTAGACAGACTTATAGGGAGAGGGTGAAACATAGCCTGGGGGGTTAATTGTCATAATGCGCATGACAAAAGCATGGTTGGTTTAGAGGTGCGGGTTGTAGTTTAAAAATAGGCCTGGGCGCTCTTCTGAGTGAAGTGGTTCTAAAGTGTTAGGTTTTAAATCAGCCTGCATTAATTTGTATGCTTCCCTCTTAAGGTTACACATAGCACATGTCACAAAACCAAAGTTTAAATACTGAAAAGATTGAGAAAACTGGATGTTTGCTCACTTGACTACTAAAATGAGAAGCTAGCTAAGTAGCTGTTGTTGCGAAAAAAAAAATATATTAAGAAACAAAGATACCCAAGTTCATATTTACTTTTTTTTTTTTTTGCCTAAAGTATGTATAATCTTATTTTTTTTAAGGGGAGGGAGAGATTGCTTATCTTCGCAATGCTTTTCTGACATTAAATGTTTAGTCCTTGAACAGTTACTCATACCTATAGACACCAGTAGCAAAATTTTGTTTGAAAAATAGTCAAAATATTGTCAAAAATTGAAACTGGTCACATGCCCCTATTCAGAGAGCGAAGATCTGAAGCAGGTTTCCCTTCTCTCTTAGGGGATGGCTATGGGGGAAATAGCGTCCTTTCACCCTGGTGCTCATCACTGATGTAGAGAGCAAGATCTGTCTGTGTTTGCACGACTGTCTTATGCCCCTCTATTTCATGTTGACTGAGCACCCTTCTTCAGGGACAAAGTGGAGAAGAGGGGGGCTGTTTCTCTCAGGCTTGTTCCAGTGTCAGCTTCTGCTCCGTCTCAAAACACTCAGTGAGGAGGGTTACGAGGCAGGTAAGTTTCTACAGTTCTGCCATTCATAAGGAGGAAGCTTTGGGAAAATGGATGGCTTTGCAGTTTCTCAACAATGAAATGGGTGCACTTGAGGAAATAAACACTTAAAATGGACGTAAACCCTTCCTTTTCTGCAAAAATAAAGGCTTGGCCTGTGGAGTGCATAATACTGGCTTCATAGCTCTTCAAATACCAGAGAGCGGTGTTGAGGGGGCAGGGCAGAGGCTACTCGTGGCAGAAGCGGCTCCTGTCCCGAGTGCTGTGGAGTCCCAGCACTGGTGGTGATGCTGCTGCTGCTGTGTGAGGCCAAAGGGCCGGAGCAGCCCTTGGGAGCTGCTGGTAGCAGCAGGCTGGGATTGCTGCAATTGGTATCACGGGGAACTCTCGAGGAGACAAAAGGGAGGCTGTAAACTGGTGGGTAATTAACTGCTTTACATAGTTAATTAAGTGTGTTGATCTTAAACAAGCAAGATCAAATGATTTTTTTTTTTTTTTCCTAATTGATACGAGTCTGGACAAAGAAATACCAGCCTTTTGCTGCCTGCAGCATTCATGACACCCTGCAATCATTGTATTGGTTCAAAGAGTGATATCTCATAGCCTAATTTTATTTAGGAAACCTCTTGTGTAGTGAGAAACACTTTTCATGGGGCTTAGAAGGATGTGGCACCCTCTGGAATAAGTTGGATGCTGCATAGCCTGTCAATATGCCTATAGAGACCAAAAGTTTATATGGGCAGAGTGCCACCATGTGGCCTGCGTCCTCCTTTCATAGCACTTTAGCAAGCCATTTACCTACCATTTGTTTTATATAAAGATCCTGGGGAAAAAAAGGAGCTATAAGGAGGAGAAAAGAGAAAACAGTTCAGTAAGTAACTGTATAGCTAACCTGCATCCTGTTCCTCTAGCACAAGACACCAAGATGTTGGTGTATGGCCATTTGGGGGACGGTGCTGCCTGCAGTAACCCAGAATAGAGAAATATTTTAAGAGACTCCAGTGTTTGGTCATCCAAAGTTAGTGCTGCGTATTTGCATTTAATGCGTAAGTTTGTAGGGCTTGTTTCCCGGTGGTGTTGTGGAATCGCTCTTAGGTTTTAATTTCAGAGCCTGCTCGAATCCCAGTAGCTTTTCAGCCGTACCCTATACACTGCCCCTAGGAACGGAGGTGCCTCCCCTGCGTGCCTGCTGCAGGGCCCTTCCTCCCGCCACGCTGGCTGCCGCGTCGGCCACTGCCGCCTTCTTTCGTGTTTTCAGACAGAATTTCTCACCTGGCTAAGCAAGTGCTGCCAAGGGGATGTGACACCCTTGGGAGCTCAAGCAGGAGACGGCGCCCACTTAGTTCTCCCTCCTTCCATCTCTCTTTCCCCACCCCTCCAAATCTCTGCTTGAAAAGATCCCTGACCCACTTATTCCAGAGGGCTGGGGACTCACGTGGCTTGTGGTGGTATTAGAACAGCCCATAGCCGCCTCTTGCTGCAAGATTAAGTAGCTTTGCTTTGAAAGCCTACTGATTTCTGATTCAAAAGTGGAGCACACTTGGTATCAGAGTAATAAATGGCTAAAAAGCAATAACCGTAACTTTGGGGTCAGAAGAGGAGAAGAAATTGCCTCCAAAGTTTCTTTAAAGAGAACAAAACAGTCACCAACAGCATTCTTTTCCACCTCCTACAGTGTTATGTACTAATGCAATCATTGCAGTGAATGCTGCTGCATACTGTATATTCTCATTCAATTGTGCTTCTGTTTAATTTCTCTACTTTAAAGTCATGAGAAAGCTGCCACGAGCCAGACTACCACCCATACAGCCTGTCAGCTTCTGGAGAAAAAAACGTTCCCAGGAACATCTAGTTCCTCGGAGCATGAGGGGTTGTGTTTAGCTCTCTACGCAAAGCACAATGGTGCTGTCTGAACAATGTAGAGAGCAACCTAGAAAGTTAAAGGGAGTTAAGAGTGGGGACAGAAAGATGAAAAAAGAGTATAATTTTAAAAGCGCTAATGAGATGCATTAATTTGTGGGCACAGTGCAAATTCCTGAACATTATAAAACAGTAATATACGACAGACTGACCAACACTGTTATCTCTCGAGTCTTCAGCTCATGTTTTGGAGGATACTTTGATACTACCCGCTTTTAGGGAAGGTCTTCACTAACTACCTGATTTAATGCTTCTGCATTAAATTTAATGCTTCTGCATCAGAAGCAGAACTGGGGTATTTCTGCAGCTCCTTTACAGAGAAACTAAAAGAAGTTTATTCTGTTCAAGCAAGACATTGCTGCAAGCTTCACTTCCTTTGCAGAGTGGGAAGAAAAGCAGCTCTGTAGGTTAAGCTGAGGCAATTTGTCCTTACTAAACAAGTTGTGAAGTCTGCCCATCTCTCCTTCCACTCCCCTTCTGCTTTTGCTGCTCACCTGGCTGTGCCCAGCACGTCACTGCAGGAAGCACTTATGAATAACCAGCATCAGCAGAACCAGCCCAGCAGCGACAGGAACACCAACACTGCCGAATACAGAAAGTCTGGCTTCCTGGTCAGCTTGCTCCGAGTGCTGCCGCGTGGGTCCTGCTCTTCCAGGATCATCATATCCCTCCTTATCTCAGGGCCAAAGCCTGACTGTGATAATTGCTCTCTCCTCTCCTTCCTTTTATACTTTTTTAAATTCTGCTGTTTCAACAGTAGCTTTCAGGTAGCCATGGCCACCAATCCAAGAATGTTCAGCCTGTTCATTTATTCTGAGATCTGGACCATGCGGTTCTCGCCACGTGAAGCTGTGGTATGGCCATAACGGACACAAACCTGGCCTGTGGCCGAAGTGTCAGTGCCCCAGTTACAGCAGCACTTGCATGAACTTATGGGATGGCCAAGTCCAGACCACTGTGCAGAAGAAATATGTTACTATGCAAAGCAAGCCATGTATGATTTTGAAAGAGTTTAGTCCATACATTACCCTAAGGAAGAACTGTATTGTTCATAGGTGTTGATTTATAGGAAGGTGAGAATAGCCACAAGATAAACTTGTTGCCCTAGGGGATGTATTAGCTAAAGTGATGCCTCTTCAGTGTGGCACTGAGTAATGTGAGACTAGTAGTCTCTCACCCATCTTTTGGAGAGGCCTGGTGGTGCTGTGAAATCGTAAAGCTGACTTGGCGGAAGAGATTGGTCACTTCAGGAGTGTCCTTCTGCAGATCCATTTCTGGATTTGAAATCATGGTGCTTAACCACAGAAAGACCTCCCCATTGTAACTTGTGCTATGCCATGTGAGGAGGTTGTCTTGTAAACACTCCTTGCTTGCAGGCTTAGGTCTCTTTGCCCCAGGATCACTTAAAGTCCTAAGATATTTATTGTGTTTGCTCATGGGGTAAGTCATGTGAGGCAACAATTACAAGGTATTTCTGTACACATTTGATGTTATGGTTCACTTGGGATCAAAGCCCACAATGTGATCAGTAACTTTCTAATACCTTGTGTTTCTTGTAGCTTATGCTGATAAACAGGAGCATCAGCTCTCAGCCAGGTGATCACCAGAAACAGCTCTAAAGTTCAAAGACTGGGCAAGTTACCGAATAACTGATCAGGTAACTGAGCCTCAGTGAGTGTACCATGCCCCAGGGAGAAACAAGCTCACAAGGCTCTTTGTTGCTTCCTTGTATTGGTTGGGTTAGTCGTGGTGATCCAATATAGGCTATTTTGGGTGCCCTGCAAACCTTTTCATGGTGTTACTGTGGACTAAATACAAACCTAGCTCCTGTACCCACCCTTTCAGGAAACAGTCGTATTATTGCAGTTATTTTCTCTAGGTGTCTCATCAGAGGCCTAAGAATGATCCATTTCTGACGTTGAGGAAGGGACGGTAGCTCTGGAAAGGCTACGTGCTACAGTAGACAGCACAGGCCCATTGGAGGAGGTTCATAATCCTTGCGTTTTGGGGGATATTCTTCTCCACTGATGAACTCCCCTCCTGTCAGTGCACTTCAGAAGCTGATTTTCTGACTTGTGGCATTTGCACCAGAGAGCAGAGAGGAGATGGAGTCTCATCAACTTGAGCAGGCAAGTCCCTGAAACAGCCCCACATTTTCCATTTTCTACTATGACAGTCAGGTGTGTCTGTAAAAGATCCTTTACTCAGTTTTACTTAGAACCCTTCTTGTAACCCGTAGCTTCTACTCCCTCAGCAATAGCCATCCCTTTAAACACTCCTTCTCCTGTGGTTGCCAGGAGTGAAGAATGCAAAGGAGGAATATGGGATATTACAGCCCCATTGAGAGACTGCAGGAACTGCTTTATAAGGAATGTGAGTTTACAGCTTCACAGCTGAATGACTGAAGTGAACAGAGAGTGCTCTGTGCATGACAGAACCGTGCTCCCAGCTGCACCAGTTCAGCAGGCTTGATGAATTCCTGTGTTGTTCAGGAAGCAACATTACTCAGCACATTCTCTAGACAGCTTCAAGTTTAGATGTACAAACTAATGGGATCAAGAAAAAAAATGTAAGCAGACAACACCATAGCTTAGGAATACAGAAGCAAATCGCACTTTGCAAATCCATAGCCATGAAACCAGAACTCAGCCCCAAAGTTGATGTTTGTCATCTAAAGGCAAAATAGTATTTTGGACCTGCTGTGGTGACTTACGCACAGACAGAAAAAAAAAAAAAAATGAGCCTGTTAGAAAAGCAGAACCAGTTTTGAATCCCACAATCTTATCAGTCAAAATTTATCAGCATAGAAATGTTTTGTTTCTGCCCATCTCAGGGATATATTTTGGAGGATATAGGGTTAGAGACCTCGTAAGAGAGGTTGAAAGTTTCAAATTCCTCAAAGGGACTGATCAGCCAATTAAAAATATTTTCCAAGATGACTAAAGAGATGCCTGCATACAAAATATTGCAAGCACCAGAAGTACAACTCTACCAATAAAGTTCTGATTCAGGTCTCAAAGGCAATATGTTTTAGCCTGCTTGTATTGCCACTCATATCACAACAATTCTCTTGAAATCCGAATAATATTTGAATTATTATTATTTATATATACATATAATTTATTTGTATATATTATAAATATCTAGTTACATATTATTACTAATAACTATTAGTAGCATTTAATCTGACTCCTCACTGTGTTCTGTAGCTGTACCAGTCTGCTTTGAGCAGAGGTGTCTCTAATACAGCAGTGCTGCACTGCATGGTGTAACTTGCAGCTCTTTGCATATCCGCAGGACTCAGGCACATAATAGATTCCCACAGGCATGAAATGCCTGGGTTTTATTAGGAGTCAGACATCCAAATTATTTTGGATACAGGGCCAAAGAATCTAAGTGATTTGCAAAAAAAAAGCCACAAGACTTAAGGTCTCAATGGAGAAGCTTAACCAAGCCTCCATTTACTAGAGGGCAGATATATAAGCGTCGTCAGCCACAGGTGTGGAGTCCCTAATTTTAGATAACAAAAACCCAGCTTTGGGGGTTTCTTAATTGATCTGAAGGGGAGGTAAGAAAAATATTCAGGACCTCGGTACTGTTAGCCTCCTTCTCCTGCAATTTGTATGTCTACTGATCTTTTTTTTTTCTAAACACGGGCCTCTTCTGAGTTGCCCATGTTTCATGGCATCTCAGGTGTTCCATGATTGCACTGAGTATTTAAGAACATCAATAAAGCAGAGACAATAGGAAAAATAAACTACAGGTAACTTTTGTCAATGCAGTGGTCTGGAAAAGAGCAGGGAAGCACAGCCAGCCGCAGAGGACCGGGCTGGGACACCAACCCCGTGCCCCCTCTGCAGGGCTCTTGTCCGGCTGCCCTGCTCTGCTCTAGCGGCGACATCACAGGCAGGAACCAGCAACAAAGGCGGTGGCTTTGCCAGGCACTCTAACACTACAGTCCTTGCATGAGCAGAAGGCCATCAGTAACCCAGAGCAGAGCCAAACGCTCCCACATAAAGCCATGGAGAGCAGAAGGGTGAGACCAGAGCTGATCTGCCCATGCTCATCTCTCTATCTGTGCATTGGCACGGAAGTCTTACATTCCTCAAAGCTTTTTTTGCATCTTTGCTCTTGTTTTTATATTTCACTCTATGGTGTGGAGTTGAGATCCATTTGTAACTAACAAGTCTCTGGCAATACCTCAGTGCCGTCAGTTTTGAGGGATATTTAGGACTTTGGGGATCAAAACTTGTATCCTCTCATTGCTTAAAGCTGCAGTCCTACCAGGCACACTGTACATAGTATTTTTGTAAAAGTAAGCAGTTTTAAGTAAAGGCTGGTCCTGTAAGGGCGACATTCATCACCCTTAATTCACCAGAATGAAAGTTAGGCACCTGGTCTAGTCTCTGAGCTTCCTCTGCACTCAGTGGACAGCCACCAGCAGCCTCTCCCCCAAAAAATAGAGGCTTTGGGTGAGATGAACGGTCCCCTCAAAGTGCTACCCTCTCTCTATGGACTGCAGTAATATGGATGATTACTCTTAATTTTTAGGCTTAATATTTAGGCTGTGTCTAGTTAAATCTAGCTAGGGCAATGAAAACCAAAGCCATGAAGATGAAGGCCCTGGTTTTGACACTCCGTCACAACTGCACTTTGAAGATAGCACAGGAGACATGCCACATTATGAAGCTCTTGAACAGCTGTGATCTGATATCACCTCAGACTTGACTTGTTTCTTTGAGTCTTGGGGTTGCCGTGAGGGAGTGTCCCAAGAAGAATGTGCTATCTAGGCCCAGGCCTGGACTTCTGCCACAAAAGACTTCTGTGAAGGCACAAGCAGTGACTTCCCCTTTGCCTGCTCTTCAACACAGCCATATCAATGCTCCTACTAGTACTAGTGCTTCAGAGTCCAACACAAGCAAAAGTACTGCATTTCTGTACATAAACTTAGGGAGGAGGCAGGGAGGGAGGGAAAATAAATAGGGAAGGAGAGGTTAAAACATTGGGCTCAGAGCTAGAGGGAGGTGGCAAACATCACCAAGACTGTTAAGTTTCTGCAAAGAAAACAGTTCTCTAGGGATTTGTGGGGGAAACCTATAAAGCAGCTGGCTAAGTCAGAAAACACATACCCAAGTTCCGTTGCAGATCAATGACTAGGGCCCCAGCATCTGCTTCACTACCTGTACATCACGCCAGGGCAATACATCCTGACAAGGCTCTGCGCGGATGCCCTTCCCCTCCCCAAACACAGTGCGTTATGAGCGGGTGCTGGGGTAAGGTTGCTGCACATATTGACGCTTCAGAACCCATCTCCAGGTGGAAGCGAAAGGCGGACAGCAGCCAGCGTAGCGCTCACTCATGGTAACACTCCTGCCGCCTGTGTTCCTCTGCACGCCCATGGGCATGGGAAGTCTCCCGGATTCCTCCCTCAGCCACTGCAGGGAGGGCAGAGGGCTACGTTGTAGTGGTGGTGGGTGGAGAGGGTTTTGCTCCTGAGACTTTCCCAACATGGAGATGTTTGCTGTGGGTTCTTTGCCACGTGGGAGGACGCGGGCAGGAGGCTGCCATGCTCTGACACACTTGTCATGCCATCACTTCCAGTGGGAGCCTGAGCCAATTGTATGTGGGTTTTGCCATCCCTCTGGCCAAGCAAATACCAATGAACTGAACAAAACTCTTGTCACTGTGCAGCCAGAAAGTAGCCCATGATGTTACCTGGTGTGAGGTGGAGCACTGGCAAGCTTACATGAGGAGAAAACCCACCCTGTGTTTGTGCCATGCAGCACACAAACCTGCACCATTCCTCACTCTGGGAGCAACTCCTGTCAAACACTGATGGATGCTCCTGCTGTACTGCTCTGCATCCACCACCTCCTGAAGCATCCAGAGGTTCCCCCCCCTCTATTCAATGCAAACCAAACAAAACCACTTCTGTTCCCACCACCAAACACCAGCTCTGCTCCCCACCTCCAACACCAAAGTGCCTTGTGCTTCTCTCTGTGCTGCTGCTGCAGCTGCGTGGCCATGGATGAGAGCGCTTCCAGGGCCTTCAAGCTGGCCATGGCACAGACAGAGTCCATCAGGCTCTGGTGGGCCACTCCTCAGAGCTTGGCTTCCCTATTCATCACAGGCAGCAGCCAGGGCAGCTGTGGGTCTGTCCTTGTACTCCCAGCACCATGCAGAAAGCCGTGTCCTCAGGAAGCTACAGCCATGAGAGAAGAGCTGCAGGCCACAGAGCCAGGCCCTCTATGCTCCCTCTGCCAAGGGAGGACAGGGTGGCTCTGGAAGGTTGGCATTTGGAACAGCAACTCCTGCCAGGGACCCCTTCCCTTGAGGGCACCAGATGCCGCTCCCACAATGGCACCCTTGGCCAGCTGCAGAGGAGGAAGGAGAGGTCACTGAGGACTGCTGCTTACCGCTCTCCTGTCCTTACCAACCTCAGGGCACTTGTGTCCAACATGCAGCCAAACCAAGAGGGTGGCAGCAAGCTCCAGGAGGGGTTGTGACTTTATGGGCCTCTGCCCTTCTGCCACCAACCATGGGCACTGGGCCTGCCCTGCTAGCCAGAGGCTCACTGGTAGCCAAATGTTGTTAATGCCAGCCCATGGGGCCATGCTGGTATTCTCCAGCTCCTTCCTCTCCGTTCTCACACTCCTTCCTCTTCCCCTCTCCTGAGGGTTTAGGGCATGTTGTTTTAGAGTGTGTTGTTCCATCCACAGGTTTGCACAAGGCTCAGTGTACACACAGTGTACTTCCATGCACCCTTTCCTGCAGGTGTTTCTCCCAGTCAGATTTCTGCCTTGGCCTAAGGCTACCTGAGATGTTGGTGGCCTGTTGTGAGTTGGAAAGCTATGTTAGCATCCAAGTGTTTCACCCAAGAGCCTGTGTACCAGGCGTATGAGAGACTCTTCTTAAGAGCAGAAAAAGTAGCTGAAAAAGCCACCAGTCCTCCAAGAGATTAAAACAGTGTTTGGGTAGGGGGGAACAGGATGGAGCAGTGTCACCGAGACACTTTTGTGACACTAAGGAAGGAAGAGGAAGGTTTTTATCCTCCAGAGCCTGATCAGGAACTCTGCCTTGGCAACCTTAGCACTTACCGAGTTTCATTCACTCAGAAGCATCTCGCACAGCTCTTACCAAGCTTCTTCCTCCCCTTCACCCCCGCGTTACTGACAGGGCGCTCCCCTGTCAGGGCCTTCCTCATCTTCTCTAGCTGCCAGCGTCACTGTCCTTGCAGACTGCTCAGGCTGGGCAGGTACTCTGAGGGCTGGTTGAGCAGCAAAGCCACATGCCAAAGTGCAGCCATGGCCAGAGAGGGTACAGAGGACGGTGTCTAAACAAACCACAAAGAAGACTTAAGCAGAGAGATTGTGCTTGACAGAAGGGGCTGGTGGTTTCAGTGTTGCTCTGGATGAGAACACAATGCACAGGCCTCTGTGAAGGCCTCTCCCACACTCCTCTTCCTAACGGTATGGGCAAACACGACACCGAGCCATACCGAGACTCTGTTCTTTCTTAATGTTTTCATCACATCCAAAAGCAGAAAACACAGTTAACCATGTTTCCTTCTACCCCTATGAAACTCTACTTTGGCATTCCAGTCCCAATGCAAAAACAGGCAACTTCCTTGTCGGTGTTGTGCAGGACACAACAGGCACCCATAACCCATAGGACACAGACGATTACTTGCATCTTTGCTTGCACTGTGCCTCCTGTCTTGCAGTCAGATGACCAAGCGCATGCTCATTTCCATCACACATGTAGTAAGATCACGACTAAAACACGCACAGGCTCCCATGTTCTTCTAGAAGGACCTTGTGGGCTATGTGGTATTTTCCATGGGGCAGATGAGCATGTGAACACAGCCTAAGTATCTCCTTCTTGGGAGCATGACCACTAAATAACTGCAGTTCCAACAGCAGCTTGTATATTGGGAACCATACCGTTACAACTCGTGCATTACACACCTGCACAAAACTCTTTTTTCTCCTTAAAACACCGATTCGCACTGCCGAGCTGAAGCAGCCGAACTCGCTCCTGAAGCGGGCGGCACAGCCCGCGCGCCTCTAACTCCCAACGGCCGCGCCCAACGGCCGC
>VZSV01000157.1:1025842-1040351 GCA_013398735.1 Nothocercus julius
TCCCCGCCCGTTGCGTGTCCTCGTGACTTCCGGCGCGGCCCGCGCAGCGTAGCGCAGCGCAGCGCCAGCGCGTCCCGCCCGAGCGGCGCGATGGAGAAGCTGCGGCGGGTGCTGAGCGGGCAGGACGACGAGGAGCAGGGTCTGACGGCGCAGGTACGGCCCGCCGGGGCCTCTCCTGCCTCAGCGAGACGCCCCCGCGTTCCCCGCCCCGGGTCTCGCCCCCGCGGGGCCGGTAGTCTGCCCGGGCGGCTGCACGCGCGTTCGTGTCCGCGTCGGGAGGAGAGAGCTGTGGGCAGCGGGACGCGAGCGGGAGTGTGCGGAGTGTGTGAGCGGTGAGGGCGCCGTCGGGGCGCCCGCCTGCCCCGAGCTCTCGCCATGGGGAGAAGTTTTTCTCGCTGCGCTCGTGGCTTCGGTTCGACGGTTTCGTTTTCCTCACCTGGCTCCCGGTTAACGGGCTGCCCATGTTGTGTGCGTGTGTGTCTTCCTCCTTCATGGCCGTGATACTTGGGGAGCAGTTGAGTAATGAGTTATTTAAATTGCTTTTCCGTTTCTGTATGCCCCTGAACCTGCAAAAAGCATATACACTTTTTTTTTTGGATCAGTGGCGGTTTTATGTATTACTGCTTTTCAGTGTTGTTTCTCTCTCTCTCTCTCTCTCTCTCTCTCTCTCTCTCTGTGTGTTCGTATGTGTTTCTTTATCTATTTACTATACGCTTGAAGTGCTACTAGGCGTTCTTATTCCTCCCCCTGAAATCTTCCTTGGGTATTTTCTTATTGCATTCAAACACCTTGCACTCCTACGGTTTCACTTCCAGTTTGCAGCAGTTCTCAGCACTCCCTTGAAGAGCTAGTTACGTGGTTAGTCAAGTCAGCTGCTGTCATGTAGTGGCTCAAGTGCTGCCTGTTGCAGAGTATCTGGATACTGTTGGCAACAGGGTTCTGGAGTGCAGTGGGCTGTAGGACAGTCTGCATCTGGCCTGTAGCTAATAAACCCTGCCAGCCAGCCCTGCCTCTGTGCCCTTGGTGTCTAGGACATGCTGGTGCTGGTGTGAGGCCCTTGGCTTTGCGCAGAGTTGCCGCTGGCCTGCAGGGTTCAAGAGCTCGGCTTCTTGGCCATGACAGGGTGGCTAAATCACGTCTAGATGTGTTGCCACTCTGGAACCAGGCTGGGCCTGTGCCACTTCACATCCGAGTTAACCGGCCTTGTTGGGAGTGCTTCACCTGATCTCATCTCAAGGTTTATCAAAGAAATGCTTTGCTATTAATCTTTGCGCTAAAGGATATTAATTCCAAGATAAGTCTTCAGGTTCATTTCCTATGTGGCACAAATTGTGATTAAGAGACTTGATGTGATGTTTGTTTCAGGGCTACAATCAAAAGATAAATGCCTAAACTTGGAATAGTTTTAGATTTGAGATGTACATTCTCAGAAGGGGGGAACCGAGCTGAGACTGGCACTTGTTAAATGTTAGTAACCAAATAGCTAAGCTATATACAGTATAATTTGATTATCATATGTAATGGCGTTACAACGTGAGAAGACTTTAAATAGCAAGAACATGTACACATTTCAAAGCTATCCTGTATGCTATAGAAGCAAACATGGAAACTCAGTGTGCTTTTTGACATTGTGGAAAAGAGCTTTAAGCAAAGAAACCGAAAGATCTGCTTTAAAGTAAAAAGTACCCACGCAAGAAGCAACCTGTCTTTATTTAGGTTATGCAGTCTGTATGAAAAATAAAAGTAGAAAAACTAAAATATTTTTCTTCAGATTTTCATAATGAAATCAGTTACTGTGGGGCCAGAACTTAACAGCAAACCCTCTGCTTTCACTGATAACTAATCTTATATAAAATGATATGTATTTCGTATTAACCTACCCCTGAACGCACATTAAGAGCTGGATCCTTTGACTATACTGAGCACTTCTTTGGATACATGTTTTCTCGGCTACTTAAATTTGCTGTCAAAAAAAAAAAAAAAAATGATTAACTGCTAGAATGGGCTTGAAGTCTGGGAAAGATTTAAAAGAAATCCCACATGAAAACTTTTGCACGCTTATTTTTAAGGGGAATGGGAGCCCAGGTTTGGTGATCAGAAATGCAAGAAATGTTCTTGCTCAAAGGCAGCTTTTCAGGTTGCTGTGTGATTTATTGGGTGTCCATGATAAGCATGCACTGTTCAGTAGGGATACAGCTTTCTGTCATTTGCACCTTGTGCCCTGGACTGTTGCAAACCCATGCCTTATGATGTGGGAAGTCTGTCTTCCTGATTCCAGTTTCTTTGGATTCCATCTCGATTTCTGGATGCTCTTGGCCATTTCTTATTATCTCATGTTCTCTTGGAGTCTCCTATGGATAAAGATCTTTGCTCCTTGTCCAGGAGTTGGGCATTAAAGCCCAGCTATAGAAAGCCAGGGGTTTCTGTTCTTTCTCCTCCTTCTCCCCCTCCATTTTGTTAATTGCTTAGAAATAAGTTGCAAAGTGGCATACCAAGAAGGATAGGCCTTACAGGAATTCCCTCTCTCCTACCCCCCTTCACAGCTTTTCTGGGGAAACTTTTTCCAGATGTATTGCATTTTTGTCTGTTTTTCTAAGTAAAAGCTAGTGCTAACACAAATACTGTAGAGTGGTATGCGAACTATTTTTAGCTGAAATTGGGGATGAGCTGTACAGCTTGTGTCAGACAGTGCTAGAGAAATATGCCAATCATCCTGACTTTGTTGACTGCTTTTGCTATAAATACTGCTTAAACTACTTAACTTTCTCTTAGGATTCTTATTCGTAGTCATCATTGAATTTAATTGTGAAAAACTGGACTTGAAAAACTAAACTTCTGTTACTCTTTCTGGCCGTCTTGCTGCCTGAAATTCCTGCTCATATAGTAGACATGGCAAAATAGCCCGGGGTCAGTGCCTCAACTTTAACAGATTATAGTCTGACACTTTTATTACAAGCTGAAATCTGTATTTTAAATTGTTGAACTAAATACCTGTTATTTCACTTCTGCTGCAAGGTGCTTCACCGCAAGGGTGAAGCAGACGTCTCAAAGGTTTTCACTTCCACTAAATCTAAATGCACCAGCACCTAAGAAAATACAATTGAGAAACCTGGAATTTCGTGATTTTGGTTAATGCATAAACTAAGTGTAGCTTGAGATTCATAAATAGTAACGGTCTCAGGAATGGCTGGAGGATCAGACTTCATTTTAATGCCAATTAGTTTCTTTAGTTTGGACATCATGTAAATACTGTGTTACTGAGATCTGGCAGCCCTTGCTCATGCTGCTCATGCTTCTTGTGCAGTTCATGTACACATGGTATTGTTGATCCAAGCTTTTAGTAATTGTATCTCTAAAATGTGTTTAATGTATTAAACTGTTTTTAAATTTGCATTTTAAATTTGACTTTTTCTGAGCCTTTTATGGTTCATTTGTCTGCATTCTTAGCCTTTTTTGTACTGGATAACCATTGCAGGTTATAAGCTGATAAGCTTGAAGAAACACTTTGCTTTCATCCTTTCTCTCCTTTTTTCAGGAAATCTCACATGTGTCACATGTTCAGTCTGCTGATAGTTTTAGCTCACTCAGCCCTTCCTTTCTATGCTAAAATTGAAAGGGTTTTACCTTTTTTTTTTTTTTTTAAATGTACACATGATTAGCTGCCTGAATAGAATAAAACTAAAAGCATGATTCAAATATGTATCTTCAGTTCTTTACCACCAGCTCTTCCTCCACTCCCCACCCATACAGGCATTTATGAATGACTGTCAAATATGACTTCAAATATGAAACCATGTTTTAGTTACTCTTTTTGTCTGTCTCTTTAACGCTTACATAAGGATAAGGAGTTGGACCTAATGAGGTAAGTAGCACCCACAGTCCTTTGGAAAGTTCTGTCTTAGTTTCTGAGCAGAGAAAAAGGGGCAGAAAATTCAGTACTGTAGTGTGTTCAGCAAGCATGCAAATATAGAAGATTATTTTCAGTATTCTGATCCTCTGCCCATTAAATAGTCCAAATACTTAATTTAAATAAGGTTGGTAGTGGTTTTTTTATTTTTAAGTAGAAAGGAGCAAGCCATTCTTTGAAGCATGTTTGTATACTGATTCATTAGATCCTGTAAAGATTTGTTTTTATGATTCCTTTGGATTATATTGCATATGGATTCTTTGTTTGTACAGATGCAATGTTATTTTAAGTATCAACCAAATTTCATTTGTTTTCTTACCACTACCTGAAAGGAAGATTTCTGAAGAGAATGGGAGAAACATCACCTATTTATCCAACTGGGGAAGTTCTGCTGTTGTACATTTGATTGATAATAATTGAGAATAGCTGTAGAGCAGATAACAGGAAGAGAAATGAGACGTCAGGTTCCCTTGTGTGATTGAAATAAATTGAAAAGTTATCTTTTACAATCATCTTGGGTAAATGGAAGCAACAGTCTACCTAATAGAGCAACTTAGAACAGAGCATAAATTTAATTCTAGTGGCTTGTAGCAAGCTGAAATGAAGAGCATGGCTGGAAAACAACAGGCTGAACAGATCTAAGAAGTCACTGCTGCTGAAAGGGATGGTTCTGGCGCCAGTTGTGCAGCTCTGCTGCTTTCCATGTGTTAGCACTGCTGCTTTTCCAAGCTCCTACTGTGCTGTTTTTCCTTATTTGTCTAGCATAGGGCTAAGTCATAGAAGTAAGGAGGGGGAGTAGTTCCCTAGCCTCAGGAGCTGGGTCGCCTGTCTTTTTGGAGGTATTTGACAGTGCCAGAGTTGCCCAGTAGAAGCAGGAAGCATCTCGCTCCTTGCCATGAGCGAGCTCTTGGATGGGAAGTTGTGTTAATCCACCTACACCTTTTATTCCTCCCTATAAGAAACAGTAATTGAGGGGGTAATGTAATACTTGCACTGGATACTTGTACTAGGAGGAGCAGTGGAGTCCATGTAGTAGTAGAAGATGGTAGTAATATCTGTAGGAGTATACAGTACTGTGCAAATGGAGACATTCACCAGCAAGCTGCTAGAAGGTCTGGTCATTTTCTGCTTTGAAACAACTGTACGAGAATTTTAGGTTGTTATAGGTAGCTGAGGAAGTAATTAATATGCAAGCAAACATGTTCCTTAGACTAGTTAAAATAACTGATTTTGTTTGAGGCAAACTATTTTCAATTAAACACTTAAATAGTAAAGAAAATGTGCCTTTTAAATGTTTCAAAACTGTTTCTAATATCTTCTCCCCTGCCCCTTTGTTTTTCTTTCCCCTCTTTCTTTTAAGGTGCTTGATGCCTCAACACTCAGTTTCGGTACCAGAGTCAAATGGTTTGGCATATGTTTTATTGCCGGCATTGTGTGTTCTATTCTTGTAAGTAAAGTGGATTTTTTGTTTGTTTTTTTTTTTTCCAGTATTTTTATTAATGTTCTGTAGCAGAACCTCATTAATGTTAACACTTTAGAATTATTTTTGTGCATGCTTTATATCCCGAAGCCTATATTTTGCATCCATAAACCTAATTAGACAATAAATGTGTAATTAGTGTATACGGGATACTGTTCTGTAAATTCAGTTTTTCACAATCTTATTTCCTCTCGAAGGAGACAAAGTCAATACAATATTCTTTTTGGCATACTAGGAAGGAGCTTTTGTTTAGGAATCTTATTTTCATAACTTTCACGGAAGGGGAGAGCTTTAAGAAGCTGCCAGCATTATGCCTCATACAAATCGATGGATACTGACTGTGGCAACATGTTGACGCTCAGAAAAGCTGCACTGTGGCTGGTTTGGAGTTGGCAAAGCATTAGTTCAGGTCTTGAACGTGGAATGTTGGAAGGAGGCTTGGGCTTGCCCTTGAAAGTTGAAATCTTAATTGATTGGGTCTAGAAAAGCATGATACAGGTAACTGGAGCTCCAGAGCAGTTCTTCTGCATGTAGTGTCTCAGCAGTAGGTAAAATAAGCATAGGGTGAGTGTTTGGATTGAGGTTTGAGAGGAGGGTTGTTATTAATTTTCTTTCCTTATACAATCTTTCCAAAGAAGATTGGTTGGATTTTGGCTCTTCATGGAGCACCTAGGCAGGCAGCCCTTTGGCTTGCATGTGAGGTTGCTGCTTGCAGGTTTTGTGGCAACTGCCAGGGAGAGATGGTCCTGCCTTGTAATAACTGCTCACGATAGGCTGGAGCAGTTGGTCTGGCCTTGTCTGTATTAGCTTCTTTGCTTACGTTACTACTGCTTCGTTGGCATTTAGCAGGAAATCCTGTAAATCCAAAGAGGCATGGTTGACAGGGAGGAAGAAGCAGTTGTGGAGAAGCAGCCTGTTTATTGTTTGAGGTAAATATTAAATGATAGTGACTCACTAGATTCTCCTGAGGGTGGGACCCTCTGGTTCCTTATCCAGACTCTCAGTTTGCTAGGGCTGCTTGAGACCTGGAATTTAACTTGAACTATTGTGCTCTTTTCTGAGAGGTCTTGTTTCAGTAATAATCCACTCAGTAAAGGAACTAGAGGTTGATATCCTTCATACTGAATCCATACCAAGTACAGTGGCACAAATTCTGGCCAGGTACGTGTTGTATAGATCATGCAATTCCTAAAGAAGGGACTGGAGTTTGGGCTAGAATCTGTAGTTTTTAGGGTTACTTGGGTGATAGCTGGTTGACTTCCTTTGAACCTTTCCCAGCAAGAAATATATAACCAATATAATGATGAATTTTACTATATAGGTGTTTATTTTAACCTCAATTTCAGGACAGATTACAGTAACTCCTTGCTTCTTTTTCTCAGACTTTTAGCATTGTGCGTAGTCTGTATCAAGAGGTCTCTTTTCTAATTTAGAATAAATACATATATAACTATGTAAAATATAGTGTATATAGCTATGTAAATATGTATCTAATATGCATCAGAATGTACCTGATATTTAGATTTCATATGTTTGAAGCTGGTAAGCGTATTAGTTTTTTGGCTGACCAGTATTGTGAACTAATGTATTTTCTTTTGATTTATCTCTGCAAAGGTTAGTCTGTCTTTGTTACAGTCTTCCTTTGCTACTTTCTGTGGTTTCCTGCACTGTGCTCTGTGCAAACTGACCCCAAAGATTGCCACTGAAATTGCAGTTGGGTAGTGTTTTGATTGTAACTTAAGCTCTGCTTCTTCTTTATCTTAAAAATCATCAGAAAACTTTGGATTTTTAGTGTTTTACTAAAATTGAGAGAATGTCTTACTAATTTTTGGAATATTTCTTCTCAGATTCTGTACTAAAGAGACTCTAGACTGAGTCTAGGTGGCTTACTGGAGGAAAATGAGATTTTAGATGTTACTGTTTATGACGTTTTTCCATTTGTGCATTATTTATCTATACTAACAGATCTTAAGAAAGCTGAAATTGTGTTATAAAAACCTAAGTAAACATTGCATAGCTGTGAAATACATTGCTAAATATATTAAATCAATATCTGATTTTGCCAGCAGATGGCAATAGAAGCATGCTTCAGATTGGCAACAACAAATTCCTGAGAACAGAGTTTTGCTACTTTATGTTAAGATGATGTTCTTCAAAGTCTGAAAATAAATATGTACTGTGCATTTTAAATTAGATGACTAATTACAAACATGCAAATGTTCTGTTTTATGTAGGGAACAGCGTTGCTGTGGCTTCCGAAGGGAATCAAGCTTTTTGCAGTGTTCTATACTCTGGGAAATATTGCTGCATTAGCCAGGTATGCTTTCCTAATTATTATTAATAAAATGTGCTCATTTTCAACTATTTCTGTAAAATGGTGTTCATTTTGTGTATCAGCGATTTTGTATAAACACCCTTGATTTCATGGTGGAATGCTAATAGCATAAAAATCTTAAGTATTACATAGTTCTGTGATAATCATAATTAAAGAATATCAGTTGTGCATTTGTTTTGCCCCAGTATTGTCTGCTGCCAGTATTTCGTAGATATCTTGATTGCTCTGTGGAGGATGAATAGCAAGTTGCTGCCTGAATGTTCTGGGCTTTTTGCAGCTTCTTTAGGCTAGTTGCAGAGCTACTTCAGTTTTGGCAAAAAAAAAATGGTAGTCCACCTGCTGTAGATGTCTTGTTAAAAGCAAGAGGGCTCTTCCAGTAGCAAGGACACCTTCCTTTTTTTTTTCCTTGGAAATACTTTGAAAAAGAAGTAGTTCAGGAAATCTTCATTTTGAATATGAGGCCAGGCAGAATCTAAAACTGTTCACCTTGTGTTTTTTAACTCTGCTCAGTTATTTGTAGTAGTCAGTTAAGATTGTGGAATTTTTTTTTCTTAATTTTATGGCTCAGCAGGCAAGATAAGAATGCTGAGGTAAGTTAGTTTGCATTGAGCTGAATTTACAATGTTTTTACTCCCTACTAAAATGAGAAATTTTTTTTTTTTAACTTGGATTTCTGAGATCTGTGTATGTCTCTTAAAAAATGAAAAGAAGGGGATGTATCCACAAAGCTGCTAGTAGGAGAGTATCTGCTGTGGGGGATTATGTTTCAGTCTCCTCCTTGGGACACTTACCCTCATCTTTAACCATAGAAGGTGCTTTGTTCACTAGGCTTATGGCTGGTTCTGAGAATAACTTTCACTTCATATTAACAAAAATTATCTAGGAAGAGAATTTAAATTTCTGACTCCACAGTGAAGCTTTCAGACCTCAAGGCTAGAATCATTCTTGCTCTTGCTGAAGTAGTGGCTTTGGCAGCACAATTGGAAGAGACTGGTATTACGTACTTGAAGACAGAATAGTTACTGGTTTGAGTATCAGTTTTGTTTGAGAAAGCCACAAAACAGTTGAAGTTAAAGGGCCGTACAGAGATTATCTGGTCCAACCTGCTCTTCTCAAGCAGCATCCCTAGAGCAGGTTACCCACGACCCTGTCTAGTCAGATTTGGAGTATCCCAAACGAGGGAGACTCGTCAGTCTCTTTGACAACTTGTTCCAGTGTTCAACAGCCTTAAAAGTGAAAAAGTGTTTTCTTGCATTTAAATGGAATTTTCTGAGTTTCAGTTTGTGGCTAGTGCCTCTTGTGCTGTCCTGGGCGACACTGAGAGAAGTCTGGCTGCATCTTCCTCGCACCACCCACCACGTATTCATAACACCAATAAGGGTCCCATGGCTCTTCTCCAGGCTACGCAACCCCAACTCTCTCAGTCTCCTCCTGTATGTTAAATGCTTCACTTAATCATCTTTGTGGCCTTTTCTGGGCCAGTGCTGTTCAACTTCCTCATCAATGACTTGGACGAGGGGACAGAGTGCACCCTGAGCAAGTTTGCAGATGATACCAAGCTGGGAGGAGTGGCCAACACTCCTGAGGGCTGTGCTGCCATTCAGAGGGACCTGGACAGGTTGGGAGTTAGACAGAGAAGAACTTCATGAGGTTCAACAAGGACAAGTGCAGGGTCCTGCACCTGGGGAGGAAACACCAGGACAGATTAGGGGCTGACCTACTGGAAAGCAGCTCCGTGGAGAGGGTTTTGGGAGTCCTGGTTGACAACAAGTTAACCACGAGGCAGCAATGTGGCCAAGAAGGCCAATGGGCTCCTGGCCTGCATCAGGAGGAGTGTTGCCAGCAGGTTGAGGGAGGGGATCCTGCCCCTCTGCTCAGCTCTGGTGAGGCCACCCCTGGAGTATTGGGGGCAGTTCTGGGCTCCCCAGTGCAAGAGGGACGTGAAGCTTCTAGAGAAGGACCAGCATAGGGCTATGAAGATGATTAAGGAGCTGGAGCCTCTATCATATGAGGAGAGACAAAGCGAGCAGAGTCTCTTTAGCCTGGAGAAGAGAAGACTGAGAGGAGATCTGATCAATACATATAAATACCTGAGGAGTGAAGGTAGGGAATGGGTACAAGTTGAAACACAGGAAGTTCCATCTCCATGTGAGGAAGAACTTCTTTCCTGTGAGGGTGACAGAGCCCTGGGACAGGCTGCCCAGGGCTCTTTCGGAGCACTCCTCCCTCCAGCCTGTGTGCATGGGATTCTTGACAGAATCCTTCCAAGGAGATTCCTGAGCAGACCACAGTCTGTTGTGCTGTTCACATCTTCCAGTTTGTGTGAACGAGGAGGACCCAGAGTTGCTGATTATTTTCATTTTTCCTTCAGATAATTACACAGTAAAGGGAAGCTGGAGGCTTTGGTACAAACTATTAATTTTTGTTCTTGCTGTTCTTAGGCTTGCATACTGAATTTGGGTAAAGTTAGAGCTCCATTGTAGTCTTGACTGTAGTTACTTGAGAGCTACCTGGGTAGGAGGTTTAAGTAGAAGCTTTCTACAAACATTTGGTGTTAGTATACATTTGGCAAGTCTTTTTTTTTAAAAAAAGTGTTAAAATTAAGTTTCCTAGACTTTGCTGGAATATCAATTTAATACTCTCAAAGGAAGTTGATAGCTTAAGTTGATTCAATAGGGACACTATTTCTAGGGCCTCAAATTCCTTGAGTATTTCCCTTTGTATTCTACAGTTGTCTGTTGATGAACTTTGAATGCCTGCCTTAGCATGTATAGTGATCTAATTGCTGGAAAGCTGGTTAATTACATGTGATCTTCTGCTAAGTGTGTGGTTGTGGGTTTGTTTATTTTTGAAAGCAACTTATTCTCTGTTTTTCATCTCTCCCATTAGTACATGTTTTCTGATGGGGCCCCTGAAGCAATTGAAAGCAATGTTTGAGCCAACGAGGTTAATAGCTACAATTGTGATGCTGGTAAGATATATTTTAATACCTTTTATCTATTTCTGCTCATTGACAAGTTTTTTCATTTTGTTCTAAAACTAAATGGGAAGCTTCTCTAAAGGCACAATATTTCTTTACATCTCTTTTATACAGAATGCTAATAGTCAAGTGGATAGCTACGTATGATTACTTAATTCCTTCCTAAGAGTCTGTGCTTTTTTTTTGGTTATGCTTTTGTTAACCTAATCATTCGTAGTAAAATAGCTCTTACTAAATCCTAGTGTTAGGCTGTTTATTTTTTAACTTGTTTTCTAAAATGATTTCTTCAAGAGCAGGGCTACAGCAAGTCTTTTCACCTCCTGTCAAAATTATGTGGTGACCAAGTGTGCGTTGTCAGTTATGACTGCTGAGCTTAGTGGTTTAGTACTTGCTTAGTTAACTGTTTTGTTCTCCATATCATATTTCTAATTGATCGCAGCTAGTGTGCTTAAGAAACCCTCAGTGAGCTCTCTCTGGTCTGCTGTCATATGGGTTGTGTATTCTCTTCTCACAAACCTCTCATGGAGAAAAAGACAGTTTTCTCATTTGAGAAGCTCTTGTTTTCCACACTTTTTTTGAAGATGTTACTTGATCCTTGCTGGGACTCTGAACTCTGTTAAAATGTAACTTTTTTTTACCTCAAGAAGATAAAACAGATAAAAGAAGAATAGGGTAGGAAAAAAACACCCCCATACTTGTGCAAAGAAGATGCACAGCGCGGTTGGGAAAAGAAGTAATAAAAGGTTTCCTCTAACACAAATGATGGATGCAAGCTAAGAACGTATGTGTGGAAAATTTCAGTGATAAGGAAAAGAACTAGAAAACTTTTAAAGCAACTTTTGGTGAATCTGACTGTTTTCTTCCCCACCCCTCAGAAAACTATTCCAGACTATTTAGTGCAGGTTAACAAGAGCAAAGGTTCTTTGGTAGCTGAGAAGATTTGGGAACCCTGGCTCTTTGAGCTGCCTAGCGGAAAGTTAGAATTGGAGGCAATTCAGGAGTTGCAAATATGTCTGGAAAAAAATAATAATAGTCTTATTTGGCTTTTGCTTTTCTAATAAAATACCAAAAATTATTTTTGAATGAAAATAAAATGAGGGCTTCGTTCTGTTTTATTAGCTGCAATGACAGATATTTTGAGTTAGCTGAGTTTTAGTGGAGGAGGAAAAAAAGTTCCAAGTGATGGTTAAGTTTGCACAAAGGTTGTGATTAATTTTGGATAGTAAGCTGTCCCATGGGTAATGTTCCATCAAATATGCAAAAAAAATCATGGAAATAATGCAATTATGAATCTTACATGGGGGACCTTATATTTCTATCAAATCTTCATTGCTTATTCTGTAAGGAAACTCCAGTTTTCAGGTGCTTGTGCTGTATTTTGAAAGGAGACTAAGGGTAGGATGAATAGGAATTCTTTTTTTCTAAAAATCCTAAGGGATTGTATTTGCAGTTTTAAGCACAGACTGCCAGCTGATTGGAAGTGGAAAAGAGCTGCATGAGTAGCTTGAATGAAGCTCCCTGTAGCTTTCTCATTGTGCACAAGCCAGCTACTCCCCAGTGGGTTCTCCCTCGTTATTACTGGAAGATTAAAAACACTGGCAGAAGCAGGGCCTGTGTCTGCCAACTACAGTAATTGTGAGGGGATGGTTTTAATAATGGATTGTTCGTCACAGTGCAGATACCTATCTTGTCAGATGCTGGTGTTATGAATACTAGATTCAAAATGATACCATCTACTGAACAGTGTGTTAAACAAGCAGTTCTTAAGACTAATTGCATTAAAGGAAACTTTATCATCTCGGCCAGCCTCCCAATAGATAGGACGTAGGGCTGTGCTGATTTAGTTCTGCTTCTAATTTAGTGCTTCAGGTTTCTCAGGTCAGTTCCTATCTCCTCTTTCTTCTAAACACTTGTCCCAACACATCTTCTGCGCGTTGGAAAACACAGTTCAGCTTATTCAGGGTGCAAATCTGGGAGGAGCAGCTAACGTGCAGGGGACTGGGCTGCCATGCGCAGGGTCCTCAACAGACTGCAGAGATGGGCAGAGAGGAACTTCCTGAAGCTCAACCAGGAGAGGCGCAGGGTCCTCCTGCCCCTGGGAGGAATCACCCCAGGCTGGGGGTGACCTGCTGGCAAGCAGCTCTGTGTATGGGGTTGCCCAGGAGCCAGCAGGGTGCCCTCCTTGCTGAGAAGGCTGGTGGCGCCCGGGGCCACGTTGTGCAGAGGGTTGCCAGCAGCTCGAGGGAGGTGACGGTCCCCTCCTTGGCCTGGGAGGCTGCGCTGGAGGGCTGTGTCCAGCGTGGCCTTGTCCCATACGAGAGGGACGTGGAGCTGTTGGAGTGAGTCCTGCAGAGGGCTGCTGACGTGATGGACGGGCTGGAACCCATAGTGGGGAGAGGCTGCAAGAGCTGGGTCTCTTCAGCCTGGAGAAGAGAAGATTGACGGAAACTTCTGTAGACTCACTGAATTATTATGGTTGGATCATTGAGTCCAACCGTAAGTCCTTCGCTCCATGTCTGTTAAACCGTGTCCCTAAGTGTCTCATCTGCATTCCTTGAACACTGCCAGGGCCGGGGACTCCACCACTTCCCTGGGCGGCCTGTTCCAATGCTTCACCACGCTTTCCATGTGTGAACATATGTAAGTGTTTGTAGGGAGAATGTAGAGATCATGGAGCCAGAGTCGTCTTGGTGGCGTCCAGGGGTAGGACAAGAGGCAGCAGGTGCAAACTGAAACACAGGAACTTATGTCTGAACAGGAGGAAAAAAACTCACTGTGAAGGCAACTGAGCACTGGAACATGTTGTCCAGATAGGTTGTAGAGCCTCCTTCTCTGGAGATACTCAAAACCCATCTGGAAAAGGTCCTGCACACCTCTAGGGTGACCCTGCTTGATCAGGGGAATTGACTAGATAATCTGAAGAGGTCCCTTCTAACCTCAACCATTCTGTGATTAAGACAAAATTCAAATATAAGCACTGTGTACCTGTTTGTTTCTTGAGTTCTTGAAAATGGTGATTACCCTGTGAAATAAAAGCTGTGCTACAGCTGCTTGCTTGTATATGTGAGTATTCATTCTGTTTTTTTTTTTTCCTCCTTCTCTTGTCCTATCTCCCCTCAGCTTTCTCTAATATTGACCCTCTGCGCTGTGTTCTGGGTAAGTGGGAATATTTTATTCCTCTAAAGGGCATTGTTGCTTAGATTATTGACTGTACTAGAGCTTTAAAATCAGGTCAGTGGTAAAGAAGAGGTGAGCTCTTGAGTGTAGTGGTGAGTGGTATTTGTGTGTTCAGCTGCAGTTGAATTTGGGTGGAGCGACGAGTGGGCTGGCTACAAAGCAAACATGCTCCTCCACTGGCATGGGATGCAGACGAGAATGTAAGACGTAGAACATCAGTTCTTAGTCTGCAGGCTCCTTGCGTAAAAGCTAAGAAAAGCAAGTTAAAATACTTTCTTATCGTAAAGTGATTTATATTTCTGTTAAAAAATGTGTAGTGGTCTTTCAAAGCCATAGATAGACTTTCATAGATGCCAATGGGATGACAGATAAAATCAGACTAGAATCAGTTTTAAGAATGGGAAGAAAGGGATAATTAAGACAAGGGGCATCATCAATTAACTAAACTTTTTCATCTGAAAAGGCTGTTTTACTAGTTTGTTGACGAATGCAAAATAAACTAACTTGCAATATTTGTTTTGTTTTGACTTTAGTGGGGTAAAAAAGGTTTGGCAGTGTTATTCTGCATATTGCAGTTCTTGGCAATGACCTGGTAAGATCCTTAACATTCATTTTCACTTCTCCCTGCCC
>VZSV01000157.1:1046279-1084336 GCA_013398735.1 Nothocercus julius
AGCCGGGGCGAAGAGGGCTCGGGAGCCGGGGGCGATTCCTCCCCATCCTCCTCCTCCTCCTTCCTTTTCTTTCTCTCTTTTTCTTTTCTTACGACTTTTAACTACTTTATAAGACGCGCATAAAGGTTTTGTACATTTGTATATAAAAAACTCGTTTTTATTTATTTGAATAAACGGCCGCACCTTTGTGTTGCAGTAGCTGCCGCTCAGTCGTTGTGCTTCGGGCTGCTTTGAGCGCGCCTGGCTGCGCTGCTGGTGCCCTCGCGACGCGGCCGAGGGCCACGGGCTGCTCGACGCGTCTGTCGTTTAGGGCAACGCGCTGCCCAACGGAGACCTCGGAGGTGCCTGCGCCGGAGCGGGGCAGCGCGGGCGCCGCGGGGAGATCCTCGGCGCGGCGGCGAGCGGCGGCGAGGAGCGGGGCCGAGGGGAGGCTCGCTGAGCCCCTTGCCCTCCGTCCCTCCGTCCCTCCATCCATCCCCATACCCACCCTGCGGGCGGAGGCGCCGCGCCGCACGGGGCGCGGGAGCACGCGGCCGCCAGAGGACAATAGGCGCGAACAATGGGGCGCGGGCGGGCGCGAACAATGGGGCGCGCTGCCTGGGAGCGCGCGGGGGAAATGTCCCGAAGGGAAAAGGGGCCGCATACCCCCGCTACATTCCCCTGAAACCCGCCCGGGGCCTCGGCGCGACCCGAGTTCTGCGCGCACAGACTATCCCACTGAATTCCCCACGGGAATGAGAGCAGCTAGTGAGTACCGTCTACGGCAACCGTTTGGAAATAAAGGGATTTCTGAGCCTGTAGGAGGGCCGTGCTACACCGGATTTATCAAGCAGAGTAAAGCACGGCTTAGGCTACAGACTGGGAGCGATACGTTTCATTTAGATGTGAACTGCCTGCACCGGCGGATGCTCCCGGAGGCTGCTCCACTAGATTCTGCGGGATGTATTTTCATGGCAACGTTGGGTACAATGATAATGTGTTACATTTTGTACACTCATTTTGGATTAAACTTTTTTTCTTAACCTCGGAAATGACGGAACAGATGCTTTGACAAAAAAAAAAAAAAAAAAAAAAAAAAAACAGCTAAATGCATAGAGGCATAGATGCATAGATGCAGCCACTGAAAAAATAATGAACCCATCTAATACTGATGAAAAGCGCCTGTGTTCAAATCCCAGGGCTTGAATTGTAGCCGAGTGTGTGTTTTGAGGGAGATGTTGGTTTATATGGTTTATAAAGGAGCAGCTTTGACTCCCATGTGTTGTTATACCCTATGTAATTAGTATCTCCAATTGCAAAGAAAAGAGATTTATTTGTTAAAGGATGAAGTATTAAAAAAGTTTACTGCAAGCTGCTTTGTCCAGAGTCTGAAGTGCAGCAGAAAATTCAATATGAATGAACAAGAGCACCAAAACTAGTTAGTAGCAGGAGTATTGGCAAGAAATTAAAGGGGACAGCCAATTTTGACCATAAAGGAGGCTAGAAGAGCTTATTTGAGAACTTGAAAAGTGCATGGGTAGATTTTTTTTTTTTCTTTCCCTAAAGGATTATTTTGAACAAATATATCCCAAAATCATGCAGCTAAGATCTTTTATACTGGATAGTTCACTGTGCATAAAAATTGGAAACGGCCTGAAATGGACCTTTAGATTTTGCATTGGATATTAAGCAGCACAGAGCTCTTTAGAGTCACAGAACTTACATCTCCTTCACTAAAACTTAACATCAAGATTTGTTGATTTCAAGATTTACTAACTTTCATCCTCTCTTTTAATGTCAAATAATGTTGCTTGTATTCTGAACATATTTATCCAAAGAGACCATAAACCTTATGTGACATTAAAAAGGACAGAAAATGTTATGTACAACAATGATGACGACGACAACAACAAAAACTTTCCTGAACTTTGAAACTTTGCATGTGGTTTACCTCTAGGTAACTTTTTTTTTTTTTTTTTTTCAGTTAAAAAGAAAACTGATTAATTCTAGTACCTCAAAACTGTAGATAAATTAAACATAATAAGATGGGTTGCTTATTAATATCTGTGATAATAGATGTCTAAGCCCAGTTGCTGGCTTTAAAAGACCAAAATGTTTGTGAAGATTCTGACAGTGCTGCAAACCCTTCATATACCCACACTGTATTTTTGTTATGTGGCATAGCTTCTGCCGCCTACGCTCCATTATTTCAGTTACATGTCAAGAGAGATGGTGCTACAAACTAACTGGGTCATTTTCTCTCTGAAAGACTGAGAGTCCTTTGAAGCACCAAGGATGAAAACTCTGATTCGATCACCACAAGGGTCTGACTCCAGGAGACTGCAGACACGGTGAGGGGGTGAGAGCGCAGCCCCAGGAGCTCAACTGTGGTGGCTTCCCATGGCAGCACTGCCACGTCTCGGTGGCATTTGGGTCGTCTGGAGCATCCCTGGCCACCCCTGTGTGAGAACACGGTGCTAGTGAAGCAGGAGCAGCAAACAAAGGGCGGCCCTGTGAAACAAGGCTATGGGGTCCTTTGCTGCACCCCTGTGAGTGAAGGTCAAGAGAACTTGGCCATGAGCTCTGCAGAACCTGCCTGATCCTTTTCTAAGATGCTGTCCCACGGCTCTCTCAACTTAGGATCCGAAGCTGCCAAAAGCTCCAGTATAAGTATCAGAAAAAAACTATTATTCTGTACTGTTGAAGAGATTAAATATGTTCAGGAGCACTTTTCAGACACCATAGATCTGCTCGTGCCATAACGACCAGCAGTCTGGCCAGAGTTCACTTCATTTGCTTTTTACAGGGTATTATACATCCCTCAAGGAGCCTTGTAAAGGAACTTGTGACTCCAACTCACAACACTTTCAGCTGCTGAAAGAGAATTATGAGCAGCTGGGGCCATGGAATATTTAAAATAATCAATATTTACTTCAGGGTAGATAATTCCCCTTCCTCCACAGTATGACTTACAGTGAAGAAACATGCTCTGGGCCTCTCGTCTATCAAATACTGTCAAATGTACTCCTGTTTCTGAACTAGCTTTGCAGAGCTAGACACAGATTAACCCCATGCTCCTCCAGCTGAACAACCCCATCTGTATTCAGACCGGAACATGTGAGAAGACTCAGTGATGCTCAATTTCCTAGTGCCAGTGGTCAGAACAAGTGTGCCCTGAACCAGGGTAAAGTGCAGATTCCTTCCTCAGAGACACAGCTCACCAATAGTAAAATCCCACAATGTGATTTCAGCCTCTAGCACTAAGTACAGGCAGTCCTTTAACTCACACTAAAAGGAAAATATAATGCTATTGAATTTTTAAATGCTAGATTATTCAATAGGTATGAGACTTTCTTTGGATGGTCTATATTAAATCATTGTACAGACTTTGTACAATTGTTCATTGTACAGACATTGTACAGACTAACTAGAAATTTGTCACTGAGGCAGATAAAAACATGTTTGGTACTTGAATGCACCTTTTGTATTCTGGAATGAACAAACATTTAAAGTTTTTTAGAAAGAAAAAAAAATCATATAATTTATAAGACCTTCATATATAGCACACTTCAAAGTCATTTTGAAAATACTGTAGCTCTCCAGGATAAGAATGATGTTTTATTGTGCATTTATGTACATTTAACTAAAGGAAAATGGAGTAGAAAAACAATAACATTACAAAATTAATATCTTCTCCAATTTGAAACTGCACATGCATTACTGTACAACTTTTATATTCTCTTGTGCCCTGCCTCATCAAAACACTTTTAAAGCCCCCATGAGCACTACTCTCTGTGAGCTGTAAAACAGCCTCATCTGCTCATCAGCTGAGCCTAATGGATCCTAATGGGTGGGTGGTAGGTAGTGGTAGGATTTGGTTGATCTTTTGCAAGTGGACTAGGAATGCAGTCTCTTAACCAGCAACAATTTCTTTCCAACAGGGAGAGGGAAGGGCTGAGTTTATTTGTGTTTGTTTGTTTTCTGGACTTAGAGATACACTCTGTCTTCACGCTGCAGAAATGCTCCAGTGACCTAAGCGGCAGTTTTGCAGGGAGATGAAGATCCTTTGCGAAGCTGTTGCTCTGATGCTTTCTGAAGGAGGATTCACTGTTTCACAGCAGCCAATTACAGCAATATTCGAGATGCAGCTGACATCTGCAGAGCAGCCAAGGCTCAAATGATGCTGATTTCCTGTAATTTCTGCTACCTCTGTCAGCATCAAAGCTAATACTGTCCAGCAAGTTGCCTCAAAGATATGGGAAAGACACGAATTTTCTTTTCACTTCAGTAAAAAATACCTGAGGCAATAGCTTCTCAACACAGATGTGCTGGTAGTTTGTTACTTACAGGTTCCCCCAGTGCTTCTAAGCATATGGGGAAAACGTTTTGTTACTATACGAGTAACTTCAGGGGCGAGGCAGCCAAATGCACGTGGTGTGGGGTTACAAGCTTCAATGTATAGGGAGTTCAGGGAAAGCTCTCGCTACCCAGGAACAGCAGTAAGATGGTGCCACAGGCAATAAACCGCTGTATTCTACTCTGCCTCAACTTTAAGGAAAGGGGTATTAGGTTTTTTTGAAGCAGATTTGAAAAGCTTTTTTTTTTTTTTTTTTTTTTTTTCCTCCTTTTACAGCATATGATAAAGACTTAAAAGTTGTGGAATGGCTTAAAGACTTTGCTTTAAGCCAAGACACCAAAAGCAGGAGGGAGCTGCCGGCGCTGCCCCGCTCTGGGCGGCTGCCTCGCTTGGCGCGGAGCCGCGCGGATTTCACTAGTTTTAGTCATTCGCGTTACTACTAAGCGGCCGCTCGGCGCGGTGGCTCCGCTGAGGGCGTCCCCAGCAGCCGACGAGGTAAGGGGGGGTCGCGAGGGAGTGCGAGGCGACGGACGGCGGGTTTTTTTTTTTTTTTTTTCCGGCAGAGTAGTTGCCGAGTTAAAAAAAATACGGGCCAGAAATCTTGGTATTTAAAATAAAATAAAGGCAGGTACTACTTGTTACTTGAATAAAAGTGAGAATAACGAAAGCAAAATCCCCAGGAAAGGAGGCTACGCAAACAACAAAAGACCCAAAGCCGCCAAGGTTTCGCGAGTGCCCCGAGGGGAGCGGGTCCGCGGGATCCCCCTTCGCGCGTGCAAAGCTCCCGCTCCTCCGCTCCCCGGGTCCGCCATTGGCGGAAACGGCCGAGCCCTCGTGGCCCCTGGGGGCGAAGGGCAGGGAGCCGCCCGCTGCTCCTGCCTCAAAGAAACGGCCGGGGCGGCTCCGCGCGGCCGTTGGGAACGCGCCGCCTAACGGTTCCCGGGGGCCGTTAGGCAGCGCGCGCGGCCGCGGCGCCCCTGGGGCGGCGGCGCGTCCGTTAACGCGCGGTCGCCTCCCCGTGCTGGGCTTCCCTCGGGGCCGGGCTGCGCCCTGCCGGGGGGACCCCGGTGACAGCGAAGTACCTCGAGGTTACGAGAGTAGCGGGCGCCCTGAGGCTGCTTAACCGCGCTGTTGTAGTCCCCTGTTCCAGCAAGGTGCTGCTGTACCCCGCTCGATTTACAGCAGTGTTTCTGTTGATAGGGAGACTGTGATGGTTATGGCAACCAGCTCACAGTGCTACCGAAAAAGCGTGTTTCCTCCAGTTCTGAATACTTACCTGCCACGGCCTTGCAGGAAGCAGGTAATACCGCTCAAGAAAAAGTTGTGTGTTAATTATTTTTAAACACAGTCTATATAATGAATTGTAGCTCTGTGAAGCACTTTTATTTACTGCGTGGTTCCTGAAGGCCTTAAGAGGTGCAGCCATTTCACTAGAAGCTTCTGTGGCACCATCACACCCCTTTTTTTTTTTTTTTTTTTTTTCCTGTGGTGACTCGTGGTGTAATTTCTCACACGGCTCCTGCTGGTGAGCACACACCCATCTTTCCTGCTGCCTTATTGCCAACTCCTGCATCCAGTATCAAGATTCATAGCAAGCAAAGCATCAACGGTTGAATAACTCTTTCTGAAAGACTGTTGTGGGGGGCTGTGTGTCATTAGGATTTTATTTATTTATTTATTAACACCATGTGAAGTGCTGAGCAGGTCTTGAGAGTCATTTAGCTAAGTGGGCTTTCTTACACATTAACATGCTTTCTCCAAATCTCTTCTCAGGACAGGCACAAATGTCCTGCACAAACAGTGAGGGAAGGTTATGGAGCGCTGGAGTTAATGTTTGCTCTGATGGTATTGTGTACTGGTCACTGTATTAAACCATGTATTCTATGCACAGTTAACTTTTCAGTTTATAGGTGGTCACTGAGCTGCTTGTCATTTTCAGAAAAGTTTGTATGCAATCTTTATACCGATCATCTTAGAATAGAAATAATTTGGCTTGCCAGATGTATCTGGAGGATAATACATGAGATGTTGTTAGCAGGTGATTCTTATAAATTATGAATAGAAGAAACTTGCTAATCCCCAACTTTGGATTTCACAACTGCCTATTTTTTTTTTCCCCCCACAGGGTTTACAATAGGCCTCTGTCAAAATAAGAAATGCTTTGACGTGGATATTTTAGTGCTTACCATAATGTCTTTAAATTAAACCTGGCAATACTGCAGGGTGGCAGTCACTGTGGAATAACAAATATTTCATTTGTATTAATACCTTTTGGAGGCGTTATTGCTTACTGAAGTATTTGGGAAAGTTGACTGCAGAATATGGGCTTCACATTCCTTGTTGCAAACCTTGTTACTGATCAGACTGAAAGTATGATCAATTTAAAAAATGGTTTTTGTTTTGCTCTTTTATACTTGGTGTTCTTATGAAATGTTATATATATATATATATATACATATATATATATATATGTATACTGTTTACTGTTCGCGGGAAATGCCCTACTACAAAGCTGAATTAGCCAGTTTCTCATTTTTGTCCTGCATTTATTAAC
The DNA here is from genome assembly GCA_013398735.1 of Nothocercus julius. NCBI lineage: Eukaryota > Metazoa > Chordata > Aves > Tinamiformes > Tinamidae > Nothocercus > Nothocercus julius. The sequence goes on from VZSV01000157.1 coordinate 1,053,170, forward strand.
GGCAATGTGGTAAAACATACTGGTTCACTGATCAGCAGAATTTTAGAAGCTTGCCACTGTGGATTACTTGGAATCTTTAGGCTACTTCTCAGGGTTTCATGAAATTTCAGAAAGAAAAGCAAGCTAGTGGCCTATAGGTTTAGACATGCCAGTCAGGAATCTCTAGCCTTACTGGCAAATTACTGGCATCAGCTGTTTGAAAAATGCTGAAAACTGCAGGAATGGAGAGTGAGATGCGTAGCTGTCAGAACTTCAGTGAGCTTGGCTAACAAAATGGGAGATCTCTGCTCCCCTGGTTTTCTTTGACGCATGGCACTAGGGAGAGTTTCTGCCCATGGCTGAGTCAATAGATCCAATCGAGGTGTTTTGCTGTAAACCCCTTGATTACACCCAGCAGAACTGAGTACTCAATTTGTGCTGCATTGAGCACCTGAAGGACTTACCCTGCCTTGCACTTTTCTTTGCCTTGAGCTATTGCTGGTTAGAAGGAGCTGGGTACAGAGGAGGTACTGGCGTTAGTCATATGCTAGTCTATCTTCAATGTCCTTTAGGCAGGCTCGCACAAGAAGTGGGATTTCATGCCACTTGTCGATCACAAGTGTGTTTAAGTTACCTACTGTAGTTCTGTGGTTGTGGAAAATACTTGAAGAGTTTTTTTTTTTTTTTTTTTAAAGAGTTGTTGGTGTTTGTGTAATATTCATAGCCTTTCAATCTGTCCTCAGTTAATATAACAATAAGGAAGAAAACTCTTTTTTTTTTTTTTTTTAATTATTCACATCTCCCATTGTGGCTGTTTTGTGGCTGTTTTGTTCAAAAAAATAAGGGGAGGTGAAGGGTGGAGATAGAGAGCATATCCTAAGTACAAAGGGAGAAGATAAAAGCATCTGCCCATTTCTGTACCTCCTACGTAATATTGCCATAGTAACAAAGAAATGAATGTAGCTGTTCGTCACACACTGCTGAGGTAAAGCAGACACTATTCATATTCAAAGGAATATTAGCAAAATATAGTTTTTTTCAGGTGTCAGTAATGAATTAAGAAAAAATGATCTCCCTTACATTCTGTAAGCTAATAATGAAGTATCACTTTTTAGAAAGAGAGGACAATTATGGCATTTAGCAAACATTAATTATGCTGTAAATTGCAGCATTTTATCTTCCACACAAAGCCATGCTGAACTGCCAAGTACAGTCCCAGATAATGTATTCTGCATTAAATTTACATGAGACCAACAGCTCCCTCTTCTTCTGTCTCACATATTTCTGGACTGGCAGTTGCTTTTGGCTACACCCAAATACTTGTACTGCAGTACTGACTAGCTCTGTTTTGATCCAGATGAGCATACAGGTGGGTAAAGCGTGTATTCAGGACTACGCAAAGATCCTGCTGACATCTTTATAGCTCTTAAACCACCCCCAGAGGAGGGGATGAAATTCTGTTTCAAGCCTGTGCTTCTGATTTACATATACGTGTGTGTGTGTGCACGTAGCGTGTGTATTACAGTGAAAAAGGAAATAGCTCAGTTACTCACAAGAGTAAGAGAAGAACAAAAAGGCATACCCATTTCAGTGCAGCAGTATAACATATCCGTGCTTTGGAGCAAAAACTTAACATTTAACTTGTTGCTTTTTCTGTGTCCAGCATCAGTTTTTTCTTGTTGCTTTGAGGAAAATATGCATCTTTATTTGTCTAAGTGATACATTAAAAAGAATATATGTTACTTTGCACACATTCTTAAAGGCTTAAATAATATGAAAGTTAATTAATTTGAACGAGCCAGGCTTGAGTGACTGAAAGACGCAACCAGATAGCTGACAACTGTGTAGCTGGTGGAAACAGACCCGGGGGCTGAACTAAGAGTGCCTCAGAGAGTCTGTTGGCAAAGGCCTGAGAATCCGGGAAGTAACTGCTGTGTCTAGGCCCCTCCGATGAGTGACTTGTGTAGAAGGTGACGAACTGAAAGAGCCACCAGGGCCTCTTCCTTCACTGTGGTCTGTGCTGCAGCCGGACAGTCCTGCTCCTTTTGGCAGCTGATACGGAAGGCGGCGTGATGCCACACACTGCTGTGTTTTGTGAACATGGGAAGAAGCCTGGCATTCACTTCTTTGTTTTGAAAAAAAGCCGAACTTCTGGAAGTTAAACACTCATGCACATTCATGCACACACAATTGTGAAGCAAAGTGAAGTTCCCTGCACTAATGCCTGGAAACTTCTAAAAATCCTCTGAATCACCATGTTCTAATGCTGTTAAGTGTAAGGTGCCTGTTAGAGTTGCTGTATGTCAGGGAAGACTCTTTTGGGTGTTGCTACGTGGGATTTGCATTCTGGTTGCAGGCTGGCAAACCCGAGCTTCTGCTTCCTGAGCCTGGTAATAGAGTCTTCCTTGCATTTCTTCTACTGAGGAATCTGTATGCGTGAGGGGAACAAATAAAGACCGTGTGGCCCAGTCTCTTCTCACAGTTTGAACGGTTGCCTAAAAGGTATTTTATTGCTGGTCTGTGACTAGTGAGTGCCTTTTCTGTGAAACTAGTGTATCATGGATTCCCGGTTTTGAAAACTCTTAAATTTTCAGAGGCAGCTTTGTACCTGTAGAAAGCTGCTTGTTCAGGTGGTGGTAAGAAGGTAGGGTTTGAAAGAGCTGATCCTTTTACTTACTGGGGAAATGTGTGAATTGCTGTTTCTCATCAGATTAATTATAAGAGAAATCACACAGTTTTAGAAACCAGGTAAAATCAGGACTCCTCTTCCTGATTCATATATTAGGCTGAAGAGTTAGAGTCTCCTGTACATCTGCTTCTCCTGGTGTAATAAACTCAGAGAAGTAAAATATTCTCAGTCTGGTCAACAGTCTGGCTCTTACATTGCCCTCCTGGAGGGTAAAGGAACGTGGGTTTGAACTTCATGAAGAGGAGGTGAGTACATGGACTACTAGCCTGTTGCATAGAGCTTGCCGGTTTGAAGGGTGGTTCTCACTAGTAGATGACTGTGAAATGCCTCAATTTATGAGGGGAGGGAATGAGGCCTCACAGGGATGGCTACATCAGGGTAAATCTACTCTCCAAGTGAGATTTGAATCTCTGCAGCTATGGGTATGGAAAATATCCTTGCACCAGCGATGAGAGCAGAACTTCAGAACTTGAGCTCCGGGCTCTGTGAACACTGGTTTTGGTGTCTAACTTGGGCTTGTGCATTCCGATCTGTGTCAAATGCCTGAGATTACATCAGGTAATGCTGTGGACCGGGCCCAGACTCTTGTAATTTGTGTTCTGAGATTCACATTATTTTGCACAACAGAATCTATGAATTTATCTTTATTTTGTTGTTGTTGTTGTTGCTGGTTTTTTGTTTGTTTGTTTTTAGCATTTGCAAAGTGATAAGGTATTGAGGTTAGGGCTATAATGTGTACTTTCTATGGTGTTTAAATTCTTTAGAAAAATACTCACCCCATCTAACATAATGGGAGAAATGAAGCAATATTGACATGAGGTAGCATTGTTTTGTGTGGATTCAGGACAGTATATACAGTAGGCAAATAATTCAACACATGACTAATCCAATAAGAACGCTGGCACACCAATGAGCAACTTCACGCTTGAGTTTAACAGTACGTCTACAATGACTTTACAGCGACTGCATTTACTGGGGGCAAAATTTGGGTTGCAAAGAAGAAGGATAGGTACATTAACATATGTACATGTCCATTCATCTGCTGAACTCCTGTTTTTCCTGATGTCCACACTAGCATGCTGCCCTGTATAATTCACCTTTGTGTGATAATGTTCTCAGATTGCTTCTGTTATTTCCTTTTCTTCCTTCCCAAGCACCCATTGATTTGTTGTTCATCTATCTTGAGAGGCTGAATTCCCCTCAGAGGGTGCTGCAAGACCCATAGAAACTTTCAGTAGAACTAAAAATCCTGCTTACAAAACCTTCAGCATTGCAACTGAAGGGGTGAGTTGCACAAACTTAAAAGGATTCCTAGGTTTGTCTCATCCCAGAAAGTTTCTCTTGGAGATTTTACTGCTTCTCTGTTTTGCTCTCTGTGCTTCTGCCTCCCTGTACAGCCTTCAAGTCCCTTTGGTGCTGCCCCAGGAATAAACTCCTGAACTATGTGCGTAGGGAGTGAGTGAGTAGGGAATAGATTTATCTCTGTAGCCCTTATCTTTTAGCTTTCCTCATGGCATTGACAGCATTTTGTATCTTTGCAGTTTAGGCAGTGTTCCTGCCTAAACTTGGGGGCCGAGGGCTGCGAGTTGCTGTGCCGAGGCTCTCTTCCACTCTCCTCAACTTAACAGGAGCCTGCGGACCTTTCTGCAGGGTGGGAACAGTCAGAATTATGCGTGTTTGTTCGTGTCCTTGGTAGCAAAGAATTACTTACCATGGCAGCGGGTTTATTCCCCGTGAGCAGTGTGCCTATTGAGCAGTGCTTTGGTGTTTAGCCAAACGGATGGATTTAACAAATAAGTGGGGGGAGGAAGCACTGGGGCTTTTTATGTGTTTATTAAACAAAATTCTTCTTTAGATGTTAGTCACTTCTATTTTACTGTCTTTGTTGCCCTTGTGTTGCATCTCAGTAGAAACACTGCATCAGTCAGTATTCACTGTCTTTCCACATCAGTTCTCTGCCATTTTTCACATTTCATAGCAACAAGTTGTGCCAGTGAGAGAGAGAGAGAGAGAGAGAGAGAGAATTTAAGTTGCAGAAATGTTGTCAAATGTTGTCAACCAACAAATATTTCTGTGAGATGGTAACTACTTTCTGTGTAGGCTTCAGTCTCTCTAACAGAAAAGAAGTAAACAGTCTCTCAAGTGGCACCTGCTGGGGCAGATGAATGTGCTTGATCATGACTCATCCATGTTGCCTCTCAGGCACTGGTGTGGGAGCAGGCCTGAAGTGCTGTCAGGAAAGCTGTGTGTCTCATGATTCGCTTTGTGGTGATGTTTGATTTCTGTTCCATGATGAGAGGATTGCTTTCTGAAGGGTTTGTTTCCTGGAAGGGCTTCTACAAACTTGGTGGGCCCAGGAAGTATCAGGTTAAGCCAGAGCTAGATGCTGAATGGTTAATAGTTTAAAATAAACCAGGAAAGAAAGAACATTATGCAGATGGAATTCTATAAATTGCATCAAGTGTTCCTGTATCTGGTATGTTAGTTTCCCAAGGCAGAGCTGAGATCGTAGGTTGCTGCAGGACAAAGAGCTCTCTTGTTTCATACTGGTGCTACTAGATGGCCCATTCCAGCCTAGATCTCAAAGATCAGAGCACGTTAGGGTCTTACCCTGAACCTAAGTGTTGTCCCTCTCTGGAATGCTTTCTATTTACCAAAGCTTAGAGAAAGTCTGACATGTCTCATTCAAACAGCTCTTCTAGTGTAAGGTGGTGTACAGTCAGGAGTAAAATGAAGGTATTCATGTGTCTCGATTCTGCATTTTTAATTTTTTGTGTGTTTAGTGGTTTTAATTTTGTTGCTTTTTTGATGTTTACTTCTTTGTAAGATAGTAATGGTAGCCAAGTCTAGCTTTAGTGAAACTTCGATGAAACGTTTTTAAAAGCTCATATTTTTACTTTTATCTGCCCTCTTAACAGTGCTCTGATTCCTTGATGTTCAATAAAATTCTCGATTCCATTCTCTTCCATTGCCTATGTCCAATAGGTCCTGCCTCTCTGTTGTGCTGGCTTGGTGTGATGGTCCTTCATACACTAGTGTTTCACACATGGCACAGGACGGTTTACCTTGTGCAGGGGGAATCTTTGTGGTTTGCTGGTGCTGCTTGCAGGACTTGGGCTCTGCCAGGTACAGCAGAAGAGTGTCAGCTACGTATGTTAACTTGTGAGTCAGTGTGTACAACTTGAACTCCAGTTTAATAAGAGGTGCCTGAAAAACAGAAATAGGAGATTGGTTTTTAGACTACATGTTGCTTGGAAAAATGTGTTAAAAGGACGTCTGCATTCTAGCTTTATTCTGGTTGTCTGTTGAAGTTAGACCTGAGTTTTGTATCTAGGAGTATCAGTCCAGACATGCACACTCAGTCACTAAAAGCCTCACAGTGTTTGTACCAATCCTTTATAGTTTGAAATAGTTTGTTATCCAGTGTTATTGCTTCATAGTTGCAAAATGAATACTATTTATTTTAAATAAAGTAAATTAAAAAAAAAAAAAAAAGCAAATTGCATACTCAGGTGCATAAATTACATGTGCTTTATCAAAACTCTTAGCTGTATGTTGGTGCAGACATATATCAGCTGACACTGGCAGGTGGTATCCAGTATCAGGACTGTACGGCTCCTCTTTTTTTTTTTTTTTTTTTTTTNCCAGAATAATCACAAGCAAAAGGATGTTAAAGATGACAAAAGGAAAAAGAGAACAAGTAAATCAGCATTTAGTGATGAAGATAAAGAAGGTATAATGAAACAAGCCCCGCTGGACCAGGTAATACCATAATAGCAGGTTATCAGATAACAGAAACTGCATTGAAGGATTTCTAAGTAAGCAGCCATGAAAAAGCTATGTTGTCCATTGGCAGGAACTCCCTGTTTACTACCTAGGTGCCAAGGTAATTTCTGTGTTGGTGGAGTTTCAAGGTCATTCCTTGGTTTGGCTGATAAGGGAACTGATTCTGGTACCAGCTGTGGTTATTTCACCTGTATCTTTAGTTCATTCATTACCATTTAATTCTTTTTTTTTTTTGTTTATCTCTGTGTGGGCAAGAGGAAAAAAGTGGACCAAATGGCCAAATGCTGAAGGCAGTCTTCAGAATTCTGCTGTACCTACATACTAAGGCTAAGAGAAAGCGGAGGTTTTTAGGTGTAGTGTCAAGGTGTCACCGTGCTGTGGCACTCAATGTTTTCAAAGTCTTGCAGACAGTCATTTCCAGAGGAAAGCCAGGAGGATGTTATTTGGCTATCTTCAGTTTAGAATAGTAACCTGTACATTAACCAATAATTGAACTTGATTAACTTAAGCATTAAGGGGTGGTATTCATTGGTGTTTATTGACATAATGACTGTTGCAGTCCATATATTCCCTGTGAGTGGGTAGGTGGGCAGGCACCAGCTGAACTGGATGAAAGGCTAATCAATGTTGCCACCTGCTGGATGCCAACTGTGGGCAGCTGAAAAATACTGTTTTCAGAGGAGATTCATACTCTCTAGTTTGAAAGTATACAGATAATTCTGCACAAGCCAGCAGTATATTGCCAGCTGACCAAGAAAAGTCTACTGCCTATTTTTTTTTTTTTTTTAAGAGCTGACTTTGAAGAGGGTCTCAGAAGTTGAAGAAAAAAAATGAAGTTCTTAGAGGGGGAGAGAAAAAGAAATTATTGGACATTGTCTTCAGGCATTTATTGCTAGTTTGCAGCAGCTTTATTTCTCTTTGTAAAGTATTCTATACGAGATGTTTTTGCTTTTATTCACTTATCTATGCCCTAAACATTCAGAAAACCTGCTTTTCCCATTTAGTTAGAGTAACTACTTAAATGAAAGCTTTAGTATTTATTTGCTCCTAAGAAACCCATAACACTGAAGAAAAGGCATGTCCCATTTTCTTTGATATATTAACTGTTTTTATAGTAATAATATCCAGATAAATTTCCCAGGTATATCACAGAATGGCATTTCTGTCTGTCTGTTTAAAGGTACTCTAAAATACACGTGAAATGACTATTCAAAAAGTTACTCTCCCTGATGAACAACATGAACTGTTTCACCTTTCTCTTTCAGAATCTTTCACCTATCCAGGATATGTATGTCTATATCTCAATAAAGGATGGAAAATATACATGTATTTAACAACCCCCACGCACAAGTTAGTTCATACAAGACACTTTTTTTTTTTTTCCCAGCATAACCCTGAGATGTATAAGGATCTCAACAGACGGAGAAATGACATATATCTCCAATATCGAGACTGGCTGAATAAGAAAGTTCAAAAACAGGGAATTCAGATTCAAATGTCTGATTGTAGTCTAAAACAAAATCTTGAACAGCGAAGAAGAAAAAAGGTATGAAGTTGTTTGAGGCACATAATGGGGAGAAGGAGTAACAGCACAAAGGTTGTAGTCAATATTTATTACTGTTAATAAGACTCAAGCATTCATGGGTGATTCCATGTGCTTGCTCTTACTGGAAATCACTGTATTTTTCAAGGTAGAATATTTTATTGAAAAGTCAGTTTGCTGCAAGAAGCAAAATGGCTAAAAAGACTGAGAAATCCCTTTAAGAAACTGTTTTGAAAGCAGATGTCAGAAACCTGCCTTTGTAGCACCACTAGTAATTAAGGAGAGATGAGGTGGGCAAGCTGAATGTTTTCTTCACCAGAACAGAGCAATGACACTCGTGTTCCTGAAAGACGCTTCTGAACTCTGTTACCTGTGCATTACCTTTTGAAAGAATTCTATAACAAGACAGTAGTGGAGTCATAGCCAGTAGCAACTCTAAAAGGAGAACAAATAAAACATTTTATTTACCTGCTTTTCTGATGCCTGAACATCAAGTGTTCAAGATTCATTTGTATGTCTCAAAAATTCTATCTGTTCTTACAATGTGCTGCAAGGGAAAAAAAAAACTTCTTAAATTTCTTGCTTTCATAAATGCTTTAATCATGTCTTCCTTTAAAATCTTTCATCCTGGTTTAAAGGTTTTTCAGATACATTCTGTTAAACACACGCTTCAGGCATTACTACTTGCATGGTACTTTTTGGGGGATGAAGGAGAGGAACTTCTGTCTTCAGCAGAAACGGAACAGACTAGCAGTGATGGCCTGAATTATTAAGACTTGCTTTAGCAATTCATGCATAACAGTAAAGATTAAGCAGATTTAGAAGCATAACAAGTGATTCTATACTACAGCAACAACAGAACTCCCAGTAAAAATAAGATAAATGAGATAAAAGGAAGGCAATTTTCGAGAAGAAATTACAATAATAGCGACATCCCTCCCCCCCGCACACACAGATGCATAAAAAGAAACAAAGTTTGTGAGATAATAAACCATTTTTCTAGTTATCGCACAGACATTGAAAATATAACCTACTAAGAGAAATGTGGATGTGTTCTGTTTTCTTGCTTTAATATGACAGATAAATACATTCTGACACACATATATATAATATAAAAAATAGGACCAGCAGGATATTTTAATAGGAGGGGGAATTAAACTGCTGTCCCTAGAACCCCTAGACAAGCCAACAAACTCCAAACAGATTTTATAGCTTGCAGTTCACCAAATGCCAGTTGTAGAAATCTGCTTCCTGTCTGTCGCTCAAATTGCTAACAGTGGTATCCTTTTATGGACTCTGTTTCCTTAGCAGTTGCTCCTTTTTCCTCAGGAGAGGAGAAAACCCTCCTTTTTTTTGTCATTAAACATGTTGTATTTGCTGTAAACAGTGGGGAACAATTCTGCCTTGAGTGAAATAGCACAACTATTTTAGGAGTTTTTTAGTCGAATTTTAATTCACAGTGAATATCAACATCTAAATGATAGATTTTTATGTAGCTTAGTAGGTTTGATATGTCAGTTTGGCTGTGTAATAGCCTTGTCACTTGTTAAGAGTTCTCACTTTGTATGCATGCAGGTTTTATTTTTTGCAGGAGTTATTTGTATAGTTACATAGATATGAATTTCTATATGCTGTGTGGGATTGTTATTGCCTATCTTGTGACTCCGTGTTTACAAAATCTTGTTAAACTGCTCAGTGACATATAGTTCTCACAACATTTTATAAACTCAGATTCTTTCATAGCAGTGATCTGAATAATATTTTAGCCTGTGGGTAGAAACAGCTCTCCTCCTTTTCTCTGTCGTTTACTGCTGTTTCTGTCAGCTCCTGGATTTTTCAATGAATTACTCTGTTTCCCCTTAGCAAAGGTTTCTCTTTGGCATCCTCATTCCTTCACACTAGTTACTCCACTTGCAGGGCCTGTGAAGACATGAACGTGTTGGCTCCTGGAGTAGATGCCACAAATCAGTCTAGCACTTCTTTCTGATTTTAATGGAGATGAGCTACTAGTTGTAATTTCTTGAATCTCTCAGTTAAGATGTAGGGAAACCATAAATCTTAAAGTAACAAACACTCCCAAATCCCATGCTTTGAAGTGAATAGGAGCTCCTGGGTAATCAGCTCTTTTGGGAAACAAGCCGCTTAACTAGGTGTCCAAAGGCATTACACACATTTTTTTTTTTTTTTAAAAAAAAAAAAAAAAAAAAAAAAAACCTTTGGCTACTTTGGCTACAGTGTTTAAGGAAACCTGCAATAAGAAAAGTTTGAATGGTGTGAGCAGCAGCTTCTGTGAAAAGCATCAGGCAAAGCCTGTGGATACTGGAGAGGCCAAACTCAGCACTCCTGGAGCATTTGGCTTTGTTTTATCGATGCTCTCAGATTTGGGGTTTTATTGTGTTTTTGACTGCTAGATTTGGTTTGGTGGTAGGGATGATGGGTTTTTGTTTGGTTTCAAGTTTATTATGAAAAAAAAAAAAAGGAAAAATCTAAAACAACTGCAAAATGCTTTTGCATTTATGTATTTTTTTTAAAGTGTCCTCTATCAGGGTTTACATTCCATTCCATATGTCTTTCCCTTCCTATTCTCACTTCTCTCATATGGAAGTAGTATATCAAGAATCATGTAGTCGATCCCACCTTACAGTCAAGGTTTGAGGATGGGATGGGATGTTCTAAGCAGTTGCTGTCAACCTGTTGTAAAGCGTATTTCTTTAAAGTGTGTAACATAATTAATGTGTGCAGTATATTATTATAAGCTACGTGGCTTCCTGGATTAATAACACACGTGACAAGGAACTTGCTCTGGCTCCAACACCTTGCAATCCCAGTACGAGGAGGAACTCCCCTAGTTCATGGTCAGTGATTATTCTGTCTCTCTCCCTGCACTGAATCCCATGTGGGTCCACGGGCACTGGAGCGCTATAAAGCAGTAGCATGAGCTGGCCTACCCTACAGAAGGATGCAAGGGGCATTCCCTGTGCTGGGCAGCGTAACGTTTCACTCTTGCTTGTGAATTTGCACCATTCTTTGCGTGTCAGGTTTGTTGTTAGGTTGAAGCGGAAATACCAGCAGTCGAAGTCCCCTTGCTTGTACCTGCCTCATCTGGCCCTTCACCAGGTAGTGATGGCTGTTGGGTTGGGGTTTGGGGGTGGCTCCTGCAGGGTTATGCGCTGGGGGCCGCGGAGCCTGGGAGCTCTGCTGCGTGTCTGCTTTTCTTGAGCTAAGAGGGCCTTGGGGAGCAAATCATCCTTATTCCGAAGCCGGTCCTATCTGCTGCCCACTGCTGGAGTGCCAGCCATGGGGAATCCGTGGGCTCTGTGCTTGTATTGGCTCTTTGCTTTTTCTTTTTTTTTTTCCTTTTTATTCCTTTTTTGAAGAGGGGCAGAATATGCTTACATTGTATGCAATAATGTGATGAACTTCAGTATTTCTTTCATGTTATGTTTTGCTGATTAGGAGTGTTTTAATCATGTAACTGCAAAAATCCCAGAAGATTATGACTAATATTCTTTTTTTTTTCTTTCTTTATTTATTTTTCTTTTCTCCCCTGCTCTGTCCTTTGCTTTTCTGAATATAATTACTTATGGTAGAGAATGCTTCCTGAGAGGAAGTAAATGCAAAAATCCAGATCTTTTAGATAGAAATTCCTAATTCCATAATTTTCTTTAGTTTACTAGCAAAATTTAAGTTCAAAATACCTACATTGAGTATTATGGCAAATAGAAAAAAAAAAAAAAGTATTTCAATAACATACACTCATTTCAATTTTAAGTTCTTCCAAAGAGATCTAATCTTCTCATAGACATAACAGAACTTTAAGTCTACAGGCATCATACTTAAAATAAATGAACTTCAAAACAGAAGAAAGCTTTGTATAACACTGAATGCAATTAATGATCCCAAAGTCCTCCCTGCAAAAAACCAAAAAATCCACAGATACATGATATGTACTCTTCAAAATAATAAAAAGGCCAACAGAGCATTTGCTGCAGAATTCTGGAATGCCTTTCTGGTGGAAATATTTCATTGTGCATCCACTAGAGAACTGAATGATGACTCAATTCAGGGAATTTCCTTCCCTCAGTTCAGGGAAGGAAAGCATCCGCGCTCAGGGCAGTCTGATACTGAGAGACCTCAGGTGAAGCAAGCATTTTAAATGCTGCCTACATTTGGCCTCTTATATGGCACATCCCTAGTTCAGACACTGCTTTTTGCATTTCTTGTGCTTTTTAGTCTTAACTGCTTTCTTAGTGATTCAGGCAATTTGTATCAGACACACACGAGCGAGAAACAGGTTGTTTGTACCGAAGCTGTAAATTTCCATTTCCAGCTTGCTGTTCTAATATTTTGATGCCTTTCCTTTCAAGACGAGGAAGACGAGCAGTGTATCTCATCCTTCTCATGCTTTGCCCTCCCTCACAGTTTGTAAGATGTCTGCTGCTGTTCACATCTTGAAACAACATTTGTTCTGAAGGAGGGAGGGATCAAAAAATTAAAGGAATAGGAGTCAGTGTGGGACAAGATAGGTGAAGTGCACTAGTTCTCCATTGCAAACCTTTCAACAGTTAACCTAGACAGGGACATTTTAAGAGAAAAATGTGATTTGAATAGTTGCAAATTTGTTTTCTATTTGGATGTTAGTTTAAATGTTCTCTGAAAAATAAAATTGAACAAAAATCAGAGGGAAAAAAAAAAAAGAGAAACCCTCCTAAAAGAAGCTACGTTGATGGAACTTTTCTATTTTTAAGTAATGAAAAAGAGCTTTCACTTCCATTCTCTAGGTTTTAAAATCTGGAAGTTGTATAAAGTAAGTTATACCCTGATGATACCTATCTTTTAAAATATATAGACTGTTTCTACAAAGAAAATGACATTTGCACTCTTCGTTTATCCACTGGCCTGGCAGGAGGAAAAATGTATTTTTACAATACAAATGAAATCAGCATTATTATTTTAAACTTAAACTTCCTCAGACCAAGCAAGTTAAGTTGTTGTAGTCTTGCTTTTCATTTGTGTCATGCAAGCCACAGAAATCAGATCATCTTTCATGTAATTCGTAGTTGGTAGGGTGGCACTGAAGAGGACACTACTGTTGTCACTATGGCCTGCAGACCCTGTAAGGCCCTTTGTGTGTGCTGCTAAGGTTTGTCCTCACTGGTGAAAAAGACGTTGGTTACCATGATGCAAAAACACAAGCTTGAGCTCTCCTGGAGTACTGTGAGGTGGATTTGCCAAGCTAGTCTCCATGCTGACTTCAGTAACTTCACCTCAGGCTAAAATTATAGCGTCTCATCTTCACAACACACTTTATTTTTACCTTGTAGTGGCTCATTCATGTTGTTTACACTGAGGGAGATAGAATGTCCTGAGAACAAGCTCTGAGCAGACTGATGAAGGAAAATGAGCTTTGCTGACTCAGGTGTCAAGTGCAGCCAGACGCAGCGAGCAGGGCGCAGGTTGGAGCTGCTAATGGTGAGAGGTTCTCTGTGGCCCAGCTGAGCTTTCACAGATTTTTCTAATGCAGCAGCTGCTGCAGCCCCTCTGACAGCTGAAATCAGAATCAGCTTGTATTGGCCTACTGTATTTTCAGCTGTTTGCAGTGTTGACATTGCCTAAGGACAAGGTGCTTTTACTAAAAGTTCAACTACCCCAGCACCTTTTCATGAAGTGTTCAGCCATGGGGGAAATGGGTCCAGTCAGGTCACGTTAAATGAAGTGCTGCTTGTCCCACGTGCTCTGCAACAGCTCCACGCGCCCAGCTTTGAGCTGAGCCCTTCAAGGTTTGCATGAGTGGGTGGCAAGTTGTTGGATTAAATTTGGCACCCATGAGATACAGTGAGCGTACTGTACAGCTGCTTTCCTCCGCCTGCAAGAGACTCCGATGCCCGAAAACCAAGCATCACACGGGTCGTCTCGGAGACGATGCTCCAGTGAGAGGCGGGTGAGAGACATCTCATCAGCCCAGGGGTCACATGAGCACGTAAGGTTTAAACAAGAACAACTTTGTGTTAATCACTGTGCAGCGATGACTGCAGGCGGTGGTTTTGGGCTCGTGCTGGGGGCCTTGTTTCAGAATATGCTTGATAAATTTGTTTGAGGACCGTGTGAAGTCAGTTGCATGGGCACAAGGGCCTTTTGAATCATTTGCAGCATGGTCATGAGACATCTTTGGATGGTACTTTGACTCTTGAGAATAAGGTAAAGTGTATAAATGAAAACTGCCTGGTGGAAAAGGCAGGGTTGGGGAGGGGAATCCCACACTGCCCAACTTTCAAATTACAGAACTGCTTTGTAATTTCAGAACAATATTAATTTATTGGCCTTTTAATTGAAAATAGAAAGGTTCCCAGGCTTTCTCCAAGCTGATAAGTAAAGGCAACTGATGCCTGATGGATGCCTGATTTTTGTTAGCTGCTGAAGTCAAATGGACCAACTACGTTCTGTACAATCTTTAGTTATTCAAAAAAAAAAAAAAAAAAAAAAAAAAAAAAAAAAAAAAAAAAAAAAAAAAAACACAGAGAACCCCTCTAGACTAGAAAAAAGTATTTGTGCATATTTTTAATAGTTTCTGACCACTTACCTGCTAGATAATTTGACCAGGTTGGAAATAGGAATAAATTCTCAAAAAAATGCTATAAAAGGATTAAGTCATTTGGGTTTTTCTTTAACAACAACAACCTATGATTTTATAAATTGTATTAAAACAACAGATAATATAAGAGATTATTTTTTATGTCAATAGACTCAGCACAAGCTTTATATTTTGAAGAATTTTTCTTTTAAGTTCAGGTGGAAATCACCTGTGGGGGGTGTTCTGTTTTGTGGAGGCCTTTTTTGAGCAAAATTACATTTTTTTAGGGTTTGATGATGAAAGCAGGATTGTTCTAATCTATTTTTTGTGTGTGAGAAATATGAAAAAATTGAAATAGTGAAAAATAAAGTTAATTTGGTGAGGGGGAGAAGGTTTTTGCACATAAGACTTGTTTGAACATGTACTTAAATGATTTTTTTTTCATGAGGTTGTTTTAAGGGTAGCTGTTAGTTAGGATATATGCAGTGTGGAAATGAGCCTGACTAATGCTACTTTTTTTTTGTAGGTATGTTTATAAAAATAAAGCCAAAAGATTTAACTTTGAAACATCTTTGGTGTTTATAACTGAATAATATCTCTCTCAAAGATTACCATGAGTAGTAGGAACCTGTTTAAATGCTCACTGACATTTTGAGTGCTACATGGTTTCGATCCTAGGGTTGTTTTCTGGATCTAGTAATTGTAAGTGGAGTTGTAATTGGGTGACCTTACTTTGCCTATAATGTTACCAGTAAGGAATAAAAGCTGCCAGTAGTTACTCTGGAAAACTTGGCTTCTGTCTTGATTTTCTGATCCTTATTTTAAATGACAAACATTCTTACAAAACTAATTTGTAAGTTTGTAAGAATTTTTGGCTAAATTCAAAATTAAAAATACACAGTCCGATTCTCTCCTTGTGCAAAAAAGAAAAAAAAAATCTTTTGCTTAAGAAAGCTAGTGTATCTGGTGCCACATATCAGGTTGTCTCTACAGCTCCATGTTAAAGTAGAGCTGTAGGCTTATTAGCATCCTATTAATATGTGCATAAAATGTAGTCTGTGTCTGAGCCCAAATACACAAGCCGGGAAATCAAAGAGAAATCCTTCACACCTTTTGCTGGCTTCATCCTGAACTTTTATTTATCTTAAAACAACTTCCTTAAGAGAATTTCCTCTTCTAAAGGAAATGCTTTTCTCCATATTTAACAGGGGAATACTGCATTGGATTAATTTTGAAGCAGAGCAGTGACTGTTGGGGCAGAATCATGACATTTGAACCTTAGTTTTACTTGTACAAAATTTCTGTCTCTTAAAAAACAGAACTATCAGCGACATTTTTTTCTTTGAAGGCAATGGTTAGGGGGGTGATGTTATCATTTACATTTTATCAAAACTTTATAAAGAATTAAAAAAGGACTTCAAAGGCTGCATTGTTACTAGTTTTGTTTTATTTATATAAACAATACCAGTACACTTGTTTCTAAGAGTCTAATGCTTTGTATATGCTGGTAAACTACCTCTTAAGTCAATTTAATAATGATTTAGATAATGCAGTGGAAAAACCTTGTGTTTAGCAATTTAAAATGACTTATTTCTGTTTAGCCTGTATTAGCAATCCGTTAATTTAGGTTGAATCAATATAATTAAACTGAAATAAGAAGTTTCTAGAGGTTTCTACAAGTTTAAATTAAACACTGAACACTTAAATTCAGCAAATTCCAAAACTTTGTTTGCTGAAATTCACTATTACCTAAAGCAGCACAATGTAGGACTCGCAGTCTGTGGCAGCTGTAGACATGTAGACTGAAGTCTGATGCTACTAGCACCATCCTTTTCCAAGGTAGATGATGGAGAGAAACTGTTAATTTTCACAGGATCACAGAATGGTTAAGGTTGGAAGGGACCTCTAGAGATCATCTAGTCCAATCCCCCTGCTCTCTCTTTTTGTCAGGCAGAAAAGAGAGATGCTTCCCAAGTGGAGTAATTTCCATTTGATATTCACACTGCATTTTGGAAAGGGAAACAGCTGTTTTGTCAGCCTAAGCACATTTCTCTCTGCCCTAATATTTTTTTCCGAAGTGACTTTTAAACTTGTGTGGGTATTTTTTTTCTCTAGATGCCTGTGTGCCTGCCTGACTGCTGTAGTAGTCAGGCTACCACTTGGCGATTATTATTTATTATATTATCTGTGGTTTCATGGGAATCCAGTGCCACTGGCAGTGGGAATTCCCTAACTGTCCTTGGTCCAAACTAGTCTGAAAAGCCAGACGTGGCTTCCAGAGTCGTTTACGTGAACTGTCAGAAACTCTGTCACTCTGAGCAGGGCAAAGGTGCAGTGGGTGAGGTGTAACTGTTGCCAGAACTGGAATCACATTTGGGATGGCGTTGGGTGGGAGCGAGGTGGGAGCCTGTATTTTTTTAGTCACCTATGTACTTATTAGAGGTGCAGATGGGGAGGGAATAGAATGGATTTGTGCTTGTGCTGCATTGTGTTGCACCTAGCCAAATCCCAAGTCTGCCTCATTCACTGTTACGATGCTTCAATATTTTTATTTTTATTTTATTTTTATTTTATTTTTATTTTATTTTTATTTAGGAAATAGGAAATTCTATTGAAGCTTGCCAACTGTCAATGACGAGAATTTCATTTGACAAAGGAAACTTAAGTGTGTGCTTTTAAAATCAGAAGAGCTATTTATATTCTCCAAAAAAATCTTGTTTAACATTTCAAAAACTGTTTCCAATAGCTTCATGTTGCTCAAACCTCCTTCAAACTTATTTTGTAAGTTGCTCAGGATTTTTTAAGAAACATTTTCCCCATCATTTTAGTGACTGGTAACTGCCAATGCCCTGCACTGCCTGCAGCATGATGTCTTCCCTGAACTGCAGGGCAGAAGTGGTGCAAGCAGCCTGCACACGAGCTCTTCCCACGCTCGTGTGCCGATGGGTCTAGAAGCCTGCGGAAGAACACTGGATCCAATTACTAAGTCGTCATTCAGATTTGATTAAACCATGCTAACGCTTCTTTTTATGGGAGCCACTTGCACATTATTGCTTTGGGATTTCCCATCACTGTTTTCCGCTGTACATTAATGTCAAATAAGTACATAGGTGACTAAAAAAATACAGGCTCCCTCTGCCTAAGCCTGCTTATACAAAATGTTCAGATACCTGTAGCCTTGGGGATGTATCACTGGGGCCTTGAAGTCTAAAAAGAAATACCTACTTAAGTTTTATATTCATCCACTATCTCAAGTTTTTTTAAGTATCTTCCACAGTGAATGGTGTATATGGATATAGTGCTAATCAGAATAATCTGAAAATGAATTTAAAAAATCAGGATAAATGCTTTTCTTCTGACCAAGATCTAACTATATAGCCAAATGTAATTGTAGATCTGAGTAGGTCAGTTCTTTTGGAAAGGTTTGTATGTGCCAAATTAAAACCATGTTAATTGGCAGGAGTGTCTGTGTGCCAATGGGGAGGTATGGAGTGGATAGAGATAGAGAAAACAGTGATGGAAAGGAGATAAGCACCTTTAAATAAGTGACCACAGTTACACAAAGAAGTTTTGAATTTTCTTTATCTCCCCAGTTTTAACTAGAAATACTTGAGATGTATTAGCACGTTCATGTAGATAAAGCTTAACTATGTAAGTTAAAGCTCAAGTTAAAATTACTCAATATAGGTGTTTCCTTCACCAACAACCCCCTTTTTGTTATTTTTCAGAAACACTAAGACTCTTTTAGTGCGTTAATACCATCCTAGATGGGCGGACTAAAGACTCATACAGATTTATTACATTGTTTGGACGGTATGGTCTGAGTTAAAGATCCTGAGGACTGCGTTACTTGCGGTCTCAGATGTGCACCCAGCATCTGCTAATTTCATTGCTTTTGGTTTGCTTGCAGTGCACATTTTTTAGTGTGAAATACCTGAGTTTTCTAATAGTGATGTAGCCTGTAAAATTGTACTTAGATCTTAAGAATCTTTAGCTTAGGTATGTAAGGATTTAATATGCGAGCAAACTTTTGCTCCGTTTTAATCTTGATAGCTGATATTTCTAGCAAATGAAACAATAGACTGCAGATCAAGTTGTGCTAGTCTGTATTAAAAAATGAATAATTCTATAGGAGTAAAGGACAGGGAATCTTGGGAAGTTTCCATCAGACGCATTTTTCAGAAAAGCAAAATTCAAAGGCTGTTCAGAAGGGAGGGGGAAACTGAATTGTTAGGTATGTGGCCCCAAGCCTGTCTTTTCACATAGAGCCTGCTGATGGGAGCAGGGTTTCGATCTGGTAGAGTGTCTGGCAGTATCTGTTTCTCTGGTGGTTGCAGTATTTATAGGAGAACCCACACAAAGTTTGTCCTCTTGAAGCAAGGCATTTAAATATACACTTTAATGCTTTAAGCTTATTGCTTTTCTGAACCCAGTCTTGGAGTTGCTCTGTGTACATGCAACAGGCTATGCTGAGGAGTGTGCCCTGTTGATCTCTGTGGGGTATCTCTGCATTTCTGTTTTACAACCCTTTTATATCTCTCTAGGCTTCTCAGTACTTGAATTACTGGAGGGCAGCCCAAAACTCCAGGAATTAGGTAGACTGAAATGGTAATGAACTGACAAGGAAATGAAAACTCTGCTCCTCACCTCAACCGTTTTGATTTTTTTTCAGTAGGTTTATTAGCATGACAGGATTATAGCTGCATTTAGAGGAACACATAATTTGAAATACTGCGTAGGCTGAGGTTTCAGTTGTGATTGTAACAGTTACTTATTATCAGCTAAAAAACTAAATATGGTGCTGACAAATATGTCTAAATCTTTTCCCCTAGCCACAGCAACGTGTTGAAAGGCAAATCTCATGTGTACTTTTTTTACTTCTTTGAGAGATCAGACTATGTTTTTTTTTTTTTTTTAGATCTATATTTACTTTAAATCAGGTGCTCTTTGGCGACATTGCTAAGTGTTTGTTCACCACTGAAGAACAACTGATTAGAAAAAATATATTATCTCTGTGGTGTAGGATGAAGTGGAGCAGAGAGATTGAGGGTTTGTGCCTCAAGATGGCTCTTAAGGCTTCATCTTTGTTCTCTGGTGTGATAACATGTTTTGGCCTTTTCCTTTGGCCAGCACTGATGGCTCTGTCCTTTGCTTGACAACCTGCTGCCACAAAATCTCGTAAGTTTCTTTCTTTCTTTCTTTCTTTTTTTTTTTTCTTTAATGTATTTCTGTCTCTGTCTCTGATATTTGAATAAAATAAGCTAACAGTCTTGCAACAAATAATTCCTTAACACTCAGAATGTGACTGCACAAACCACATTTATTTAGAAACAAAAAATCTGTCTGAGGTAGAGTCAAACCGTGATCTACAACTTGTATGATGAAGATTATATTATTTTTTCTTAGAGAGTTTAAGGTTTGACCTTCTTCATAAGCCCAAATATAATTAAACTGTAATGTGAATTTTTTGCAAGTGAAGCTCTTATGAAGCTACTGTGAAGTTATATAGTTCTTCCTAGGCTCGTAGCATGCATTCCTCTTAACATTAGCTGTTAGAAGTTAAGTATCCTTTCTAAGCTACTCATCTAAGGCACCTCCTCCCACATGCGCTTGATGGCATTGCCAGGGTGATTCATCTCACCCATTTTAGTCACCTACCTTAGAATGGGATAAATTGCAATTTGGAGGCTCTTATCTCTCTTGCTTGGCTTTGACCAGTCACCTGACTTTTAGGTGGTTATAGATATAGACCTGGAAGATTACAGACCTCCTTTGTTCTCAGTGTATAAACTGTAGTGTTTAAAGATGTTTCCTCACTGTTGAAAGCTTTGCTTATATACGTGTGCATATGTATGTGTGCATATAATTGCACAAATAATACAGTCTTTGGTATTAAATCAAGTTTTGTATGTGGATTTGTGTACAGTAAATGATCAGTACTTGATAATATAATTTTATATGATTTATCCCCAAATTTCTTTCTAAGAAGTTGCAGGACAGACTGAAATCTCTATCTGTGAACGCAGTCATGAAGGTGAGGTAGTTCCCTTTCCACAGAGGAGCAGGGTAAATGTCCCTGTAATTTCTCAAACTTCCACACATCTGGTACGTGGGACAGGCTGATCTGAGCTAATCTCAGCCAGGGTATATAATCCTTGCTATGAACATTTGTTACACTTCTGCTGTAGCCGTGTTCATCTGGCTGGGAAGGACAGTGAGTGTGTGTGAGTTATGGAGCTGCAGATCAGCAGCCTCCTCTATTAAATTCTGTGCTAGCTCTAGGTTTGTGGTAATTGGCAAGCTATTTAGGCTTTCTGTACCCCCTCTATATAATTTTTCCTGTATTGCTGGGGAACCTCAATGCCTTTAACTTCTCAGTATACTGATTTCCAGTTATGTGGAGCTCCTCTTCTCCAGCATGCTAGAAACCATTGCCGCAAAAACTCTTCCGTACTTGGTTCCCGCACGAAGTTGAGAGGAGCAGGCAGGCACTGAATTTCCGTAGATATCCGTGATGCTGTGGCTGTGTGCTCTTCCCCAGGTGCTGAGCTGCAGGGAAGCACTGCTGAGAGCTCAGCTGTCCTGCTGTCGCCCTGGCTGCTTCGCATGACATGAGCAGTGTCAGGCTGAGTCGTGGATGCACATGGTGATTCTGGGCTTTGATCTCTTGCTGAGTTCTGGGCTGCCACTATGCGGGAAGCGCTTCTATGCAGCGCGCCTCTTCATCACAACTAAGTTGCACATCACAAGGCTCGAGAGCATGCAGCTGGTTCCATCAGCCAGGCGTCCTGGGAACCTGGTTGCAGAATTTATCCTGCTTCTGCAGGTGATTTCCAGTGCACACTGCGGGGCTGCCACACACAGGGACTGCACATGCGTGAACAGCTCCGGCAGCCAGAGTGGGAAGCCCTGTGAGAGGTGTCAGCAGAAACGCCAGCAGGCAGCCAGCTGAGGAGCCACTAAGCACCCTTTGCAAACAGCCAGTGGCGATTTGACATAAGGTGCTATTGGAAACTTGCTCACTAATCTGCTGATGCTCACTTTGATTTCTTGGTGTGGCAGAGACAGGGAAAATAAAGATGAGAAAGGCAGGAAAAATAGAGAGAGAAAGGCATGTCTGAAATGCATGGGCCTGAACCGACATGGGCAACTCTCAATTAGTGCAGGCACCGTCTGCTTTCCTACTTTTTTGCTGTCTTTTGATGCCAAAAGCATCCAGAAAATCTTCATCAGACTTCAACTGATCATAATGTTTTTGTTCACTTTTACCTAGCAGTAATGATGAAAGCGGAAGTTGCCTGTGGAATCACCTGAGCAGTGAGAAGGAGAAGATCGATTTGGTGGAGCTGAGTGGATTTTTCCACCATATTACCCTACTATCACGACACATGCTAAAAAATACTTCCACTTCTCTGGCCTGGATTCTGACCTTTCTGTAATTTTTGCAGTGGTGTAACACTAAGAAAGTACTTCTTAATGTTGGCAAAATCATTGCCAAAATTTGGATTTGGGAGTTTGCAGCCAGGGTTTATTTTGTTGTTTGTTTTTGTTGTTGTTGTTGTTTGAATTTTACAGACTTGAGATGCAAAGACAAGAATCTATTTGTGCTTTTACCCTAGGAGAAAATGTGAAGCAAAATTCATGAGTGACTTTAAAAGGCTTGGATAATTCCTTGAGGTTCTTTGGATAGCAAATAGAAAACATCTCATAGCGGATATAGATATATTAAATTTACATATATTTTATGGGATATTTTTGGCTGCAATAGAATATATTTTACTGATTATTTAAGACCCTAACTTGATTTTAAGAATATTATCCTTTCTCCGTGTTTTTTTTTCTATTCAAAAATCTGTACTTTGAAAGAATAATGTTTCTGTTGAAAAATCTGAGAATTACCAAATATTGTCTCCACGAGCTGGTTTTCCTCACATCAGCCATTGTCTTGCATTCCCTTCCCGAGGAGAAGTTGAAAAGGAAGGAGACAAAAAGGAAAGGGATCACAGTATCTCAATTTTATTTTCTTTCCTGAAAAGTATACTCTTTGGGCAGACAGTAATTGTAGTTTCTAATGACACAAACTTGAAGGGGAACAGGAGAAGACTACAAACAGGTTTATGGGCCTATCAGCAGGAATATGTGGCTACAAATTGCTGAGTAAATGAAACAGCCTGTTGTTTCCTAAGCCTGAGTTTGAGAGTGTTACGCCAAAGTATTTGAGGAGGAGCTAGAGCACCAGGCGGTGTAAAGAATACCTGCTGGGTCCTAATTGGTGCCCACTGTTGTTAATGGCTTCCTGTGGCTGAATGTTTACTTGTCATTTGTTTTGTGCTTTGTTTCCCAGCTACTGGGGGGGAAAAAAAATACTGACCAAAACTTTATTTTGCTTTTAAGTGTATCCCTGGACACCAGGTGCCGTACTGCAAATTGTCTCACGATGCTAAGTACCTCGAGTCCATTCCTCAGTACTATAATTATCTGGTATGCTTCAAAAGTTGCATTTGCTTTCGATGCTGGTTTTGAAATTGGAAAATTATCTAATAGATTTGTTAAAATGTATATTAATTATACAATCAAGAAAATTAAACAATATGAGTATCTAGGTGTTTGGTTACTACAAGGCTTTGTATGATCAGACATTTAAAAATATGTTAAACATACCAGTTTCTCACCAAATGTCTGTTTTCTTAAAATGTTAATTCTCAATTTTTGTGGAATATCCATAAAAGGTATGTGAAAAATGACCAAAAAAAAAAAAAAAAAAAAAAAAAAAAAAAAAAAAAAAAAAAAAAAAAAAACCACCTTGCTTGCTCAGAACTTACTTGTTAAAAAAGAATTACTGCAGCAGTTATTGATATCCCTTCTGTTCTGATCCAAAGGAACTAAAACTCCCCAGCTTGGTGCTTCAGACCTTTTGCTCCTTCTTTCCTTGGTCTCCCTAACGAGACTGCCTGTTAGAGCCAGCCATGGTGTGAACACCTCCCTGCTGGGAAAAGCAGTGAAACTGCTATTTTTAACTAGGACCCTGAAGAGTTTGTG
This sequence comes from Nothocercus julius, assembly GCA_013398735.1. Classification (NCBI taxonomy): domain Eukaryota; kingdom Metazoa; phylum Chordata; class Aves; order Tinamiformes; family Tinamidae; genus Nothocercus; species Nothocercus julius. The sequence goes on from VZSV01000157.1 coordinate 1,076,777, forward strand.
TCGGATAACCATGTACACTCATTACTGATCAAGAAAGAATTAGAACTAGTGGAAACATCCTAATCCCATAATCTTGACTCATTTGTTTCTCCTATACTCTTTTGTTTGGTTGGGAGAGGTGGAGCTGGGGAAAGTTTCATTTCAGTAACCCTAAAAAAGCAACTCGGACTTCTAGGAAGAAATACATATATCTCACCTTAGTAACTAATTCTTAATCTGCACATCTATGTTTGAAAAAAGAACTCTCCTAAATTAGGCATTGATTCTAGGAATCGCTTAGAACTGAAAGAAATTTCATCCAGTATAGAAGACTGTGATTTAGATACCAAAATCTAAGTATTTACCCTATGCTGGTCTGGGTGGAAGAGTAAGGGAGAGAAAGTGAGTCTAACATTACTCTTGTCAGTCATCCAGGCAGATTTCTCTTTTGCACGTGGACCTCAAGTAGGGTGCATCTAACTAAATGGGAACCTTCTTCATAATTGCAGAAGGGACATGAAAAGGACTTTTTTTTTTATATAAAAGAGGTACCCAAAAGGTTTTCCCTTTTGTAGGAAGAGGTTGATTTAAAAAAAAAACAAAAACAAAAACACACACACACAATAAAAACACTAGAGGTAGGAATTAACAGGTTTTGCCCCATCTCAAAGGAGAAGCTTAGTATTTTTAGGGTGTTATTCCCCATTATATTTCTAACATATCTCTAAGCATTTACCAAGCTATTTTTTGTTTTACTTTTGTTTTTGAACTGGTAAATAATTTAGTATTTTTATTTTGTCTGTCTTCCAGATCATAGGACTGCAGAATGAACTAAACAGATGGAGAATCTTAAAGAACCAAGAGGACTGTGAAGACTTTTGGAAACTGATTCCCCAGAGCTGTCCCAGCTCACAGCTCAAAGGAAAACTTGAGGACATAAAATCAAAAAGTTGGATTTCTTACATGTTTTGTCACCTGAATATTTTAAACCGCAAACTTAAGTATTTTAGCTTAAATATGTATTATTGTATTCATAGAATCATTATGGTTGGAAAAGACCTTTAACACTTTTGAGTCCAACTGTAAGCCCCTCTACACCATTCCTGCTAAACCATGTCCCTAAGTGCCTTGTCTACACATTTCTTGAACACTGCCAAGGATGGTGACTCCACCAGTTCCCTGGGCAGCCTGTTCCAATGCTTGACTACTCTATCTGTGTAGAAATTCTTCCTAATATTTATCCTGAAACTCCCCTGGCCCAGTATTCATTTTAATAAGTTACATCCTTCTACACTTAAAAATCTGGCTTCTTTCCTGTTGCTGCCCTTTATACAAATGTATAATGTGTATTTTGAAAAAGTTTTTTCATGAGTCATACAATACAGTATTAAAAGGGCTATTAAGTGTAATAATCTTTACTGGGTTAGGATAAGATATACTTTGATTTGTTGTCATTGTGAACATTTAAATATCACTTGCTTGTTCTGATCTTCTTAAAAGTCATTGCAATATGTAGACTGCATTCTGAGTCTTTGTTACGGTGACTCTCTCTCAACCATTTTCGTATTTTATTTTACAGTTGTTTGTTGTTTTGTGTCTCGATTTATGCCATCATCCTGCAAATATGTACTATGTTCACTCTGCCTATTCCATTAACTTAAACTTGCCTGTTGAATCAAGACTGTCAGTTCAATGAATTAAAGGAAAAGATCAGTAACTGATGGAGACTGATCCCTTGATTTATATAGAAATGTCTCAATCTCCATCAGTAGACCTAGTAGTAACCTAGCATAGGTTACTCTGCACTTGTATTCTGTTTATAGTATAAAGTGTCTCTTGTATTATACAAATCTGAGTACTGTGATATTAAGAAATTAAAAAATAGGTGATAAATGCGAGTTTAAAATCTAAGTACTTGGGTTAGAAAACTCTGTTATAGCTAGACCATATTTATTCCTGTAACAAATCAGCAATGAGGTTTTGGTTCCACTTATGGTTTTGTTTTTATTTTACAGTGATTGCTTCCAAAAGTTTACCTCCCTGTACCTATGTAAGAACTGATACAGCACAACCCACTGATGTTTTTCGAAGTTGGAAATGTGAGAAACTGAAAAAAGTAAGCATTTTTTGTTATAGTTAAACAAAGCACTTCAAACAATGCTATTCAGACTGAAATTAAGTCCTCTGAGGCTGCTTCTCTTGCATCTAAGCTTTGCTTGGCACAGGAGAGGAGTGGAAGCAGGTGCTCTGGGCTGGTCTGTTCTGGCCGGTCACCCAGTGCCTCAGAGGGTCTGCTCAGTCTGTGTCAAAGACTCCTCTGCTTCACATAAAGCTGTATCTTATATGGCCCTAAATTCTTTCACTGGTATATATTCCCTGAAAAAAAAAGCCATTGCCCATAGAGCAACATTTTTGCCTATCAAGTTACAGCTTCATTGGGGTTTTGCGAGGTTTTTGCACCTGATAGTAATGGGATTGTTCCTTGCACTCCCTTCAGGCCTAACCATTATGAGTTGACTGTTTCAAACATGCACTTAGCTTTAGAAACTTGCTCATCTTACTTCTCCTGAGCCTGCCCTGGAGTTTTGACAGCCACCAGTTTTGTCAGCTGAGAGTTGTACCAGATCATGCTGGATGAGCAGAAAGAGGTGCATGTTGCATTTGGCCCTTGGTTATTTGTAATTACCCAGTTGTGGAGAACAAGTGCTAGTAGTCCCATATTTTCCTCTGGTGGCCTAAGATGATCCTTCTGTTTTACTTGGTTTGAGAGTGAGGTACATCCAGCTTTATACCGCAGAAATAACACTGCCTGACAGTGGGAAGGGGAGGAACTGTCAAGAGTTAGAGAGAAAAAATATTAATAAACATTCAGGTAGTGCATTTGGAGCAGAAAAGTCTGTTTCAGATTCTGGAACATGCTGTTGCTGTCAGAGGAAATCAGGGTAAAGAAGTAAAGAGCCTTTGAGAAAGTACCCAGATTTTCTATCTTCCACACAAAAACTAGGTGGCCTTCAGGCAGGGAGGGGATGTAATTTGAAGAGGAGGGACGCTGAGGAGTAAAGGGTATAAATGTTGGGAAGAAGCTTTAGTAGCATGAGTGCCTGGTTACTTAGTGTTAATTGCTTGGATAGCACAAACTTTCATCACAAACCGTCTAAGACGCGGTGTTGCAAAAAGAGCGTATTTAAGGGAGAGGGATGAGCGATGTGTGGAGTCTTTGGGAGGCTCGCTAGCACTCCTAGGTCCAGTGACAGTAATTGGAGAGTTTGATTCCACTCTTTACAGAAAACGGTTTGTATAGAGAATACTTTTCAAATAAGCTGGCAAAGAAAGCTGGCTAAAACAGCAGCAGGGTATGAAGGAAGGCAAAAATATCTCCAGTTTTACATCAGGCCCCTTCTCACCCCCTCCCCTCAACTCACTTGTTTCCCCTCTTTGTGTACAGTTCACCAGCTGCGCCCTGTGCGATGAGCTGGGGTGGGCTGCGTTCTTCACACCTCCATGCAATGAACACATTGCGCTTCCAATCTGCTAGACTTTGCAGTATTTCTTGGGCTTGTCTGTCAAGCTGCTGAGGATACCTGAGAATTAAATTTGCAGCATTCTTTTCATAGGTATTGCATGCTCTGGAGAGAAGTCAAACATGGTCTTATGAATATGAACTCAATGGTTCCATCCATCTATCTTTCAATCTAATGAAGTCAGTTCTGTCCAAAAGGTATTTCACACAGTGGACACAGTAAACTAATCTATATTGCAACAGACAAAAATAAAATGCTGTTACTACAGGAATGAAAAATGTGGTGAGCTTCAGTCTCTTCTTGCCAAACTAAACACTATAATCTTAAATCCTTTTTTTTTTTTTTTTATGCAAACAGCCATCCTGTGCTTGAATTTATCTGATTTGCGTATATAATTTGCTTTATTATTTGCCATTTTTCCTACTTAAAGCGTACTATAAGTTGAGAGCCTAGTTATCAAATTATATTCTAGACAATGAAACTGTTTCAAAGATATGAGAAGTTATATGCTTTTGGTATAGGAATTACAGAAAACATAATCAAGAGTTTCATCCTCCATATTTGATTATGGAGCTTGAAGCTTTACTTTGAAATACACAGACTGTTTGTAGACTACCTTTAACCCTCTGACAGCTTTGAAGGAGTCACCATTGGGGAACTCTGGCAATACTACTGTAAGGTGAAGTAGTTTTGTAAATGAGGAGACTGAGAGCTAGTATATCTGGCCTGCTAAGGCCATTTTATGGTAAGTAAACCTGAGATTTGCATCTCACTCTCGCTATTTCTTTTTCTTTTCTTCTTTATTTTATTTTATTATTATTTTTTTTTCTTTCCTTATTCCAGTGAGGAGGTATGGGAAAGGACATGAAACAGAAATTAATTTTCCTGCAAATTAATTTGATTTGTGTGAGAAGAAAAAGCATAGATTAGGAAAGGTTTTGAGACAGAATTTTAACCGTCTTTAGTTGCTTTTGATTTTAACTTTGAAATATCTCTGTCTGCCTGACATGAGATAACATTTGACATTCTTACATGATAACAACTTCTGTTGTCAGAAGAAGTGAAATTCAACACTATAATTACTGCTCATCAGAATAACTTTTTCCCTCTCTCTCACTTTCTGATGTATTCATCACCGTTATCTAGGTGATAGTAACAAAATTAGCAATTGTGATTGCTTTTCTGTAACATTTATGTTCTACTGGAAGAAAGAGGCTCCCCAGTTTTTCTCCCACAGAGTGTTTCTCCCACAGAGTGGTAGCAAGCCCAGAGCATCCTGAGGCTGGTGAGGGTGCCTGCTCACACCCAGTCATTTCCTTGCAGGCTTCACTCAGGTGGCTTTGCTGCTGTTGTTAAGGCAGTTAAGGATGCAAGTGGCAACTAGATTTTAGCTAAGGGATTTAGACAGAAAGGCTTGGACTTTGCAGGTGGTCTACAATGCGAGGGGAAAACGAGCTGGCTCATCTGGTATAATGAGTGGTTCTTTTTTGATTACAGAGGGTTTCAGCCTCTTGCCCATGCTGAAGACCCAACCCCATTCCTCTCAGTTAGACAGCAAAGGGATGTGCTGTGTGTACCTTACAAGTGAAGCCCCAATATCCCCGGTGTCGTGCAAGTCCCCTCTGTTAAACTGAGTATGGAAGATGGCTGTCAGGAGCGGGTGTGCCTGGTGCAGAGGGAAGGGACAGGGAAGGTGGCGAAAATGCACTTAAGCTCTCCTATTAGTTCACACTCGCCATTTGCTGTTTCTCAGCTGTGATGCTGGCAACTCACCTTGCTACTACCTCACCTGTAATGCCAGGCCTTCCCCGTCGCACCTCCAGGGCTAGAAAGAAGGGTCAGTGCTGCACAACAGCCGTGCGCTGCTTACACCCCCTCCCCACGGCAGCATCCCCCCTGTGCTGGCACCTGGCGAGGAGAATCCCCCCACCCCTCGCCTCTGCCGGCTGCCTGCACCTCTGCTCGAGCCACCCCACTGCCAGGGCACTCCAGGGCCAAGCGCTGCCTCAGCTGCTGCCCAGCGGGTGCCTGCAGACGTGGGAAGGGCAGGGATGCCCTGTCGCCTTGTCTGGCTATCTGCCCTCTACCTCGGTATCATCTCTGCCTCCCCTGAGTAGCGCTGCAAGCACCTGTTTGCAACCTCTTGCACTCGGTTATAGCTTCAGTCACAGTGCTCTCCATGAGCAGCCGCGCGCCGCGGCTGGGGAATAACGGATCAGTTCCGTGAGTTCTGGGTAGGCGTGAGCGTCCGAATGTGAGACTTGTTAGGGCTTCGCTTTGACTCATTTGCCTTCTTGTCTTTGACTCATTACACATGTATATTTGAAAATACTTGAAATGTATTGTTTGGCTGTAGTCTGGAAAAGGGCCTGAAAAGGGCACATTTCACTCTGCTTTTTCTTTTCTTTTATGTCTGAAAGCTACTCTCTTCAAGCTGAAACTGTGAGTAATCTGTAGCGAACTGCTGAGATTAATGACACTCTTACACAGACCAGTGGGGCCTGCCTGCTTCATATTATTGTATAGGTGTTTAGGAAGTTTGCTTGGAGGTCATTGCCATTAAAGTAGCTTTTAGGCTTTAAATTTGTTTCTGTCTGGTGTTGCTGTTGGGGTAGATGTTACTTCTATAAACTGCAATTTTATCCCTGCTTAAATTTCCTTTTTGGTTGGTTTATTTATTCATTTATTCTATAAGGTGTGAATTTTACTAAAATGAACAGGGCTGCTGTAGGATTTAGCTACCAGCTTCAGCCTTTAGAAGGATTTAAGTTAACTTTTATTCTCTACGTGGGTGTGACCAAAAAAAAAAGGCAGCATGAAAGAAATGTGAATTCTACCCCATAAAGAGAATAAAAGTGAAATCACAGAAGCATCATTTGTATTTCTCTAAGAAAAAAACAAAATCTTATATGAATAATTTGCTTTTCTATGTGCCACTGACCATGAATGAGCTATTGTCTAGTTTGGGTTAGCAACTAAGAAGCCAAATTATGCCCTTACTGGAGTAAGTCCTAAATCATTTCTCTAGGTGAAAGCTCTCTGAATTCCCACCAGTGGAAGTGACAGCAGAAAACGAATAGTGAATGTTGGAGGTAAAGTCCTCTCTTGGTTTTTGGAGAGAGAGCTTGTTTGTAGACACTTTCAGGTGACTTTTTGTAATTGTTTCCAAACGAAGGAAAGATTAGTGGAGATGTCACCAAACCGTGAGGAGGCCTGGTGGTCCTTTCATCCTGCCCTAGCCTAAAGGTAGGCCACATGGGCCCTGTTTGCATGACCCAAGACAAATATATCTTGGCTCAGTGCTTGTTACTATAAGCTTAACTGAAGCAGGAGTGATTGTTCACAAATATGTGTGAGAAAAGTAAAGCAGAGAAATGGAAGGGCAGCCTTTTATGCATGAAAAGGGGAAAAGGCCATTTGAAAATGAATTTTAAAACCCACCTTTTCAGTCAACTATATTCGTAGAACAACAAGAGAAAATATAGCATCATCAAGATATTTTTTGAAGAGTGACGCTATAAGAAAGATAGAAAAGTTCAGGCTAAGAATTTAAAGAGGTTGGTTGAAATGAAGTGGCTTATTTTTACATGCCTAGTTTGTGACATCTGAAAAATGTCCTTGGGATGGAGAAGGAAAAGCAAGAGAGGAAAAATAACACGTAGACACCTGTGCTTTGGTGTTCTTTCCGATTTTGGTAGCACTTGCCATCTTATGAATACATTTCTATTCACACAAGTAGTTATGAGTAGTTACAATAATGAGCAATTTCTTGGCAATCAGATAGTACCTGTGCAAACCCAGCATTTAGATAGGCAGACGGATGCAAAGGTTTGGAGAATCAGGCCCCAAAATGTATCATTTTGCTCCATGAAATTCGTGTGGCTCTCAATCAAAGGTATTATCTGCTCACAAACTGGCATTAATTTAAATATATCTGCATTTTGTAACTGATAGAGGCAATTGGTGTAGGTTTTACATAGACATCCCCTAGGGCATTTCCTGGTTTTGTATTCCTGCCCACCATGGTTCGATATATATATATATATATATATATATAAAA